>BLKM01000529.1:4046866-4310250 GCA_013340265.1 Coptotermes formosanus
TGGTGGTGGTGGTAGTGGTGGTGGTGGTGGTGGTAGTGGTAGTAGTAGTGGTGGTGGTGGTGATGGTGGTGGTGGTGGTGTTGGTGGTGGTGGTGGTGGTAGTGGTGGTGGTGGTGGTGGTGGTGGTGGTGGTGGTGGTGGTGGTGGTGGTGGTGGTGGTGGTGGTGGTGGTGATGATCATGATGATGAACAAGACTGATAATATGACAACACTTAATCGTCCAAAATAAACACATAATGAACGCATGCGTTACGTTGTTCGGTATCGTTATTAGCCAAAAATGTTCAAAGTTTCAAACTCATGGTGTTTTAGTTTCTTAAAGTAAATCTGTATAGCATTTATACGTCCAATGGTCTATATTTATCCCACTAAATAGCAGTGACTATACACCCATGATTAATGGCTCTAGAGCCAGAAATTAGTGTAACAGATTTTCATCTATAGCCTTACTTCTTCTCTCTTCCGCCGAGATCTCTTGTTTCGTGGTGTGTGTGTGTGTGTATGTGTGTGTGTGTCTGGAACGGGTCATTTGTTTTCCGCTGTTGCATGCGAACCAAGAGCTAATGCAGTAATTATGCAGATGAATGGGTCTTAAAACACAAGCAAGCTTCATTTTGCTCTAACCCTATCAATGCGAATGGTCAGATATTCCAAGTTGCATGTTCGGAAAAGTGACGCAGGTCCTGGGCTTGTAAATTGAAATTAATGAGCAAACTATACATCATACACTGAAGCAAAATTTGACCCCAGCTTATTCACTCGATCATTCAATGGGAGGATTTCGGATCTGATTTATCATAGCCATTTTCTATTTCTCTTTAGTCGAATTCGTTTGAATTTTAGACGCTAAAATGTACAACGAAATTAACTACGACCAATTTATCCCGTCGCAAAATCATTTCTTATCTGAATGTATGCAGCAGTGAACTCTCCTGTTACAAATTGTGACATGTCTGATTTAAAACCGGTAGGAAGTCTAACCTCACAGAAGTTGCACCGTAGTACCTCGTAATTACATCGGTCCCCCGCACGCCATTAAGGAATATGATGGAATGGAAGCCTAGCTCCCCTCATTCTTAATGTCGGCACTAGATGGGAAGAGTTGTTAGCTTCAAACTTTAGCCGCGTTGCCACCGGGTGGAGACCCTCCGCTCTGTGTTCAATAGGACGCCTAGCGAGCCCCAAAGCCGACACTGACTCTTTGGTGGACAGAAACGTCTCTCTTCATACAGGAGTGGAATCATAATTCCACAATTATCCATCCCGCAGCCTATTTAACTATACCGACTGAGTTATGTCGGATCCTTCTTGTAGCTTCTAGTGTATATTTCAACAGTCCTACAGGCAAGGTTTAATCCCTTTCTTCGCAGCGCTGTTCTACCAAATTTGGGCACATATTGCCATGTAACCACACTATCTAACGCCATGAAAATCAGCACGTATGCATTTCAGTGTTTTCTGTATCTGCTGATGTTTTGTGCGGTGATATGCTTATAACGGTATTTAACATTATTTTGTAGAAGGAAAGGAACAGGCACAGCGTAGTTGGTTGAGCGACTAGCTACGGAAAAGAAGATCGAAGAATAGTGCTTTGATTGCCGGTATAAGCAGTTCTGTCTCCCAAAGAGCCCAGAGTGGATGGGGGTCTCATCCTGCTTCATTCAGTGTGTTACAGGGCCTCTTTCCCTGGGATTGACCCGGAAGTGACGTGAAGCTGACCACTAACCTTCATATATTGCTGAGGGTAAGAATGAGTGGAGATGTGTCTCCACTATCATATACACCTTCGTGGCGTGCACAGGACAAACCTTACCTTTACCTTTGCCTTCCTATACGAACATTTATGTACTGTACAGTACACTAGGAAAAATTAATTTGTAGGAAAACACATGTTTTTATTGAGAAGCAGTGATAAGTTCTCAGATGATTAAAATAACTTTCCTTGAATTCAGTTAGGACAAAGCTGTCCCTGTGAATGAAAGCATAGTAGAAGTGACGCAGTAGAATTCCATTTATTCATAACCTCGCCACCAGATGGAGGAGAGTGGCCAAATTTATATCCGAGATCACTTTACCCCTGGAAATACTGCCTTAAACATGTATAAGTCAAAATTATAAAAAAAAACTGTTTATATGTACCATATTTTTCGGTTCAATAAGCTAGCTTGACTTTCATCCTGCGACGTTCCACTGACATCAAAGCAGTCAGTCACCCAAATGGGCAGACAGCCAGTGGCCGGCAACGTAGTTAAGTGGTCAGGCAGCCTGCATTGGGTACATATTCAAAGGCAAGCTCATGTTAAATTATATTTTAAAACGAAGTATTAAAATATATTTACAAGTAAGTCACTATAAAAAGTCTGGGTGCAAAACTTCCCAGCGTATCAGATTTAATAACCGTACAGTCTGTGTACGATTAAAAATTCATCTACATTTCATAAAATTAACATTCAGAATACAGGCCTCACAGTCTGTCCATAAACTTTTCACATCACATTCACTTTTAAGAGTTAATATTACAAAACGGATACTTTATAAAAATACTTTATAAAAAAAGTTGCTGTAAATGTACACTATAATTGGTTTCTTATTTGTATGAAAGATGAAATAAGTGATCTTACGCTGGTCCACAAACCTTGAAACAAAGCACACTGAAGACGAAGTCTGTCACATTTTCGCACATGTAACAACTCAGAAGACCACAATATCATGTTTACACTACAGTAGCAATGCATTCTACAGTGCGCTACAGTAGATATCAAGTAGCACAAACTGCAGCCTTTTAACCTACGCATCCATTCTTTCCATACGTATTAAGTGAATGCGAGACCTGTGATACGAAATACCTGCAGTTCTAGCGACAGCTGACCATTCACATACTGCATAAAGCCTAATAGCCCCTGGAGGTCACGAACTTGCACACCGCCGGCCTCTTAATTCGGAGAAAACGTGAGAACTACATCGCCCTCTATTTAAATATTTAACGCTTTAAAGCACAGTGGTTGGTACTCACACCACCTGCTTTAACATTAAAATCTCTGCATTTTGCCCGCACAACGCATTTACGTTTCGTGTGATTCTCAGAATACTAAGCTATTACAGTGGAATTCGGTTATAACATCATTAAAGGGACTGAATATTCTACGCCGTTATTAAACGAGAGTCGTTATAACCGAGCAGCATAATGTTATGGTTAACAGTGAGGCATTAATTGGTGCCACAGAATATCTGACGCTATAGACGAGGTCTCGTATAAACCAATGCCGTTGTAACCGGGTTCGACTCTATTTCACGTAACAGAATTTGAAGCTCGTCTTTGTAAGGAGAAAAACTGTCCTTAATGTGAAGCAGAAGCTACAGTTTTATATATTGTTTGGATTAATTTCGTTCTTCCACACACACAGGGAGTGGGCTAGTGCACCTGACTGCTGTACTCTTGGCTATGAATTAGAGTCCTTTAGAAAAGTCCTGCGACCGACAAACTCCATCAAGATTATCCGTGATTTATCTCGATTCTTGAGCAAATGCTTAGTTCCAACCCAAATGCCCCCCAGCACTGCATGCTTTCCATGTAACCCTCACAATACGAACCACCAAAGTTCCGCCCCAGTGCAGTGTTTCCAAAATTATTACAAAAATTCCAACCATAACGCAACACTACCTCCCACGGAACACGAAGTATAAAAACACAGTTCAAATATATCAGTTACCCGGTTGTTTTCCCCCTACCCCATACTAAAAGCAGTGCACTTCTGACAGCTATACTTCTTTCACGTCCAAACCCTTTACCTTAAGTGGTGAAGGGCCCCACAGCAGACGCTATGGACGCACCGCAGCCTTGTGGCTTATTGTGCAAAACCCTTTACCTTAGCAACAACGTATCTTTACCGTACGGACAAGATGGAGCTACCTGAGAAAATCCAGACACTTTATACTTAATGTCTCACTTCCAAGAAAGTCCTTTTACTGCCCCAACTTCATTTTCTCTTCCTTTCTTTCCTTTCCTTTCTTTTTAATCCTTCTAAGAGTTAACCGCTGGGTATCCAGGGTCACTAGATTTGTAAATGTTCGTCAAGCCCAAAGTGTTCTGCATTCTACACAGAGTTACAGTTACAGACAGCCAGACCCTAGAACAGTGCCTGCGAGAAATCTTTTTGGGTGATACATTTTATCACGTTTATACAAATTCGCAAACTGGAATCTCCAACTAGTAACGTTGCAGACTCACAATCTAGACATATCTCGGCTGATTTTCGACCCAAGGTTCCCAGGTATTACCAGCTAGTCGATTAGAATGTCAGAGATGATTGGAAAATTCGTAAAGTAACCAAAGACATCATCGCAATTCGCTTTACCTTCCAGGTGTCGTGGATTGTGTTGCTGAAAAAAATACAGTAGGGTCCAGTATCTGGCCCTAGAGTCGATCCGAAGCCTTGTAGCACAAAAAAACATTTTGCTTCGGGCCGGGCTTACATAATAACAAATCGGACGTTATACAGGGTATACATAAAAGAATGGCGCGGTTTCAAAAGTTAACAAGAAATTTATTTCTCACCTTACACGGGCACAACGTACACCGTCAGCAGCGGCAACTGTCCAAGTTTCTCATGCGCTACCAGCAGTTCGCTTCTCATGCTTACTGCGAGGCCGCAGGGCCGGTTTCCAAGATGGCGTCGCAGCAGGAGAAGGCGTTCTGTGTGCTCCGTTTTGAGGTGTCCAGATCTGCCATCCCGTTCGCCGGATCTAACACCATGCGATTTCTTTCTTTGGGGATCGTTAAAGACAGCGTTTACGTACCACCATTGCCCATGTCCTCAAAGAACTCCGTGATCAGATAATGCACGCGTTGCAGACCATTACAGCGGACATTCTACACCGAGCCTGGGATGAATTTGATTACCGTGTGGATGTGTGTCGTGTGACCCAGGGTGCACACATTGAAGGGTTGTGATTAACGCATGAGAAACTTGGACAGTTGCCGCTGCTGACGGTGTACGTTGTGTCCGTGTAAGGTGAGAAATAAATTTCTTGTTAACTTTTGAAACCGCACCATTCTTTTGTGTATACCCTGTACAGAGCATCTCGGATTTCCTTTACAGTTGCATTTATTTCACTCTTGTGACAACTGGCGTACAGGATTGTAAAGTGACGCGTGTGTTGCCAATTAAGCAGCGAGTTACGATTGGACTGCACGTGCATCAAATGTGGTTAGTTTACCACTTGTTTAAAACCAACCTTCGGAAATTTGTGTTGGTTTCTGGGAACAAACCCATGTTTCAGTTTCTCGGAACGTGTCGTAGTTGTTTCCCTACTAAAAGCAGTTCAAGCAAAATACTTTACACATGTAACGTCTGATATCAGCGTAACATTCCTCAAAAACGTAAAGGATAAATATGTTCCTGGCCGAACCTTAATTGATTAATTCAAGCGTTACTGACATCTATAAAATAAAACTGGCATGTACTACTGACATAATAGAGAAGATTCTAAATTAATCGGGTTGAATTTGCGTTTGGGTATAATAAAGTCGGGCTTTGGTCGGGTAGGATTAACAAACTTCAGGATACACTTCGAGGTAGGTCTGAATGTTTCTGGTGCCGAGCAGGGTAAAATTCTGATATGTCGGCCCGTGCAGAACTCTTGACTACCTGCTTGCAACACCTACCGAAAGAATTTCATAAAACCCAGTCACTTATTCCTTGATATAACATACTCGTTATTTTTGTGTCCCAACTTCACTGCCTTCCATATATTTTATTACGGTCAGAAAGTCATTCACTCTACAAAATAAGCGTAAAATTTTCAGAACCGGTTAATATTACAGTTGTTGCCACTTAAAGCCAGGTAATAGAAATTCCCAAATACAATCTGTCGTTACGAAGCAGTCAAGAGGTACCAAAGCATCGGTCTGCATTGGACCGTCCTACTTTGCCGATGAAATATTATACACCTGTGCCTCAAGAAATTTTGAAACACACGGCGTGAATATTCAATGAATCATATCAAGTTATGAAAGAGTCAACAGATGTCTAAACTTCTGTCAGCATTGCAGTGTAGCACTTCGCCGTTAACATCTATCATGCTGTCTCTTAGGAAGCTCCCAAACTCCTGCCGCGAATATTTATTGAAACAGTATTAAGTCTGAAAGCAGTCATGCGGTACCTATACCTCGGTACGTACTGCAACGTCATACTTTTACGATAACACCTACCATGCTGTCTCTTAAAATCCTTTCAAATTGATGGCCTGAATATACAGTAAAATTTTGTTAAACTATCAAACAGTCAACAGGAACCCTTTTGGGTTATAATATACAAGAATGGTTCAACTAAAGGGTTACCTGGGAAATCACAGCTAGTGGCGGGAATTCAAAATTTCCCTTCTAAATGGCAATACATTCGTTACCTATATCAGGTGTAATGTGCAAATCGATCTACGGTAGTTCATTGTAGTTTCATCCGTAGGCAACTACGGCTTATCACATGGGTAGCCACACATTTTCAACTAAATGATCCAATCTACAAGACAAAAACCTTCGCGATCAACCACAGAACATAATGTATTAATATCAGGTCAACTAGGCAAACAGATTTAAAATAGATAATATCGTCAAACATATAAAAGTACAAACTTTTCATTTATTAAAAATTGATATTTTAAAACTAAAACAATTTACCTTCATTAAACACAGCCATGCTTTCGCTCAGTCCTTCCATACGGAAGCCTGAAAACGCTGTCCAGATTTGAAATTTCTACTAAAGCTCTAACAGCACATTTTCACTACAGGTGGTTCCATTATTTTGTTGGCTATGTTAGTAAACCAGCTGGAAATATGCACATAATGTTCCCGAGTTCATCGACAGATTTCAAAGTACCCTCGCTTTTTTACGGAGAATGCAGCCTGGGTTACTGGCAGCCAGCAGGTTGGTAATACAGTAAATCATCTATAATATCGTTCATAAACAAAGCTGGTCATCAGATACGTTCCAGGTTCTTATGAATAGTAAATAACTACGTACTTCTATACATTCTGCGGTATCAGCTAATGCGGGACATTAACAAATTCATACAAACAGAGTAATAGTGCTGTCCGAGTTTACTACAAGGTGACACTACATCGCAGCCTTCGGGTTTGAATGGAGAAGATGGCCTCCAGACGCAGAGGGAAAATACGAATGTATTGAATAAAAATCAACAGACAACCGGAAAGGAGTGTTTTACCGGGTTTGGGGACATGTGGGGGACACACAAAGCCTCACTTTAAGAACTGTCTATTGCAAGACAGACTGAACCTCATACTTAATAGGGTGTTGTGAAACCCGTACGAAACCTCCAGGTTCCATAACAGAAACGAACTTTCTTCGGCAGACGACGTACTATTTGCGTCTCAGTACGGACTGCGTTATATGGAGTGAGTGTAATCTTGTGACTATTAGCTCTATGTATTTTAGAATTTTAATATCGGAACCACTTCAATAAGGGCGACACAATACCTGGTTGAGCAGGCTGGCCTTTTACTCCTTTGTTCAGTATGATTCCCTGAAGATGGCACCCCGGTGCCGAAACATGTCGGAGTTTTTATACTGCTGAATGTATTTTATCAAGTGCATAATTTGTGTGATGTATTAATTATAAGAGTGTGCAAGGTACAAACAACATAAAATTAATTAAACTCATTGTCCCTCGCTTCGTGGGTCACACGGTCATACGAAATAAGCATCTCGCCCATTAAAGAATTTCGGCTATTACTTTTAACAAAATGCTATTCATTTAATTAAAAACGTAAGTAAACTTCAAAGTAGCAATAATAGAAATGTATCCCTGGATCCCCTGGGAACTGGTCGCAAATCCCTTGGAATCCGAAGAGTACGTTTTGGGAACTACTGAATTGGGTATGTCTGCCAGACACAATAGAAGTACGCTTGTACGACGGCACTAATGTCGACCTCTGTCAGTTTATTATGCATGTTAATGATTTGTTGTTTGTTTATTGCCTTCTGGAATTACAATTCCGTCACCTAGCAGCTAGTTTACAATTCTATCGGCGATTTCATTGTTTGCTTCTAATACGTAACTTCGCCAGACCGTGACTGTGCGGTTCGCTTTCAGAGTTACTAACTGCCATGCATTTGTAAGTTTGTGGTATGTCACTGCACGGCCCATTCACGAGGCCGGTTACATCAGGAGTGTAACATGTAGCGTGGTAACATGCGACACTTTTCACCGACAATGTCACTCACTAAATAAGAACAGCTGTCATAATTTATAAGTAGCACGCATTCCACAATCACAGTTCAATAATTAGTCTATGCTTTATACTACACAGGGCACAGCGGTGGGTCCGAGTCGACATTATAAAGGCAAATTGTGTCGCTCATATCACGTACAAAAGACAGCATACCATCACGTAGCGTCGCGTCGGGTTCCGAACACAATAAGCGCAAGAGGAATCCGACACCGTTTCTGCTTCTACGTTACATTCAGCATACACTTCAGCTGTGTCTAATTTGTTGCGTATAGCGCAATTTGTAATGCACTAAAGAGTATTTTAAACTTAATATTATACACCTAAGTTTATTTCCAACTTATCGCACTAGTTCAAATGTACAGTCAACTCCTGCAGGTTTCGGCCATCCTTTGTGGCCATCTACACGAAGTACATGTCACACAAAGGTCATAACTTATATAGAGTTACAGAATAACAAAGTCGTTGCCAAATGGTAACATACAAATTAAAGAGTATATCACGTGTATGTACAAGTACAAAATATACACATGAATTGATCGTGACGTTTGCCTTCAAACATCGCCTCTTTAAGTCAAAATTTTGATTGTAATTCTTGTGATTGGCTGAGATAGCGTACATTATTGAACTTGCACAATACTTCCACCGACCTCTTCCATGTTAGAAACAGAAATTAAGATATGACTAAAGAATATGTCAATTCAAAAGACATTGAAATCAGGTGAAAGGAATGTATTCATTCAACTCTACTAGGTGCAACATCAAGAGCTAGGGGTGTTCAGGGTAAGATAATGAAAACTCTGTGCAGCAGCAATCTCTGTGACAAGTCGTATTCGATATTACGTACATCAAACAGAAAGTGACAAAATTTAAAAACTTATACAGTTAAATAAATCGGATTCGTGTGTATGTAATGCAAGTGTAAATGGAAAACACAAAATGCCTTACTTCACACTGAGTCTTTTGAAAATTAAACGTAGAGACTGTCCTATTATTTTTTTGAAAAAAAGGTTTGCACATAAAAAAAACTGAAAATATGGCTTTATCATTGACTTGTATTTCATTTCCGAATCGGATGAAATAAACAAAAATCGAGCGGCGTTGTAGTTTATGATAACAGCCTACACCAAATATTCGAACGGAGCGCGCTGTCTCTTCTGTAACGCGCAGAGTGATGGACGCACATTCTGAATTGATTAGCCCCCAATACTGCCCACACCAGACTCGCTGTGTTACATGTTTATATTCTGCATACAGTCACGTGTTCGTAGAGACAATACATCCATTAAAGCATGCTCATTAAGCTGCCCTCTCCAGGTCGACCCGCAGTGCAATATTTCACTTCTCTTTTCTGTTATTCCAAATTAGAATTGATCTCCATATACAGGCCGTGCCATGGCTCAGGCGGTTAGCCGCCGGCCTCCCACCGCGGAGGCCCGGTTTCGATCCCGGCTCAGTCCATGTGAGATTTGTGGTGGACAAAGTGGCACTGGGACAGGCTTTTCTCCGAGTACTTCGGTTTTCCCCTGTCAATTTCATTCCGCCGGTGCTCTATTACTAGGAGAAGGACAAAAAATAATAATAATAGTCATCATCATCGTCATCTTCATCACAGGGTTGCACTAGAAGCCTCAAGGTTGTGGTGCGTCCGTAGCGTCTGCTGCGGGGCCCTTCACCACTAAAAAAAAGGTCCATATATGTAACTACACTGGATGGTTACATAACGCCAAAGTATGGGCTGTTTCTTTAAAGCTCATAAGATAGCCCGCCTTTATTATTCATTATGTGCTCGTGAAATCACGCCAATGGATCCCATAGTGAATATAATGTGTAGTGCAATTCGACAACTTCATACCATATTCACCTAAGGTCCACCATATCGCGTGCTTTAAATCAACACCTGTAACCCCATGGGGGCTATCGCATTCAAATGCTACACATCCTCATCTCACCCTCTCTCATCGAACAACCATAATAATACAAAAACACTAATCACCAACAAATGCACTAAGAGACTTTTATCACCAATTGTAACACACTCCTACATGTTTCTACCCTGCTCGGTCATCTTCAGGGAGAAATTTTCGTTACCTTTACACTAGGGTTGCACTTTATAGTTGAGTGAGAATGTGCTGTTGACCGTGTACTGCAGTACACAGTCAACAGCACATTCTCACTCAAATATAAAGTGCAACCCTAGTGTAAGGATAACAAAAAAGTTCTCCCTGACGATGACCCAGCAGGGTCGAAACATGTAGGAGTGTGTTACGATTGATGATAAAACTCTCTTTGTGCATTTGTTGGTGATTAGTGTTTTTGTATAATACAGTGCACGGACATGGAACACATTAAACTATAATAATATTTGCACCTATTTTTACTTTCTTTTCTTCGCGTTAAATAACCTCCTCAGAAGTTTATTCTGAAGATGTTTCCAGTCCGTGTTGTGTCCATCAACTCCGGTTATCAGCGTACTTCCGACAGATGGCGACACTAGCGACAACTGGTAAAGGATCCCGATACTCTGCAGGCTCTGTGTAAAACTCACAGAGCTTCAACAAGTATACAACTTCTGTTAACCTTTTAAAGCCTAGCGGTAACTTTACGTACCATCAGGTTTAACATTAAAAAATTCTATGTGGTGCCCACATTGCGTTTATATGTTTTGTAGGGATCTCAGAACAAACAGCAACTTTTGCCTTATAAAACATTTAAGAGACTGGTTTTTATAACCGAAGTGGAGAGTGTTTACTGCGCGGTACGCACTGAGTCCTTATATAGAACAGATACGCTTCGTATTTAAAGGGTGAGTAAAATTTGTTGTAAAATATAAATTAATAACATCGCGAGCGTCAAGGTAACTTTAATACATTACCAATTTTATCACGACAGTTAATAAGGTGCTGGAAACACGCACGTCAAATTTCGTAAGCAAAGAGATCCTAAATATGCCTATATATATTATATCCCCCACCACCTTGTATTATTAAGTGAATTATTACACACACGGCGCAGCTGCGAAGTATTTAGATTATACATGAAAAAGTTAACAAATACTACAGAAACTGTACTTACGTAATAAATAATCTACAAAATATGAAATAAAATAATAATACTAATATTAATAGATTTTCTCTCGTGAATCGACAGTCCTACTGGACCTAGGCCTCCTCTATGAGGTTCCTCGATCACACTCAGTTGGACACACCACACTCGATAGGACTCCTCCGGACGAGTGATCGGCCCGTCACGTACACCTCTACCTGACAAAACCGAACACTCACAAAAGACAGACTTCCTTGCCGCAGGCGGGATTCGAACCTGCAATCCCAACGAGCCAGAGGCCGCAAACCTACGCCTTGGACAGCGCGGCCACTGAAATCGGGTTTAATAGACCTCGTGTAATATAGATCAGTATAACAAAGTCTGCTTCATGAGTTCAGCTCAGAATTTTTGTTTTTGAGATGAAAATTAATACGTATTACACAATTAGCGACACCCAGTGGTCTCTTCTCTTCAGTGTCACCGAAGTTTGTGTGCATTTATATCTTCCCTGCATTCTCTATCACCCATTACCTTAATTTAACCATACTACTAATATTCCGTAAACGTAAGGTCTATTTGTATTATTTGGAAGGAAATTCCGTGCTAGGGAGAATGCTTGCATGTTGTGTGCTACACAAATCATATAGACTTTGACATTTAAATGGAATACGAGGTGATATGTTTAACATTGGCTGTATTCCCTCGCTCGCTGTGCATGACATTCTCAGTTTTAGTTACAAGCATGGCTGCAGCACAACAGTACAACAGTTACAGCTGTATCACACCTACGCCTGGCAGTCGTCAGCCGCTTGTTACAAGTGTTTATTAACAATTCAACTGAAGAAAATTACAATATAAAGTAATGAATTTCGACTAAAATTAATCTTAACAAGACTTTATCAACTTCGACACCATCACAATCAAAACAAGATTACAAATGGACTTTTCAAGGCGTTCTTTTCATTCTCAGTGTCACAGGCTTTATGGGACAGCCCTCCCTGCACGCATTTTAACGATCTCTCTGATCCCTCATACGCAATTTTACTCAAATAGTGAAATCAAGGTGGGAGGTAAAGATAAAAATAAAGGTAATGAAGTCTCTATGAAGGCCTATACAAGCCTGGACAGGCCTTTAGGGGTCCAGCAGGATGAGGCTCCCAGAATTTCTATAAATCGATACATGAAAGTGGCAAGGTTGACAGACCGGCCGCCTTTACCTCAGTAGACATCCATGGTACTCATTTCTGTCAGGGGCTAAGTCGACCCCAGCGTCATAACGTCAAGTCAATGAAAAATCCCAATGACCTCGTCGGGAATTGAATCCGCGATCTTCCGCCTTTTAGTGCAGTGCCTGAACCAACTGCGTACCCCACGGGCAGGGGCTAGGGATACAAATTCATATACGCCGCTAAGTAAAGTGTGGTTTTCACTGCGCTGATTTCCACAATACCTGCAATCACTCAGTGCGGTTTTGTGAAAATTTACTTTATGAAATTTTATCCAAAATCAGATATTAATGGCAGAATGCACGTGAAAATTTCATTTAGGCACATAAGCCTTTCGCTGCACGGGTTTTACTCCAAACTGTTCAGTGGCACTGAATGGAAATCATTCACACCTAACTCCATTGATATCGAACGAAAGTGTATAATATAGGGCAATATTTCATTCAAGCTCTTAACTAAAGCACCGCTTTCACTGGACCGTTTAAAAAAATTATTACTGGGTGAAATTGTGTGGAAAACTTCTATGCTGAATTTTACCGAAATCGTTCAAGAAATATGGAAATTATGGGTAGAAATTCATTTACGACGTTAAGTACAAGCGTCGTCGCGACGATTTCCATGAAATTTACGCTCGCTCGAAAAATTTATGTCATCAGTTCCTACGTTGAGAAATTTCGACAGACGATTTAGTCGCTGATACTAGGTCAGGAAGAGACGGACAGACGGATGGACATGGTCTCCACATGCAGCATTATTTTTCTTTTTTTACTTTCTAAAGATCGCGTTTTAAGCTGCGAATACACGCATTACATCACACATAATACCTGTATGTCGGATATCAATTTCTTGAAAATGCGATTATCTACTGGTCAGTGACAATAGCTGAAGGTCCACTGTCCGAGATGTAATACCGACGACGTTTCGGCAACTGAATCTGCTTCCGTCATCATGTGAAAGAAATATTATAAAACAGAAATCAAGACAAATCCGCCCAAACACAACTAAATTCCGCTTATTATACAGAACTACATGTTTCGACATGGGTCAAGCAGTGGCGCAGTTGGTTGAGGCACTACGCTATAAACCGGAAGGTCGCGAGTTCGATATCCGATTGTGTTATTCGTATTTTTCATTCACATAATCCTTCCTGCCGCACTATGGCCCTGGCGTCTACTCAGCCTATAACAGAAATGAGTACTAGGAATATTTCCTGGGGATAAAGGTGGCCGGTGCATATGGCTGACAACCTTACCACCTTCATGTGTTGACTGTCTTGCAGTATGGGAGCCTTAACCTCCTGGTAACCTCAGGGCCTCTGAAGGTCTGTAATGGGATTGCTTTACCCTTTTTGTACATGTTTCGTCCTATTTCAGGTCATCCTCAGTTTCAGAGTTCTTAAACATATTGCGGAAGGAATATAAGTCCGTAATATGCTATTAAAACTATTAAAATGTTAAACTTTTTATGGTCCTAATCGGGACTGATATGTTTGGATAGAACCTGAGAATGACCTGAAATAGGTCAAAACACGTGGTTTTGGATAATAAATATAATTTAGTTGTGTTTGGAAGGACGTTGACTTGAGTTCTGTCATAAATAACACAATGGGATGGCATCCTTTAAAATATCATAAATTTTTTCCGTAAGTTCCAACAAATCAACCCAATATATACTCGGGGAGACTAGGATTACCTCGATATTACCTCCAAATTATGACGGAAGCAGAGCCACGTTTCCGAACCTTGTGTGTACTATGTATGCCACAGACACCACAAATCTTCATTCTAATATTGTTATGAGTAATAAATAACATGTTTGGTTGCAGACAAATATAATAACCGGATCTTGGTAGGTAATATTAAAAGGTGTGCACCGGGCTTTATAATGGGGCGGACGTTATCAGAAAAGATCGAGGAATTAATTACAAGCTCCTTCCAACTTTACCACCTAAAAACCTTAAACTATATGAACAAACTCACCAACTAATGCACTTTTTATTAACAACTATTACTTCCCGACAAATGCTTCGGCAGCTAATGTCGCCATCATTACGGGACACCCATTGTGAAGAACGCTGGACGTCCATATGGTGTATAACTGGAGTCTTGCGCAAGATAGTTCACATTTCTATTTTCGGGAGCACTGGTTCCAATAATAGCATATTATGTATATATAAAAACACATCACCCACACTGGATAAAATGATTAAAATATATAAAATCATGTGCACTTGTCCTTAAAGTTCGGTTAAAATCTTCTAACTGTAAACAATTTTGACATAGTCAAAATATGTGGAATTACAATTATATGATGTCATATGGAAACATGTTGGTAGATGTTACAGATGATCAGTGACGTATCCATAAACGTGTGGTTAAATGTGAGGTGGTGTCCTGTGGCACTGAGGGGTGTGTGTTCAGTTGACTGTGTGTCACTGGGTCTGGTGTGGTGTGAATGAATGAAAATGCACGGTGAAAACAATATAAAGTGCTTAGACCATACATCATAATAGGCACAGGTTTTACGTTTCAGCTACACCCTTTTTATGCGTACTGTTACAAGTAACTGACTGCCTGATGGTGCAACGAAATGCATCCACTTCCGCTAAGACAGCTATACAGCCTTAAGAACCTGTGTCCCGTTAAACACCAAACTATCAGAACAATTTTCTGCATATACAACCTGAAGATCACTTATAAATACATCAGACTCAGGTACTTTTGGCTGGACGGTTCGGGGATCAAATCCCTGTGAGGGTTAAATTTTCCACACTGGTCCAGACCGGCCCTGGGGTGCATCCAGCCTACTATTTAAAGGGGACTGTGCCTTTCGTGGGGGTAAAGCGGTCGGAGCATAGCGCTGACCATCCACAACGAGGTTAAAGTAAGAGTAGAGCTATATACCTCTACTTACGCTCCGGGCTTTCACGATCTGTTCTAGGGATAAATTTAGCTTTACTTACGGGTAATTTTACGAATACTCTGAGGTTTCTTTATCACTACAGTATAAATGTAGAGTATTTAAAAAATTATAACAAATTGATAATTATCAATGATAATACCTCGTGGCTTTGCCGAATTCAGAACACAAAACAGCGAATTTGAATATTTTAATGATCTTATTATTCTTCAGTCAAAACCTCTGGCAGCATTTAGTCTGTACGAAGCTGAATATTGCTACAACATCTTGAAGGCGTGACTGTGGTTATCAAACGCCCCTTAGACATATGCAGCCTTATGTTGTGAGATATCTATACATATATGTAAGTGTGTGTGGTTGTAACTACAGTTAATAATCTGTTATACTGGTTCCTATTTTAAAAAAACCAACGGTTCAGATGACCCTTGTGTATGACATGAAGGCATTAATGACAGTGGAGGTATAGCTCCACGCATTCTTAACTTCGGAATTAGAGATAAATGGTTATCTTCATCACCCGACGGCTTCACCGCCGAAAAAACATTGAATAGGAAGCTAGGAGTTACCCAGAGCCAGTCTGCAATTTGTTGCCCCTCAACGCACGATTCATAGGCTTTCCAGCCCACAGCCTAGTCCCTTGCCAGTAAATATTAACCCTTTGAAGCCCAGTGGTTACTGCGTGTACCTCCAGGTGTAACATTAAAAAACGCCACTTTTTCCTCACAGAGTGCCTTGACGTGTTTTATATGATTCTTAGAACAAAGCGTGATTATATATGCATGAGCAATCGATTAGTTTTTATAACCGACATGGAATGTGTTCACTGCGCGGTACGGAGTTCTTAAATATGTTTACGGTTTATCTAAGTCCTTAAATGTTTAATAAGTCATATGGCTAAAAGAATGCTATAGACCCGTTCGACAGCAGCAGTGTATCTAAAGGTTATAAACTGTAGAACATTACATACTTGTACAAAAAATATTGATTTAATAGAAACAAAAATTTAATACTAACTGAACTCTATGGCTAGAGATTTTCTGTACAGTAAGTATGTTACAATATAAAAAAGAAGCTGTAGAAATAAAGTAAAATTACTTCTGTTTATGTTCAATGAAATACAAACTCCTTTTGCATAGTGCAGAACTGCCCGCCAGCTGTTGTATATACATCAGTTCAACTGCATAAATATTTATGGAAGTTAATTGTGGTGAAATGCATTTAGAACCAAAACAGAGACCTCAAAGTTTCAGTTGTCGTTGCTGTTGTAATGGCCCCCCTAACTTTATAGTTAAATTGCCGTCGCACAGTTTGATCTCACTTAAGATTACAGAGTCAATGCATGGGTCTCTTTTAATGTACGACTGCCATTAGCGACTTGCAGGATAGGTCACAAACCGGAAACGTATTTCTCACTGTAATACGTTGTTTACTAAGCGGCTCTTACAACTTAAACATTCTGGACATCCTCACACACATAAAAGAAAACGTCATTAACCTTTTAAAGCCTAGCGGTAACTTTACATACCACCAGGTTTAACATTCAAAAATTCTACGTGGTGCCCACATTGCGTTTATGTGTTTTGTACGGATCTCAGAACAAACAGCAACTTTTGCCTTATAAAACATTAAGAGATTGGTTTTCATAACCGAAGTGGAGAGTGTTTACTGCGCGGTACGCACTAAGTCCTTATATAAAACAGACACGCTTCGTCTTTAAAGGGTTAAAGACATCAATATCAACATCAGGACCACCCACTAGGAACAGTTTCCACGCTGTACAAGAAGGTAAACTAAATGACATGAAATTTCACAATAACAATACGCTGTAGCAGTTACTCCCTTTACACATTTTCTAGTTGGCCTGATAATGGCTTCTAATTACGGTGAAACGTAGTCCTTACCTCTTCTATCTACTCACAGTAGGTGTCGAGGTTGTTTGTTTTCATTTGATCACACTCAGACACACACCACAGTGGATAGGACTCCTCTGGACGAGGGATCGGCCCGTCGCAGAGACCTCTACCTGACAACACAAAAGCTGTACAAGAGACAAACATCCATGCCCCCGGTGGGATTCGAACCCACGACCCCAGCAAGCGCTCGGCTGCAGACCTACGCCTTAGACCGCGCGGCCACTGCGATCGGCCTAATTAAGGCAAAACACGCAGCCAAACTACAATAAAGGAGCTGTGTCAGACTGGTCGGCCATTGATTTATCTCTCAGACATAACGCACGTAAGAAAATATATTGAAGGATACAAATAATTACTCCTTAGTTTGACATTCTTCCAATACTGAAAACATCTGCCAACATATCTAGCTGAGTAATCCCCCCCCCCCTGGCGCGACAGACCCTAGCAGGCTAGGGCCTCCTCATTATAGAGGCTTCACGATCACACTCAGACACACCACAGTCGGTAGGGCTCCTCTGGACGAGTGGTCAGCTCGACGCAGAAACCTCAACCTAAAAACACACAACACTCACAAGAGATTCGGGATTCGAAGCCGCAATCCCAGCAAGGGGGCGGCAGCACACCCACGTTTCAGACGGCGCGGCCACTGAGATTGGCTCAACTGAGTCAAACAGACTATAATACAAAGATATGCCTAAGGTATTAATCCCTACATCTCCCTCATAAATAATAGACACTGGGTCAATCAGTTCACTGGAAATTTATTTACGACGCTATGATGCCTGAGGGTGTAATATAGTGCTGCATTAGATGGAAATACGATTATGCTCTGTGAAAAGGAAAATACTAGCAATGTGAATGTAATGAACAACTTTACTGGTGCAATGAAGTGCATCTGCGACAAGTAAATTATGACGTAAACTGAGCGATGCCATACATGGAGATATACAGGTAGGTACTACAGAAAACTCTGTATCTGAGCTTCTGCAGAATATCTCAAAATTTACCCCAATTATTACAATACGTTACCCTTTACGAAAATTAAATTCCACAAATTTATTTAACGTAAATAACAGAAAAATTTGCAATTAGTGCATTTTGTATGTAGACACGAAAACAGTAGTTCTACCTCGAGAAGAATTTAATTCTCATGCCTTTAGTACGGAACTAAGCCGATCCCAGTGGCCGCGCCGTCTAAGGCGTAGGTCTGCGGCCGAGCGCTTGCTGGGATCGTGGGTTCGAATCCCACCAGGGGCATGGATGTCTGCCTCTTGTGAGTGTTTGTGTTGTCAGGTAGAGGTCTCGGCGACGGGCCGATCCCTCGTCCAGAGGAGTCCTACCGACTGTGGTGTGTGTCTGAGTGTGATCAAGTGCAAATAAACAACCTCGAAACCTACTGTGAATAGGTAGAAGAGATAAATACTACGATACGATAGTAAGGAACTAATGGCTTGCCGGTAGTAATCACACACCGTGTCCAGCAGTGACTCTGCTACTCCACACGGCCTAATTTGCGTGCAGAGCTGTCTTGTTCCGTATTGCACCACCTTCCTCTATGTACACTTATTATTTTCTGTTTTATCTTGTGTATTCATTACTGTTTTGTTCAGTTTCATCCCAAATATTAACCCACAAATTTTTTTTCTCAAATATATCGGCTATATAACCCTATTGTCCCCAGGACCAATGATGCGATATGATCACCACCATTAGTAGAAATGCACGGTTCGTTACACTCGGTTGCACTCATACTGTTTCTGCCATTATCTGGCTAGTAATCAGATTTGTAATGCTAGAATGACGCGAAGTAGAAATGGAACTGGGCATTAATACCGCTGGAAAAGAACCCCCCAGGGTACGTGTTATTTGAAAGGCCGTGTACCGATGGCTATCTATTTACCGTTAATTAATACACAGTAATGACAAATTTTGCCAGATATGCTTAATTTAATACGTAAATAAAAACTATGTAAATATTAAAGCATATGAGTAAATAAAATTAATGACTGCATATATATAGATATGTCCATATATTTCTGATTCAAGAACCTATTTCAAAATATTCCGAAGTACCTCTAAAAGTTTTCACGCAGCATAAAACATCCTGATAGACTGACACTTACTATTTGATCCTGAACATTACGTCGTTTATCAAACACACTAATTGTCATTACCCTATTAACAAAAATTCTGTAGGACATGCGTGCATAAGTTTTCTCAAAAATCGGTAGCCACTTCAAAATTCTAGGTGCCAGAAGGGTAACATCAAGCAAGTTTCATAGAAAGGATTCAGAAATTTTAGGCGCCACCGTAAAAGATTTAGCTGCCATAGTTACTTTGTGCCTGGGATTTGTACACCCCTACAGCAGGATTTATCACAGAATATTTAACTTATAACAGCACCGCACTGCTGTTTGCTGCAGCTTACCAGTACTATCCACACAGGAGATTTCTCTCAATAATAGTCTACGGTCGCTCTGAAACATCATGGCCAATCAACTACTATAAAAATAATATGTCTAATTTTTTCATTTTAGATGAACTCTAAAACTTCGGACATACAGCGATATTTGTACCGCCCTCTCCAAAATTCAGGTTTTCTCGTGTTAATTGTTGATGTGCAGCTAAGTTAGTGGCCACTCCGGCAGTGCCATTGAGTCTGATATTTACGTGGGATCCAGAACGATAAATAGGAACAGGGATAGGGGTAGAGGAAAGGGAAGTATACAGTAGGGTACTGTGACGTTCTGCTAAAAATAGGAAAAGAAGCAAAGAAAACCTAGTTCTTATTGCGTTAAAATTAACAACTAGTACAAATTTAGTTAACAATAATTCTCCTAACCACATCAGTAGTTAATCAACTACACGTCACTATGTAGGGGACAAGCCAAATTCAACAAGAGCGTATAATGGGTCAATTACTTCCGTAATAGTCAGTTTGAAAGTTAGGAATTCGTACCTATGGCAATTATTCTTACTAGTTTTAATGTAGGGGTTTATGCGTTTCAGTTACCAACAAATAAAATAAAAAAGTAACCTTTTTATATATTTTGTTAAAAATTAAAAAATGCAGATGAAACATTCAGGCCTAAATCAAAATAACATCTTATGTTGGTCCTACTATTCAGCTTCCCGAACGAAAGAACTGAAAACCTTACCATACATATCATATTTATTCAACAACGTAAATTCGAGGCACCGGCAATAATGCGCAAAATGTTGTTTCGTTTTCAGTATCTGCTTTATTTCTTATTTTGGCCTTTCTCTACCTGCCCGCTGTAGGTGTAGAGTGTTACAGTCGCAACTGATCACACTCAATGACACACACACACACATACATACGTGGTAGGACTCTTCTGGACGAGGCATCGGCCCATTGCAGAGAACTCTAGCTGACGACATGCAACATTCAAAAGAGACAAATATCCATGCCCCTAGCAGGACTCGAATCCGTAATCCTAGCAAGAGAGGAGTCGCAGACCTACGTCTTCGCGCGGCCATAGGGATCGGCATTTTCAGGATCGAACTCTCAGTATAACGTTGTACAAAGCACGTTATAGCAATTAGAGCAGTATTGATGTTAGACAGTGAACAAAGAGTACAAGCAGCCGAAAAGTTTTAACCTGTAGAAAGAAGTTTCCTACAATTTGTATCTGGAAGGCTTGCATTTTAAAATTCACATATTTTGGTTTAGAATGAAATACTGAAAAAAAAACTTAAGTACATAGTTCATGTCTCATCAACAGAATGCAGCATAGGGTCACAAATCCTTTAAAAACTTGACAAAATTCAATTATTTGGGAAAGTCACTGCAAGATAAAAATTGTATGCGTGACGAAATTAAGTGAGGATCAATTTCGGAGGAAAGCTTAATATTACTAGACCCAGACACTTTTGTCTTGTCATTTGCTAGCTAAAAAGGTAAGGATCAGAACGCACGAAACAACGGGTACTTTGTACAGTTGCGTCTGTTGCTTCTCACGGACTTATAACTTGACCTCTCATGTTAAGGAAAGAACAAAGACTAAGAATTATCGAGAACAGGGTGTTGAGAAAGAGTTTGAACATAAGCGGGAGGATGTCAGAGGAAGGCGGAGAAAACTGCGTAATGAGGAGTCTCATAATTTGTGTTTCTCATGAAATAATATTATAGGTGTGGAATCAAGAATTATGAGACGGGTGGGGAACGTGACACGTGTGGGACATATAAGTAGTGTCCACAGGTTCTGATGGGTAAACCTGAAAGGAAAAAAACTACTAGGAAAGCCTAAGAATTCATACAAACATGATACTGACGGGCCGGGCGAAGTGCGTACACTCTGTGAAACAAAAAACCAAGCGGCCTGTGATTTTGTATGTCCCACTCCAGGAGCGACGTAACGTACAGTCGCCATCATAATTCGAGTCGTTCGTAGTTTCTCCATATTTGTGCTCGCATGGCGTTTCTGTGTCTTCCATTCATTCCAATCATTCACGCCAGATGTATATTAACCAAAGACACAAACATGTCTGCTTAATTTCAACTTAAATACGAATTAACGTTCATTAATGTTCCGAGGCGTGTGCCTAGCTACAGCTCTACGAAGTTGGATATAATATACACGGCAGATGCTTACTTGTGTTCGCTGATAGCCAAGCACGTAGAGGCACGATTCCATTCAGGCCGCTTGGTTTTTGTTTCAGAGAGTGTACAACGTAACACGGAGAGGCGTTCGCGTAAAAATTGGTGCCGTGGAAAAGCAATAAATATTAAACATTCTGTGTGTTTGTAGCCATAGTTATCCAGCATAGACACCGGATGCGCCATATTACATTGTCATCTGTGACCTGCCCGGTCTACCATATTTTTCCACACCACCGCATAAACGGTTCCATTTATGGAAAAAATTTATTGATCAAAAATGCGCTTAGATTTTCTCTACAATTTTTTTTCCGAAACATTTCTCATTATAAAAAGAATTCTGCAAGATCCTGTCATAAATATACATAGATCTTCATGTAAAGTACTCGTTATTATTATGAGATTTTAATTAAACTTGAAATTTTTCGACAGAGATCCGAAAAATACTCAAATATCAAATTTCATGAAAATCCTTCCAGTGGAAGCCGAGTTTTTCCATGCGGACGGACAGACAGACAAGACGAAACTAACAGTCACTTAAAGCAATTCTGTGAACACCGCTAAAATGATTCTTAGAAAGAACAGCTAGAATAGCTCACAGTGGGTTACTGTGACTTAGGGTAGGGAAAGATATGTGGCCGTTCTCAACAAGGCAATTTCCATAAAACGCGGGGAATTTCTTGACTAGCTGAGGGACTGTTAGCTTCTCAAGACGGACTCTATTCCATAGAGTCAGCTACCTTTTCTGTCAAAGATGCTACGATTGAACTCGTCACTCATATTACGTCAGCTGACTGCACTGATATTTGAATTCATGGCGGCACCGCCTGACTTGCCGGAAACCGGTCACTAACGCATGCTATGTGTATACCGCAAGCGTACATTTTTTTGGCTGTGTGGTGTTTCAATCAACTAGAAAACGTTTTTTTCCGGCTGTCAGTCGTCTGACCGCTTGGGTAATTGTAGTCAGTTTGGTGGAAGTGAAATTTTGCAGCGCGGAACATAATACTGTTTCCTTACGACGGATCAGGACCACGCAGGACGGCAACACCCATATATCGAAGTTATTTACTGCATTCTGAGAATGGACATTAAAACATCAGTCTATGATGTACGAGATATTCATTTGCACAGTCACCAGGGACAACGAGAGGAAAACAATATTTTTCTCTATTTTGTCCCACAAACGTATCCTGAGTTCTTTATAAATTCGTGGCTTTGCTGGTTATGTTAAAATTTAACTACATTTTCCCACACAATAAACATTAAAACGATATTGTAAAATGTGGTGTGAAAATGTGTTCCGGGAAGGACATTTCTTCGCTTTTTGTTCAACCTAAATATCTGTTACAAAAGCTTTAATTGTTCCTACGCACATCGAATAATACTGAGTTTCCAAGACTGTACAAAAAGCCTGGAATTTATGGAATAAATAGCAACTGCTAGCTTCTTCAAACACAATATGCTCAACCTATTTAGTTAATTACAACGGTCGTGTGCAACACTGCTGTTCATCTCAGCAGACTAGACAATAGAAACAGCAGCTACGCTACACCTTCCTAAAGTACAGGCAGCGCCCTAACAAGGGTGAAGCAAAAGGGGCACTTTTGTGGCACAGTAAATTGAAGGGCAGAAAATTAAAATTAGAAATATAAGCTGTGTCAAACATATATTATGTCACATACTACACATTAACCTTTTAAAGCCTTGCGGTAACTTTACATACCACCAGGTTTAACATTAAAAAATTCTACGTGGTGCCCACATTGCGTTTATGTGTTTTGTACGGATCTCAGAACAAACAGCAACTTTTGCCTTATAAAACATTAAGAGACTCGTTTTTATAACTGAAGTGGAGAGTGTTTACAGCGGGGTACGCACTGAGTCCTTATATAAAACAGATACGCTTCGTCATTAAAGGGTTAAATAAAAACTGCTAGCAATATACGGAGTTCAAATTATCGAAAACTGCTGACATAAGCGTATGATATTTAACACTTATTTTAAACATTACGGAACAACTCATGTGCTTGTGTTACAAGTGATAATACGCGAAAACAACGAATGTAAGAGTTTTACCCTTTTCGGACTTTGTGTGTGTGTGTGTGTGGGGGGGGGGGGGGTGAAGCACTTCAGTAACCTACCCCAGAAGCACAAAACCTTACATACGGCCATGTGTACCGACAACAAGAATATCACAACCCGACTATATCTATTGTACTTTCCCCCTACATTTCTGTATTCAATCCAGCCTTTATGTTTCGCTCTTATCCACATCAATTCCCTCGCACACAAACACACACTTGCCCCGTTTCACTTTCTTGCTCTTTGTATATGCACTAGAACACAATCTATCGTGGAAAAGGAGAACACAGCTGCTGTTTGCCCGCCCACTCACTCACTGACAAACACACCTCTATTTCCATCTATTGGTATGAATGAGCCCGGTTCCCAATTCACAACACAGCTACTTGAAAAAGAAATCAATTTGCCTTTGGTAGAATCAGACACGTACTGGTTACCATCCGAAAATGCTGGTTGCCCAAAACAAGGGCGCAGTCCTATAAACTGTCAAACGCCTTATTTTGCAGCTGAGTTTAAAGCATTCACGACATAAAAGCATCCATTTTCATGGGAAATGATGTCCTGTTGTGACGCATTTAACCAATTCTTACTGTACAACACTCCGAAAACCTTGGGTCTCCATTAACCCTTTAAAGACGAAGTTTATCTGTTTTATATAAGGACTCAGTGCGTACCGCGCTGTAAACACTCTCCACTTCGGTTATAAAGACCAATCTCTTAATGTTTTATAAGGCAAAAGTTGCTGTTTGTTCTGAGATCCGTACAAAACACATAAACGCAATGTGGGCACCACGTAGAATGTCTTAATGTTAAAGCTGGTCGTATGTAAAGTTACCGCTAGGCTTTAAAGGATTAAACTATGAATAACTTGTTTCCAAAGAAAACATAATTTCTTTTTCCACGGCTCGACAGCCGCAGTGGGCCTCCTCTGTGAGGTTCTTCGAGCACACTGAGACACATCACACTCGGCACGACTCATCTGAACAAGTAATCGGCCCGACGCAGAGACCTCTACCTGACAATAAACAACACTCACACTAGACAGGCATCGATGTTCCCAGAGGGATTCGAAACCGCAATCCCAGCAAGAAAGCGGCCGTAGACCCACGCCTTAGACCGCGGGGCCAGTGGGATCGGCAGAAAACGTAATGCTTGAAGTATTTATGTGAAGAAAACAACACGTCTCAAATAATTAACTGTAATTCACAAGCAAATGAAGTAACGTGAGGGAGAATTCGACCTGATGAAGCTTCCCCAGAACGTAGTGTCAGAATCTCCCATAGTTACACAAATAACAGACAAAGGTGTGCACGTGTCACATCTGAAGCTTCTTGTTAACTTAAAGTGCGTAGGTGTTCTCTGGAAGGCGTGGGTTGTCACCACAAGAATTCTAGTTCCACACAAAATCCCATGCAACTAGTGAAATCTCTACTACGAACAGCGTAATTATTATAGCCCACACTTATCCGAAGCAGGAAACACCCATCTGTTTGTCTTTGACAGTTCCCTTTCTTGTTTAGAATTCCAAACACAAAAGTCTACAAACTTGCACGCCGCTCGCCAAATACTGAGCTATTTACTGAATAGCTCCTCTTTTCTGTCATGAGAGTGTAGGTGTCTGTAAAGCGCCAATTTCTTAAAAGTGTCGAAATCTCACAGATGTCGAGATCACCCTAAATGACAACTGCAACGATAACCCAAGTGCGAATTAGACGTGTACTTAATATTTACAGTATAGTGAAAAATCACAGCACTTATTACCACACCGAGGATATGTCATAATGCAGAAATTGTATTCAAGGCTAAAGAGACTCAGTTACCCACTGGTTAGCACACTGGCGAGACCCACCCTCAGTCTAGAGTTCACAAAGGAGAGAAATATTCCTGCTAATGCTTGGAATCGAAATGCCTCCTACATATCATTTCAAGACTAATCGCTAATCGTGCTTAGAATATTTTAGTACCTTAACTGCAGTACTAAACACGGTTTCGGAGAAAACGGAGTATTCCATCACATAGCTCTATTAAATTTTAAATTTTATTACGGTCAGACCTTCTTCATTTCCACCTTCATAGAATTTTAATCTCAAGCACTTTCCTTGATGATACTGTGTTTTATATGAACCGTACTTTATATCCGGTTCTCTGCTGCTTCAAACTTAACGAACAGAGTTAAAAGAGTTTTACAGTGTTAGTTAAGTAATATTCGATTAAAATTATAGAAAACTTAGCAAACTGGAATGAGTATTAGTCCATTGTATGCCTTTCGTTTCTAACAGGCAAAGAAATTTCCCCAGATTTCTACGGAAAACATAATATTTGCTTCCTAAACTTCAAATAATATTAAATAGTTTCTTTAATTTGACTCACAGAAGTAACAGGCTTCTTTAATTACAAAATATTACACTTACCGTCACGGCAAATCCCATTATGCTATCTTGCATGAATAGGTTTCGAAAACAGCACATTTGGGTATTAAAGCTGCGCCCTTTCATTCTATGCTATAAACGAAATCGGTATCAACTGCATATAAAGTACGAAATTTTAACTTTCTCGCGGCAGGTCCTGCAACTGGCCGAGAAACATTCCGGGCTGTAAAAGGAAGGCTATTCCACTGGAGGCCGTATAGTGTTTCAAGAGTGCTGCCGCCATTAAACATGCTTCCTGACCTCATATTTGTTCACATGGATAACTTTAAGTTTGCCTCTTAGTGGGAGATGTGCGATGACCTTCTCGAAATGAGTCTATAAACCTGAAATTTCTATTGCAAAGCTCTGCCACCCACGATAAAACTACGCTGATAAAATGGGTCACATTAAACAAAGGGCTCCAACTTTAGGGCTGAAGACAATTAAATCTAAGAGTACTAAAATCTATGCGTATTTCTGTTAAAAGCTTTGTTGAAATTAAGGTGGCCGATGTAGCAAAACGCACAGCTCAGTAGGGCAAAGCAAAACGAATTTATTTAAATTACAACAAAAAAAAAGGAAATGCCTCCTAAAACCAATTATTATGTACCAAACTGTAAACCGCAGAACATACGTGACGTTGCGTTATCGACAGGTTGATGAATTAAAAAACTACATCTAACACTCCGTAATATCAGTTGTTAAACGTTCAGCATTGTTATCACAATGGTTCGACGTTCCAGAAATGGGGACATTTAACCCGTTAATAATCAAGGTTTCGAGTTCTGTAATGCTGCAACATATTCTTTCAGGCGTTCCAGCATAGACATGGTTCCTTTAGTATACACACGTTTGATAATATTTCTGAAATTATTCGTGGATAATCGTGCAAGAAGGCTAACTGGCTTGGTCACATCATGTGCAGGAACTGCCTTCTAAAACACGTTATTGAAGCAAATATAAAGGAGTGGATAGAAGTGACGGGAAGACGAGGAAGAAGGTGTAAGCAGCTACTGGACGACCTTAAGGAAAAGAGAGGGTACTGTAAATTGAAATAGGAAGCACTAGATCGCACTATGCAGAGAACTCGCTTTGGAAGAGGCTATGGACCTGTCATAAGGCTGATTACAGAATGACAGAAACCCTGCAAAATTTGAAATCACCGCAATGGACCAGTTTATGATGAAAAGTTGTGCGACAAACGTTCCATTTTTGCAGCTGTACAAGACGAAGCAAGTGTTCATTGCTCCAAATTTGGCTCCGCAATCACTGTGTTGTTTTGGCAAAACATTTAAATACGTAAAATCGAAGGAACTAACTCTCCCTGCGACTGAACACAATTAAAGGTATTTACTTTAGAAGAATTCCTGATCGTTGACTAGATTAAAACGCAGATATTTTAGGGTAATCTTCACTGCAAAGGATTACGCTCTCTGTAATGCAAATCTCTGTAGAGGAATAGTTAAGATATAAAAGATTAAATTTGTATCCCATACCCTATATATTAGTATCAAGTAAAAAAGTCTGAAATAATATTTATATGTACGTGCAAAACTCATGAGTCTTCTTTTAGCCAGTATATGCACGAAATGGCTAATTTCAAGAAAACACTGCAGTGAATCAAGTGTCTACTGCCGATAACATTTATTCAGCTACTGAGCTGGAACGTACAGTACCTGTTCTCTCCCTTGCGTAGCCTGACAGCAGACAGACGCAATGAGTAAACGAAGTGCCCATTATTAATGTCACTGCAGGGTTGTCTGTGCCTGCTGTCATTGCCAGTCACAGACAGCTTGGATATTCAGCAACTGTACGTCCAGCCACACGCTTAAGTCTTACAGTTTCTGAAACAAAACCAGTCACACTCTATGTTAGCTTACTTGGCGTTACAATCCGCCCACCTCTCTGCACGGTACACATGAAGCTATGTAGCCTATAATATTGCAATATTCAAGCAATATTCAGGTCTTTCAACTTGACTATATGTCACTCTGCCTGAAATAGAAAATAACAGAAGGAGAAGAAACATCATACTCTTGAAGATTAGTTTCATTTTTACTACTTTTGTGCATTTTGCATACCAAAAATGAGTCTAATACCATTACAGTATTCCAGCTGCGTTGTCTGAGTACCAAATTACGTGTAAAAGATGTGTTAACTCTCGAGAGAATAGTAATCAGTTTTATTATAAAAACACCAGAGCCCTCTGCATGGTGGTTGCTTGACACGAAAAATAAAAAAAGAAAAACATGAATATACAGTTATTCGAGTATGTGTTTGTGTTGTAGCAAAACAAACTAGCAGAATTCAGCAACTTTCATTTTGCGTAAAGTAAAATAATAATTGCCATGCTACCAAATATATTTAGGAAAAACAAATTAAAGAGGTTAGGGCGGGCCGGGCATGTAACAGGAAAGGGAAAGAGAAGTCTAAAGAATAACATTAAAAACATCGCTAAATATTGTTTGACAGGAATGGACTGAATCTGTCCCAAGATAGGGCCTTTTGGTGTGTTGTTTTGAACACTATAATTAACATCAGGGTTCTACAAACGGCACGGAGCTTCCTGTATTGTTTTATTCAGAAAGTTCACAAACACATTTCGTGTTGCTAACAACTATACGTGCATTTTTATTAGTATCCAATTTTTTATTATTATCCAGCAAATGCACTCGGTATCATAGGTTCACGGCAACAGATTTAAAAACTTACCACTCCTACACGTTTCGGGACCTATCTGCCCATCGTCAGGGAGAACATCTGTCGGTATTGTACAAAACAATGACGTAAAAATATGTCGTCATCGCATATGTAGGCCTGGGGTGGTGGTGGTGGTGGTGGTGGTGGTGGTGGTGGTGGTGGTGGTGGTGTGTAAAAATATAAAACATGCAAGACAAGTGCACTTACGGTAATGCCTTCAAGATGACATAACAAAATAATTTATTTCAATTAAAATACAGCAATAAATTAGCGAATTCTATAATACTAATAAAAATAATCATAAATATTAAAGTTTATTTGTACAAATATAAACATTATTAGTGCGAAGGATATTTGTCTGATCCACCCGCAGAAATATAATAATGCAGTGGAAACCATTTCATATATTCCAGTAAAGAGAAACCGCTTCATATTATAAATCATATTCAATGGAATCACATGCATATATATATATATATATATATATATATATATTGACATGGGCAAGTACTGAAACTCTATAAACAAAGCAAATTCCCTATATTCATTCCAGGACTGTGAAATGCAAGATGTTGTTTCAAGCAGGCAACAGCGTACCGTCACTGCGACATGTCCGATGATTAATGTACGCGCTTTCCTTTATATCCTGGCTGACCTGCAGTGCCGGTGTTATGTATAGCGACCAGCGCATTCAGTTATTATACAAGTAAATGAGAGATTTCAATGTAAAAAAGTTTAACAGAATGATCGAAATCCTTTACGTGTATTTTATATTTATTCTTTGCTTAACGACAGCCGCTGCAAAATGATGGGATGAATAAACAAGGAACGAATCTGGAAAAATGTGCAAACAGCAACTGTCTGGAGGCACTACGGACAGTCACCAAAATTTCCAGAGAATACAAAGCTTCTTCGCGCACGGATTTGATTTTGGAACTTTCAAGATAAAAGAAAGAAACACCAACCAGTTGATTGCAAAGTTTGATTTCTGTAAGCGATTAACATGAGGATCCGACTTAAATTTCAGCCTGAAACGCTTGAGGAAGTAACTCTATGCCCGACAACTGAGTATAAGCAGGGTTACATATTTGAAGACGTACTATTAATAAGCCTGGACACAATAGTACATTAACCTTTTAAAGCCTAGCGGTAACTTTACATAGGACCAGGTTTAATATTAAAAAATTCTACGTGGTGCCCACATTGCGTTTGTGTGTTTTGTACGGATCTCAGGACAAACAGCAACTTTTGCCTTATAAAACATTAAGAGATTGGTTTTTATAACCGAAGTGGAGAGTGTTTACAGCGTGGTACGCACTGAGTCCTTATATAAAACAGATACGCTTCGTCTTTAAAGGGTTAAGTACATTTCAGACAAATTACGTAACCATAATTCAGTTACCTATTTTATATTTTCTCAATCCCTTTGTACGGTATGGACTACAGATGCGATTTTATAACTTCCGAATGAAATGATGTAAATGTATGCCTGCGATACGTGCTGGCTTGTGACAAAATACAGATCTCCCCGGATCCTCCGTGTGCGAATTGTTTTGTATATTTTGATGTCGTTAGAATGTTAAACAATTGTGTTTGTACTTTTAGAAGGGGAGTCTCGAGGAATATCACTATTCTATTATGGATATTGAGCAGTTGAAGGTACGCAGGATATCGAGACGGGACTCCGGTGATGCGAGCATGCACGCACTTTCCCATAATCCCTCAGATTAATGCCATACGCAGAAACTGTAAAGATAATCTGAAATAATCCGTTCACAGTACAAGGTGATACCATCAACTCGTATTCAAAAGAGTATTTCTGACAGTATCTTCTTTAGACTTCAAACGAAAATCATATCAGTGGACGACAAAAACATATTTCATTTTATGTTACATTAATCATGGTTCGCTTATATGCACTTCATAAAGAGAAGCATGGAACATTTCGAGAGAGAGAGAGAGAGGCAAAAAGAACAGAATTACAAGAGAACACAAATGACAGTTTTATCCTACCCGTTCTCAACCGTGATATTCACATCCGCTGAAACTTCTAATAACTGAAACATAATGTTAATACGAGAACTATGAAGCGTGTTACGTTTATAGAGGAATGTGTTTTCCACGTAAAGAAAACAAGACGCTTGTCAAAATATGTCAGTATTATTATACATAGTAAAGTACTTTTTCAGAAGCAAACCCATTGCAGTACAGCGCATACTATACTAAGCATCTGCTTCTCCGTTCAGAACTCTAAAACTTTTTCACAAAGTGTGTTGACGCGTTTCTTATTCCTCCTGGAATATCACAATGACTATTTTCATACTCAGCATTAATTGGTTCTAATGGAGATATAAACTGCTTTGTAGGAAGTGAGAGTCAAATGTTACTTTAATACAGTAAAACAGAACCAACCCATGCACAACATTATTATTTATTTAATTAGCCTTAATCTCCAATTCGTTTTCTCCCCGACATTTTTCGGCAAAAACTTTGCCATTATCAAGGGGGTTACATCAAATTACATAAGACAACGTGCATTAAAATGTGACTTATAAAATTGTAAAGCTGTGTTAAAAATTCTGGATGTTGAAAATTCTTATATAAAAATTTTGCTGCATAGTTTTTGTACTAGTTTGATGTTACGGTGCTATTTCTCGCCTGGCGTCCCTAATCTGTTATAAAACAAGCAAAATAAGCAAGTAAAACTATGTGTTACAATAGCTGCTATAGCGGTATAACCTAATTTCCATAGGACAGAGGTATAGATGGTTTACTTACTCATGTAATTCCAGGGTTTGTTTTGCTATATTGATCATATGCACGGAGACGAATAACATAAAAGTTACTTTAATAATTTAGGTTTTTAGCGTCTATAATTAACACAGAAGTAACAAAAGTATAAGAATAAAACACTTTAAAGAAACCTGTGAATGTGATGTTTACTAAAGAGTAAACGTTGCTTATACTTAAATCTATCCTGTAAAAATCATCACTGCCTACTGCAGTACAGACCTGGACTCGCCCTCAGGGGCTCCAGGAGGCTGAAGCTCCCAGATTTCCAGACAGTCGGCGCAAGAAGGTGGTAAGTTTGTCAACCCTACGCACCGGCCGCCTTTACCGCCCTTTTATGCTAGAGGCTGAGTCGACTCCAGGGCCATAGTGCGGCCGGAAGGATTACATTAATGAAAAATTCTAATGACTCCATCGGGAATTGAACACGCGGCCTTCCGGCCTGTAGCGCAACACAGCACTGCTGACCTAGCGGCACGATACTACACACACAACACAGCACTGCTGACCTAGCGGCACGATACTACACACACAACACAGCACTGCTGGCCTAGCGGCACGATACTACACACACAACACAGCACTGCTGGCCTAGCGGCACGATACTACACACACAACACAGCACTGCTGACCTAGCGGCACGATACTACACACACAACACAGCACTGTTGAGTTAGCGACAAGATACTACAAACACGGAAATAATGGACTCTTAACCTAGCGCTACACTACAACATATATGATCGACATTATCCGTCTTTTAGTGTCTGTTGTTACACGGTGCGTGTGATTGGTCGTACTTTAACATCCCCCGATTAGACGACGCAAAGACTGCACTCAAGAACAGTTTGTTTACACTCACAGTTCCCCATCCATACGACACACACCGACTTTGGAGATATCATGCATAAGCAGTGCGATCATTACACACATTGCATGACAAAGACTAACAACAGATCGTTACAGCGCTACAAAATTAATGCCAGAATTCACAGCGCAATTAAGATCGGGCCTAGCAAATTAGTAAGACCGTTACTATAGCCGTTACTCCTGATTCCTGCTGCTAGATGTCACACTTCCGTGATTTTAATACGACATATTTCAGAGAAATATTTACATTTACCCCACACTAATGTTCCGAAACCAAAGACCTGAACTACCCTAGCATATCTACACACAAACACACGCACACACACACAATAGCGTACGCATGGAAGTAATTCCATGTTCAATATCAAACTCGCAGTCGTCCGAGAAGCAACATTGCATCAGTCGGTCACGTGCATCGACACTGGGTTCGAAAGGTGTTAAGGGAACACACATATGAAAGCGAAGAGGCGTGCACACAAACACAGACACACATAAACACTCGCACACGTGACTATAACGTAATACGAAATGTACTTATTAAATAAGGAAAGCAGCCCACATACAATTGTTGTTAAAGTGCTGCATAACTAGCAACTTGTTTACTCGAAGTAAGTCAGGTTCTCGAGAAATTCCCTGGCTTCTACGGAACCAGAACACTCGTTAATGTCTTCGCAAAAGTATGATGTTGTACTCTATCTTGGGCTAGTCAATATAAGTTCATGGCCTCATGCATCTACCTTACTTTTACGTAATACATTTTATCAACATAATCATGCTCCCATCCATGCCCAGGGTTTTTCGAGTCTGTTCATCCCTCCACAGTTTCCGATTCGAATTCTGTACGCGTTTATCTCTTCCATACATTGCTAATGCCTCATCAATTTAACCCTTTAAAGACGAAGCTTATCTGTTTTATATAAGGACTCAGTGCGTACCGCGCTGTAAACACTCTCCACTTCGGTTATAAAAACCAATCTCTTAATGTTTTATAAGTCAAAAGTTGCTGTTTGTTCTGAGATCCGTACAAAACACATAAACGTAATGTGGGCACCACGTAGAATTTTTTAATATTAAACCTGGTCATACGTAAAGTTACCGCTAGGCTTGAAAAGGTTAATATTTCGTGACCTAACAATGCTAAAATAATTCGATGAACTGAAAAACTTTTTGACCTATACGTCTTTAAAATATTAATTATATTTAAATATGTAATCACATGTGCCAGAAACTGAGCTTTAATTTTTAATTAACGTTATGATTTCCTTTTTCGAAAAAGTGTTACAAATACCTTACGTCCCGAACTCTGTGAACCTCGCACAATGTCTCTGACTCTACTATTCAGTTCAACGGCGTTAAAAGTACGTACAATGCAGCCACGGTTACCCACTTTTTCGTTTTCCTAAATTTTGTTTATAGACATCTGATAGTACTGCTTGGAATGGGGATCGACCCGTCGCAAGGCTTCTACCTACAGTGGACAACAAAATCAATACAGAAAAAACGCACAAATACAAGCCCCGAAATGGATTCGAAATCACAAGCTCAGTGTTCGCGTGAGGAAAGCGAACACACACCTTAGACAGTACGACCACCGTTGTCTGTCTTAAAATCACAAATCACAGTGTTATGACTGTTACCTAAGGCTCCCCTTTTAATAAGTTCAAGAGACTTAAACAGAAACAAACCGTCTGAATACAGTAATATCTGAATCCCCGTATTCCCTATGAATATTATAATTTGATAATCTTCCATACACATCTCGCTTTTGAGGAATGTCTTCATTTTACGGTGGAAAGTTAAGCTGTCGGTTTTCTTTTGAGGTAGCAGGAAAATTAATTTCGTCTGAATTGTGTACTACAGAAGAGCATGCTTTTATACTGCTGGAAAATTAATCTTCAGCGTACCTCTCTCTTTCTTTCACTCCCTTCATCTTTGAAAAGAAACTCAGTTATCGAGATGGTTTATGGACTCTCAATTAATGTTTGTGTCGACATACATATTCTTGTGATACATTATGATTTTTCAACACAAGCTGTAAATTCGAAAGAAGCTGTTTCCACGTACAACTTTTAATTACGTATACTGGAAAATGTTAAGTTCAAAGGTAAAACATCCCTAAGAAAGACAAATTTTACAAAGCTTTCCTGGAAGAATAAAGTGTCGAAAATTTTTGCCGGTCAAGAAAAAAAAAACACGTTTGGATGAAAGGTCAGTAACAAGTAATATAAAGTTAGAATGGATCCGAATATAGAATATCAATAACCAATCATGTGAGAACAATTGAAAAAATTCTAAACGATTTTCCTTGGAATGCACAGAAGATAAGAGGATGACGGATCACCTACGTAATGAAGCTATTAAAGAAGAACTAGGAATAACAAACATCAATAAAATAAACAAGTCAGAAAACATACGTATAGAATAACTACAACGGTGTAATTGTGCCTCTATAAATTCTAGCAACAGTACTAAATTTGATACGCAATTATCATTGCGCTTCATTTACCGCTGTCATTAGGAAACAAAGAATACAGAAATTATTTGAAACACGGCATTCCTGTTATTGGGACATGGCGTTTAAAAGACAAGTCTACTTTCATGTTATTGACTAACGTCCTATTGCAAAGTATGATAAGACGTGGCCACGCACAAGACAGGGATGAAGACAATGCTGTACATAAGTGCAGAACAGGGATGAGTGCTTTTATGCACCCAGAAACGTAAAGAGTTCTCTACGTAACATGATCGTTACATTTATTCTAACAAGACGAAAATAAAACTAGGTCCAAAAGTTTTCGTACAGCTCTTCGATACGAAATTCCACATAGATCTGTTCACCTGTTCTCTAGTTATGTGCGTGTACACGGATGGACGGACGGACTAACCGATTTTCATAGGGGTACGTAAAGATGCATTAATTAATTCTGTGGTCTGTCTTACGACAAGGCCACAATCTTTACACAGCGCGCTCTCCACAGAATGCGATCTAGTGTTTCCTATTTCAATTTCCAGTATCCTCTCTCTCCCTCAAGGTCATCCAGTAGCTGCTTACAGCTTCCCCTCGTCTTTCCCTCACTTCTATCCTTGCCTCTAACGTTCCTTTAATACTGTGTTCTCGCATAAGGTACGACCAATCCAGTTAGCCTTCCTTCTTTTTATTGTATGTACAATATTCCTCTCCTCCTTGACTCTATGTAATACTTTTTCATTTCTCACACGATCAGTCCAATTTATCTTCTCCATCCTTCTCCAGCACCACATTTCAAAACTTTCCACGTACTTCTAATACACTTTTCGAATTGTACAAGCTTCAGCACCATACAAAGCTATGCTCCAAATGTAGCACTTTACTGGTTTCCTCCTTAAATTTAAGTCCAGTTTGCTTAGTAGTCTCATGGCTCTTTACAGATTAAACAAACAAGTGGATATGGGCAAACGACGGAAATGATGGAAGGAGAGTTTCGTTTCTTCTAATTGGAACAGACCAAGATTACACTTCGTGGATTTGATGACAAGTGGAAGATTTTTAAAATAATATTATACCGCATTTGCATCTGAGGGAAAGATAAGACACACTAGCTAATATATATGGCACGAAGGAGACAGCGCCGATAGGTGAGTCGGTATAATGACTAGGCTATGGAGTGCACAACCGACATACGGCGGTGCAATTCCAGTCAACGCCAAGAGATTTCTACTCATCCCAAGAGTCCAGAACAGTCTCTTAGTCATAGCGTTTCTGGGGTTCTTTCTCCGAGATTCAAGCACTCGGGGCTTGAAAGTGACCAGTCGCCTCTGTGTGTGACCGAGTTTCAGAATGTGTTAAGCGAAAACCCCACTCCGCCGTAAAACTTCTTGGCGTATAAAGAGAAAACGTAAGCCTCTAAAGTTTATATAGAATGACAACCAACCGAAATAAGACAAAATAAACACATTTCAAAAATGTATATGGTCAACATAGCGTCGAGTGGGTGAAAAAAAAAGAGAGGTTAGAAAACTGAAATAAGTTCGGACGGCTTAACCCTTTAAAGACGAGGCGTATCTGTTTTATATAAGGACTCAGTGCGTACCGAGCTGTAAACACTCTACACTTCCGTTATAAAAACCAGTCTCTTAATGTTTTTATAAGGCAAAAGTTGCTGTTTGTTCTGAGATCCGTACAAAACACATAAACGCAATGTGGGCACCACGTAGAATTTTTTCATGTTAAACCTGGTAGTATGTAAAGTTACTGTTAGGCTTTAAATGGTTAACATCAGAAATACCCAACTGAATAGTACTGAACGAGGTGCTGATGAAACAATAAAATAAGAGGCGTGATAAAGTTAGGGTTCCACTAAATCCTATCCCAGAAACAGAGTGGTTTGAATAACAAAAACAATTGTAAAATACTGAGAGTGAAGAGACACACAGAAGTACCTCAGTGTGTTGATCTACCGACAACAGGCCAACTTCTATGTGTTTGAAAAACGTTTGTGAATGAAGCATTCAGAGTATGATAAAAACACACGAGATTTTGCAACATGTAAACTATTGCATGTATATGTATCACTTTTTAAATTGTTTTAAGTCAGACAAGGACGTAAGAACAAGCTTCAGAAGTCTAATATTAATATTTATGGAAGTATAAACTATCGTCCGCCTTTAAAAGAGTAAATTTTATTACGGTGTGTACACAACATACAACTCTTCTTTCGTACTCTAACACGTACAACTGATTTGTGCACTGTCTCGTCGGATGGCCCAGCCTTCTTCGTAACATATTTACAGGGCGCACACAGAATGCTTGGAGAGACTTAGGAATGAGTTCCCCACACCAAAACAAGGAAAACCATTCTCTGTCACCCCGAGACCTTCGAAAGGGTGCAACGATCTATTATCATACGTGTCCATTCATTTAGATGGAGAAAATTTTTAATATTTGATGTCAATTGTAATTTGATAATCAATAAAAACTAAACAATTATTAAACTGTAAAAGTGTAGTGCAAATGTATTATGTCAGTTGTAACTAAAATATTCGATATTTAAGGTATTTGTTTTTGAAGGGAATCTTTCATTGAAACTCAAAAACTACTCGTCTCTGGGCATATGTTTACAAAAATTTATTTCTTTGTTTTAATGTGAAAAGCTCACTATTGAAGTTTGTTCAATCATTTTAGATCTACCCTTTATAATCCTTTACAAACATTATATCTTATAACAACAATCAAACTCATCACCATTCTTACCACATCAATTTATTTATGAAAACGGCGTACAAATACAACATGTGAGATTGTGCGGCGATAAACATCAAAGCGTACACCATAAAATATAATTTATAAGAAAATGTCTATGTTATGTGCCATATCAGACTATGAGTGTATGTTAAATTGCTCGCAGGCTGAAGTTATGTTGTTTTACGTACTGCACTATAAACTGTGCCTTCTGTAGGATAAATACGTAACTTAATTCACTGTTATAATGCGGAAAGGAGGAAAATACACTAAAATTTTCAGAAGGTTAAAGGAATTGAGGAAAGAAAGTGAACGATTACAGGATAAAAGACATCCCGTTGAATTTTAACGGGCTTCTCCATTAGTAGAAGTGCTTAATTCGAGTTATAACCTGATGTTGATTTAATATTAGTGGAAGGTACAAACAGTACAGAAGTAGCACAAACTATTACAACAGATTGTAACTTGATTCAACAGGCTTGGTGTAGATTATGATGAAACTCCAGTTTCATAAAAGACAGAAAAATCTTTGACAATATCAGCAGTTATATCAGGTTCTAAGTAACAATTCTTTTACGTGGATTAATTAATTAATTAATTAATTAATTAATTAATTAACGACAATTTTTACGAATGTAAGTATAATACATGAGTGTAAGCAATGTTTTATAAAATAGCATGTAATACCTGAAACATTAAAATTACTACTGGCACACTTACCTGCAGACAATTTATGTTTTATCTTACGCATCTGAAGAGAAGTCCTGATACATGGAGCCTCAGGCTCCATAACAGTGGTAATTTAACATAAACGCAACTGCAGAGAAGCAGAATTTAATGTGCTTAACAACACGAAACTCGTTCTCTTTTTTTCTCTTTTATCAGCATGAAAAGTACCGTCACGCCACTGACAAGTCTTGCTCGCTGGTTTCCACGTTCGGCCAAGTAAATCCTTCTTTACATAAAGTCTTCTGTGCACGTTATGGCGTCAGTTCGTTTGCCTGCACCTTTCCGTCCATACCTCCCGGCCCTCCCAGTTCGCTCAGCTTCAAACATTCTTCTTTCTTTCTACTCTATCTTTTTTTCTTTTTTTGAAGTACTGAAGTATACAAGTCAAAGTCTCACGCTTCGTGTTCAAACGTGAGAAATGTGGCGTACCAACGACAGCAAGTAAGTATAATAGAGCTGACATACGTTAACTAACTAACTCCATGGAGCCGAGGCCTTCTTGAGAAGCTAACAGTTTCTCAGCTTGTCAAAAAATTCCCCGCATTTTATGGAACCCGGAGGTTCATTACCGCATTCACAACAGCCCACCACCTGTCCCTATCCTGAGCTAGCTCAATCCAGTCCATGCCCCATTCCACTTCTTGAAGATCCATTTTAATATTATCCTCCTATCTACGCCTGGGTTTTTCAAGTGGTCGCCTTCCCTCAAGTCTCCCCACCCAAATCCTGTATGCACCTCTGTTTTCCCCCATACCTGCCACATGACCCGCCCATCTCATTCTTCTCGATTTGACTACCCGAATAACATTTGGTAATGAGTACAGGTCATTAAGTTCCAGAGCTGATATGTCACAGTTATTAAATTAAAGTATGTTATTTGCTTTGTTGTACACACCTACAAATTCGAGTGGTAGCCCATTTGAAACATACAAGCCCGGAAATATGTCAGACTCATTTATTTCTTATTCTAAAAATTTTAGTTCATTAACTTTTACCATTCAGTACGACTTTACGTGACTGAAATAACGATTACCTGTCAGATACTTGCGAATTACCATACACAGATGTAGATATTGAAACATCGATTAACACCCGGCGATGTCGGATGTATGACATCATGTAAAATACAGTCGAACCCGGTTATAACGACACCGGTTAACAAAACACCTCGTCTACAGCGTCAGATATTCTGTGGTACCTATTAATTCCTCATTGTTAACTATAACGTTACACTACATGGTTATAAGAACACATGCTTATAACGACACAAAGTAGTTAGTCCCCTTTATGATGTTACAGCCAAGTTTGACTGTACATTGCACGATATCACTCAATTCGTATCGCTAAGACATTTGCTATAGGCCTAACTGTTCATAAGAATCAATAATTTTTCCGTTATTCAAAGCCTGTCCAGAACTATGTGGCCGGCCTTCAAGATCATGTAATCAAGTCTGCACATTCCAGTCAGGGTTCTCTCTGTTTTGTTGTGCTAACTTGTCAAACATGCCTTGACTTACAATTTTATCAGAGAATCCTATCCATGTAAAAGAAAGTGGGAAGGAAACAAGGACCACGAGAGAATGAAAGAGGGAAATAAACAGAAATTTGGTATTCTTATGGACATTAATGTTTTCTATACTGTGACGCAGTGTAATTCCGTAGTTAATTAATTTTCGAAGGAATATATTGCTTCCCTTTTCAGGGTGGAATTCTTTCACTTTGAAGATAGAGGCAGTGATTAATTTGAAACGCTTGTACAAGGTGTCACATTCAACAAGAACTAATGTTCGAAGGAAAGAATGAAATGACGAAAGAACGAAACCCAAGGCCGGTTTTCGTGCCGAAACTCAATACTTTGTGCTCGTTGCAGCAGGGATGTAGCTAACGGCGGTGACAAGTGCGGCCGCAACGGGTAGCAGAGTGCAACGGGGACAATATGAGTGAAAAATGGACAGAGTGAACGAAAAAGTTGGTTTTCTGCCCTCAACAAATTTTAAATTTTTGAGCGAAATAGAGGGAAATTCACCGGCACAATTTGAATTATTATTTTTTTCACGGTGCACTAAATCACAGCAGAAAACCGAAACTAATTACAACAGCAGATACGACTGACTGACTGACTAACTAACTAACTAACTAACTAACGAAAGAACAAACAAACAAACAAACAAACTAACTAACTAACTAACTAACTCCATGGAGCAGAGGCCTTATTGAGAAGTTGACAGTTTCTCAGCTAATCAAGAAATTTCCCGCATTTTATGGAACCCGGAGGTTCAATAACGCATTCACAAGAGCCCGCCACCCGTCCTTATCCTGAGCCAACTCAAGCCAGTCCATGCCCCCATCCCACGTCTTAAGGAGCCATTTTAATATTTTCCTCCCATCTACGCCTGGGTCTCCCAAGTGGTCGCCTTCCCTCAGGTGTCCCCACCAAAATCCTGTAGGCACCTCTACAAGAGCAGAGATGTTTTTAAATAATGTCACCTGTTGTATAAAAGCAGAATATCGTACAGCAGAATTATAAATTTATTTTATAAATAATAATTTAAAAAGCTTAAGCAAATGCTATAAATTCGTGTATCTCAAACAATATTTCATCGAACTTTCCTCCTTATTGTTTACAGGGAACACATATCAGTGTTTCATTCTTAAATTCTGAACTTGAATTCTTAATGTCATATGATCATTCTTTTATTGGAAGCCTTGCAGTTCATCTGGTAAAATATCGCGGCCCACAGTTTCAGAACCGCCGCTCGATATCCAGACTCCCAGCATGCATCACGCGCTTCTAAAATCACGCATATGGGGGCTCTGGCCGATCGTTTCAAATTATTGCCAAAGATAAAAACAAAGGTCTCCCTAGTCAGGGCACAATAGCACGTAGACACAAAGACCGAGTAGGATTAACTGTCTATAGTCCCAACTCGGCCTCAGTGACCCCTGTGGTACTCATCGGACACATCTCGTTAGAAGTGAATAGCTTTAAGGTCATAAGTGTCACCGGTTGCATCCCAGTAACCTTCGTTTATATGAGTGAGGAGTGTCTGCCTTTTGCTGTCCTCGCAGTTTGTATACTAACCCTTTAAAGCCGTTGGTTACTTTATACACCAAGAGGTGTTACAGCAAAAAAAAAATTTACATTCTGCCCACAGATTACATTTATTAATTTTGTAAGCGTCTTAGAATAAAAAGCAATTATTTCTTTATAGGGTATATAGCATTAGATTTACAACCTAGACGGAGTGTGTTCACTGTGCGGTACGAGCGGCACCTTGTAATTCAGGTTACTAAAGTCTTTAAAGAGTCAATAAAGCGTCTCTACCAACGAGTACGATTTATTTGCAAAATTTATACAGGAGAAATTCATTATTAGCTCGTGTCCACTTGTTTTCTCTGGTATTGCGTACCGGACAGATTTCGATCAAATGTGGTAAATCATTGTGAATATATACTATCGATTTTAACTTTATTTCGTAATCAGTCAAAAACGCTCTTATCTCTTAATTTGAAAAAATCTAACATTGATTTTATTTGATGTTTAGGTGCGTTCGTAAATTCACGAAAAGCACGTGTTACTTTCATCATTTCCGTCCTTCCGTGTGTCCGCATGTATTAGCGCGCCTACAACTAACACGGATTTACGTGAAATTTGATACAGGGGACATTCTTTGAAATCTTTTGATAAATTCCAGATGTAGTTAGAATTGTGAAAAAAAATATTGGGAACTTTACATTAAGATCTAAGTAGGTTTTATTGTTGCCGACGACATTAACCTTTTAAAGCCTAGCGGTAACTTTACGTACCACCAGGTTTAACATTAAAAAATTCTACGTGGTGCCCACATTGCGTTTATGTGTTTTGTACGGATCTCAGAACAAACAGCAACTTTTGCCTTATAAAACATTAAGAGACTGGTTTTTATAACCGAAGTGGAGAGTGTTTACAGTGCGGTACGCACCGGGTCCTTATATAAAACATATACGCTTCGTCTTTAAAGGGTTAAATCGTCACAAAAGTGCTCTCTTGGAGTGAAATGACATCGAGCTGTTACGGTAGTCGATGAGGTGTGCACATTGTACGAACGCACCACTGTGTTATGTTATCCGTACATTGCTTATCTTGCATAAAATTATGCCTCAGAGCGAATTTCTACATAACATAACATACGTATCTCATTATGAAACGCAAGGATTATATAGAACTTATTTTGCAACTTAAATATTTAACGACGCATAACGAAACGTTTCTACCCTATGCATTATTCTAAATTAGCACATGACTTTCTAATAGTCGGGCTGTACCCGTAAGAAGTGATCTGCAGTAAATTATCATGAATCACGATAAGTTATGCAACAGCAAAGAAGATACTTGGCATTATAATCATATATACTACAAAATGGGGGATAACTTAATAAATAAATTCCATCCAGAAAGTTATACAATTTACGTTACACCACACAGACACTGTCACTAGAAATTCGATGGGTGGCAAAGTCAATGTTCAAATATTTCTACTTTCAACACTGACATCACGCTGCAGCCTGTCGTAAAATTCCCCCAGCTACTATGCAACACGAATATTCGATAACATCTTCAAAAGAACCCGATAATTCTTTCTATCACAAACCCACAGTTTATTTTTAAAATATCCCTCCACTTACGCCCCATTTTTATCTTCCAGTTGCTCTATTTGCTTCACTTTTGCCGGTTAAAATATACCATGCATCGTCTCTCCTGTGCACACGACAATAATTGCAATTACATGTTCCGCTCAACCCTTCCTTTGATTTTTTGTCTCATGGATCGACAGCCCTAGTGGGCCAAGACCTCCTAACTGTTAAAGTTTTGAGATCACACTCAGACACACCACGTTCGGTAGGACTCCTCTGGACGAGGGATCAGCCCGACGCAGAGACCTCTACCTGACAACACACAATACTCACACGAGATATTCATGACACGGCGGGATTCGAACCCGCAGTCCCAGCAAGCGAGAGGTCGCAGACCCACTCCTTAGACCGCGCGATCACTGGGAGTGGCTCCTCGTTGACTTAAATCATCCTCAAACTTTCGCTGAAGAACACATATCACGCAGCGCCACGTTATATAATTTCCTCCATTCTGCTCTGTATCACGGTCAGTTTTCTGTTCCCATATACATCCACACTGTGTTATTCCTCCCATACGATACGAAACCAGGGTTCATGACGAAACAAAACAAGCAGTAATAAATATACACAAGATTTAAACTGTTTCAAAGGCAAGCGTTAGTACCTTATACAATTCAAATTTTGTCCTAGTTCACAACTAACAGTGCCTGTGGATACGGAAGGGATTTTTCTCCAGTGGGTCTTTCCCTGTTCCTACCAATGGCTCTAGTTTGTGTTTTCCTGGATTGATGGGTTTGCCCCATTTCCTAATAACGGCTCTAGTTAAGCGGGTTTCCACACGTATGTTTCTTTCGTATCGGAGCAAAAGCGCTACTCCGCGTTTCCTCCGAGCGATGGTAGGTGCACGAGTTTCGGTTTTTTTAAATCCTGTGCCTAATTTTCGTAACACAGTCAACAAAACTGACAAAAGCTTCTCAGCTCTAAGAAGGATTTATTTACAGTTTTCTACAACTGTTAAGCTCTCGAGATACAAGGCGTCATGAAAGAACGAAGAACATTGTAAGTGCCCAGACCGATGGGATTTTTCTGAATTCTAGCAACGGAAGCAGGTTGGGTTTTTCCCCCAAGCGATGAGCACCTGCAGCACAGGAAACACAATCAGGAGGAGTTTTCTCTCTTGCGATGGTTTCAAATAGCACAACAAATACTCGGGTTTCACCCTACCCTAAAAAGTGCGTTATTTTATCCCCTCAGGCGCTATTACGATTTCGTTCTTCGGGTACAGAGTGCCAATTTTTCAAAACTGAAAAAATCAATAACTCTGTCTGGGTCGTCTCTCTTAAAGCAAAACAGTTTTTATTTGCCATTTCTTGCTACAGCATCCCATTTGGAGGGAAAAGGATGAGGCAAATGGACAGACGAAAGTATTACTATTATACATATATATATACATATATAATAGTAATATATACATCATAGTAATATATACATTCATTTCCTTACACCGATAAGTATATAGAGTTAAGATGACTGAAATCAAGACGTATAATAATAACCTTAAAATTTAAAACTTTCTTTAACCTTTTAAAGCCTAGCGGTAACTTTACATACCACCAGGTTTAACATTAAAAAATTCTACGTGGTGCCCACATTGCTTTTATGTGTTGTGTACGGATCTCAGAACAAACAGCAACTTTGCCTTATAAAGCATTAAGAGACTGGTTTTTATAACCGAAGTGGAGAGTGTTTACAGCGCGGTACGCACTGAGTCCTTATATAAAACAGATAAGCTTCCTCTTTAAAGGGTTAATATTGACGTGAGGGCCTAAATCAGTAACTTTTGAATCCACATGATGCCTAATGTTAAGTAGCAGTCCAAAGTTCTTGCACTTCTTAACCCGAGACGTCCGTAAACAACTACCAACATGACAACACAGAAGAGCGAAGACCTCACCTACAACACGGCGTAAACCTGAAATCTCGCACAGGCTACACTAGTTACAGAATAAATCTTTCAAAGACTGTATTAAGGACTGCTATATGTAAAGGTTTATGTTCGAGCATGAGGAGTGCGTTTTTGAGTTCCTGAAAGTCGTGTATTTGTGTTAGACTGTGCTTCCGTACTTCTGTGTGCTCGCTTTTATTGTGAGCATCATGCAGAGTCGTGTGCACGTTACAATGATTTTGAATAGCGGGCCGAGAAGGTTGGAAGAGAAATATGTATTCTATTGCAAAATGCTACATCGGTGAGGAACAGTAAAAAAATACTCCATCCTGCAAACGTGTTTCAGGCGCAACACAAGGAATTACCTTAGGAACACATAAAACAGAAATATGCTCTGCTTATAACGAGGATTTGTACGTCCTAATAAAGCTTTGGCTTAAAATTAATGTTGCTGAAAGCATGATTATATTCTCAAGTGCAGTGCTGGGGCGAACACAAGGGGGGGGGGCTGTCAGGCTGCAGCCCCCGCCCAAAACCCCAGAACCGAAATTTCAAAAACGCAGATTTTGTAAGTATTATCGTGTCAGAAATTTTACGTTATTTATTTTTCAGCCGAAATCAGCAACTGAAAGCGGCTGACGACTATTACGTTACAATTTCGAAAAATAAATTAATAAAATTAAAAAAACAAGAAGACAGACACTGTGATTGATTCATGGGCCATGCAGTCATACTCGTTTTTATATAAATACAGTTGCAGAAAGTGTTATGTTGTACTTACAACATGATTTTTAACACAATTTTTAAAATAAAACATAAATTTTGTATAGCTTCAGGGTCAGGTACCCCCCCCCCCAAAGGAAAAATTCTGGGTAAGCACCTGATGTAGTGTATTATCGTTTAATGCTCATGGCAAATATTGAAAGTTGAGGCTGACAAGTAAGACAGTAACCGGGTAAAAGCTGGTACTTTTGAAGTAAACACGATAAATTAATACTGTAGCCAGCAATCGCAAAAAAATTCACCAAAGACGAACCACTGAGAAACTAAAAATGTCGCGCTACTAGTTTAAAAAAAGGGGCACACGTGGCGCAATTGGTTGATGCACTGTGTTACAAGCCGGAAGGTCGCGGGTTCGATTCCCGATGGTGTCATTGGAATTTTTCATTGGCATAATCCTGTCGGTCGCACTACGGCCATGGGGTCGACTCAGCCTCTCACAAAAATGATTACCAGGAATATTTCCTGGGGGGTAACGGCGGCCGGTGCGTAGGCCTGACAACCTTACCACCTTCATGTGCCGACTGTCTGGAAATCTGGGAGCCTCACCCTCCTGGAACCCTAAGGGCCTGTCCAGGCCTGTAATGGGATTGCTTTACCTTACTAGTTAAAAGAATCCCCACGTTTTTTGGGTGGGACTTTCTATTTCCTTCTTCATACGAGCCTGTCACTGGTCCCTATTTTGAAACACGCATTCCAAAGGTGCAGTCATAGTCCGAGGACCAGCGTAACATTTCAAAACTCGTACGTCTTTTAGAATGAGGAGTTGTTAGCCCCCGCTGAACCAAAATCTGGATCAGCATCCTGATCGGTTGTTTATGACTTACAGTATTTCTCGCATCATAAAAGTATTTTTTCCTAAAAATTTTCCCAAAAATAACCCCACTTTTTAACACCGAAAGGAATTGCATGTTATCAAATCCGCAAAAATACCTTAAAAATTATAAGGCGCATCTTATCATTTACAACGTCTTATACACCACCAGCCACGATATCTAGAGGCCATCAGAAGACATGAGTGGAGTAAAGACAAGAGACCCACCTTAGAAGGTTCAGATTGTAACTGTCTGAGTTACGACCACTATTTACCAAACCGCAAGGTTTCACAACCCAGAAGACCAAAATATGTATCTTCGCAGTCGTGAAAAGCTAAAATCCCACACGAGGAAATTCATAACAAAAAAACTGGGATGAAATGCACATCACTTACATTTTGTGACATAAAGATTACTTAACAATAAAAAACGGTTGTTCTCTGCAAAATGTTGTAGAAGTATGGAAAACTGTGAGATCCACAAAGAAACTGAATACATCAGAGAATATTTAAAGCAAAATGTTCGTGCGGACATAATATTAGGGAAGAAGCTGGTGGCCCAGTTCTTTTGGGAGTATGTTATCCGCCGAACAAGTATTCCTTCACAAAAATAGTAATGTTAGTGATTTTTAACAAAATTTTCGGTTGGTTTCAGGTCTCACGATTCTTAACGCAGTGAAATCTTTTCACATCTCACGTGTTTCGGAATTTGTATAGCGTATAGAAAGCACGGCGACGGTGGAAACGGCCCAAAAATTGTTATGTGTTTCCAGGCTCTTACAGTAGTGTTGACCAAATGACAAACTTATTAGTTATTACACAACGTAAGATAATAAATATATTCGGATGTTTCAAAAAACTAGCTGCCTCCATCTTCAGGGTGACCGAATTACGTTCAGGTGGCCACTGTGGCCAATCAGAGCTCTGGTTGACAACAATCCTTGCAACTTGCCTGTAGAGTCTGCACACTTCCTCCAAATCATTTCAACAGGCCACTTAAGCCTAATTCATCCACCATCCAGAGGGAGTCAACACGTCCGCGGAGAAAACGTGTTGCCGTACGCGGTGTGACAACCACGAAAACTATCATTGTGCACATAAATTTTCGATCGGAAAAATCAGAATGGAAGAGAGTATGTGGGAGAATAAGCCGGTGACGTGAGAATAATTTGTCACATGATAAAACGCATGTTAACGTAACAGTGTGTAAGGGTGTGCAAGTACTTACCTGGTTCAGGATAAGGCTCTGTATACACGGTAATGAAGCTCCTGGTTCACAATATGGTTCCGTATACACGGTAATGAAGCTCCTGGTTCACAATATGGTTCTGTGTACACGGTAATGAAGCTCCTGGTTCACAATATGGTTCTGTGTACACGGTAATAAAGCTCCTGGTTCACAATGTGGTTCTGTATACACGGTAATGAAGCTCCTGGTTCACAATATGGTTCTGTGTACACGGTAATGAAGCTCCTGGTTCACAATATGGTTCTGTATACACGGTAATGAAGCTCCTGGTTCACAATATGGTTCTGTGTACACGGTAATGAAGCTCCTGGTTCACAATATGTTTCTGTGTACACGGAAATGAAACTTCTGGTTCAAAATATGGTTCTGTGTACACGGAAATGAAACTTCTGGTTCATGATATGGTTCTGTATAAAAGGAAATGAAACTTCTGGTTCACAATATGGTTCTGTGTACACGGATAAGAAACTTCTGGTTCAAGATATGGTTCTGTGTACACGGAAATGAAACTTCTGGTTCACAATATGGTTCTGTGTACATGGAAATGAAACTTCTGGTTCATAATATGGTTCTGTGTACACGGAAATGAAACTTCTGGTTCATGATATGGTTTTTTGTACATGCTAATTAAACTGCTGGTTCATGATATGGTTCTGTGTACACGGTAATGAAGCTCCTGGTTCACAATATGGTTCTGTATACACGGTAATGAAGCTCCTGGTTCACAATATGTTTCTGTGTACACGGAAATGAAACTTCTGTTTCATGATATGGTTCTGTGTACACGGAAATGAAACTTCTGGTTTATGATATGGTTCTGTGTACACGGAAATGAAACTTCTGGTTCATGATATGGTTCTGTGTACACGGAAATGAAACTTCTGGTTCAAGATATGGTTCTGTGTACACGGAAATGAAAGTTCTGGTTCACAATATGGTTCTGTGTACATGGAAATGAAACTTCTGGTTCATGATATGGTTCTGTATAAAAGGAAATGAAACTTCTGGTTCACAATATGGTTCTGTGTACACGGAAAAGAAAACTTCTGGCTCAAGATATGGTTCTGTGTACACGGAAATGAAACTTCTGGTTCACAATATGGTTCTGTGTACATGGAAATGAAACTTCTGATTCATAATATGGCTCTGTTTACACGGAAAGATACTTCTGGTTCATAATATGGTTTTTTGTACATGGTAATTAAACTGCTGGTTCATGATATGGTTCTGTGTACACGGTAATGAAGCTTCTAGTTCACAATATGGTTCTGTGTATACGGAAATGAAGCTCCTGGTTCACAATATGGTTCTGTGTACACGGTAATGAAGCTCCTGGTTCACAATATGGTTCTGTATACACGGTAATGAAGCTCCTGGTTCACAATATGGTTCTGTATACACGGTAATGAAGCTTCTGGTTCACAATATGGTTCTGTGTACACGGTAATGAAGCTCCTGGTTCACAATATCGTTCTGTATACACGGTAATGAAGCTCCTGGTTCGCAATATGGTTCTGTGTACACGGTAATGAAGCTCCTGGTTCACAATATGCTTCCGTATACACGGTAATGAAGCTCCTGGTTCACAATATGGTTCTGTGTACACGGAAATGAAACTTCTGTTTCATGATATGTTTCTGTGTACACGGAAATGAAACTTCTGGTTTATGATATGGTTCTGTGTACACGGAAATGAAACTTCTGGTTCATGATATGGTTCTGTGTACACGGAAATGAAACTTCTGGTTCACAATATGGTTCTGTGTACACCGAAATGAAACTTCTGGTTCAAGATATGGTTCTGTGTACACGGAAATGAAACTTCTGGTTCACAATATGGTTCTGTGTACATGGAAATGAAACTTCTGTTTCACAATATGGTTCTGTGTACACGGAAATGAAACTTCTGGTTCATGATATGGTCCTGTGTACACGGAAATGAAACTTCTGGTTTACAATGTGGTTCTGTGTACACGGAAATGAAACTTCTGCTTCACAATATGGTTCTGTGTACACGGAAATGAAACTTTTGGTTCATGATATGGTTCTTTGTACATGGTAATTAAACTGCTGGTTCATGATATGGTTCTGTGTACATGGTAATGAAAATTCTGGTTCATGATATGGTTCTGTGTATATGGTAATGAAAATTCTGGTTTATGATATGGTTCTTTATACGTGATAATAAAGCTTCTGCTTCACGATATCATCCGGCGTACGTGGTAGTAAAACTTCTGGTTCACAATATGATTCTGTGTACATGGTTATGAAACTTCTGGTTCACGATGTGTTTCTGTGCACACGGTAATGTAACTTGTGGTACGGTTGAGGGTCCTGTGTACACGGCAATGAAACTTCTGGTTCATTATATGGTTCTTTGTACATGGTAATGAAACTGCTGGTTCATGATATGGTTCTGTGTACATGGTAATGAAAACTCAGTTTCATGATATGTTTCTGTGTACATGGTAATGAAAATTCTGGTTTATGATGTAGTTCTTTATATGTGGTAACAAAGCTTCTGGTTCACGATATCATTCTGCGTACATTGTAGTAAAACTTCTGGTTCACAATATGATTCTGTGTACATGGTTATGAAAGTTCTGGTTCACGATGTGGTTCTGTGTACACGGCAATGTAACTTGTGGTACGGTAGAGGATCCTGTGTATACGGCAATGACATTTCTCACTGTTGAGGTCCTCTGCACTTGAAAATGAAACTTCTGGTCCTTCAGTACTTCTGTACATGGTAATGAAACTTCTGTACAGTACAAGGTCCTTTGCACACGGTAATAAAACCTCTCGTTCTTGAAAGGATCCGTATACATGGTAACAAAACGTCTGGTTGTTGAGAGGGTTCTTTTACACGGTAACAAATGTTATGTTTCCTGAAGGGTTTTTGTTCACGGTACTGAAAATTCTGGCTCTGACAAGGTCCAGTGTACGTGGTAATGAAATTTCTGGTTCAGCATACAGCCCTGCTTAAACGGCAATGAAAATTCTGGCGCCACAAAAGGCGAGTAATTTCATAAAGAGATTAGAGAGTATAAGTGGACTGCGTTCCATGTAGCTAGTGTCCGAACCCGAAATCACGAAATATTCAGCCAAATGTACGTCACAGCATTTACCTGCAACTAAAGTAGAGGGCATAATAATGAGCCGAAACTACTATCTCCATGGCGCAGAGTCCTGCCTGAGAAACAAGTATGCGCCCACATAAAGGATACGTTTCTTCAATTATCATAAACAAATGTAGGTGTTCCTGTAAGAATATATTTCCCTTACATTTTGTTTTCAAAACAGCTCCTCATACTAGTGTTCCAAACCTTCCTCTAATTTTACAACCTACAATAACTGCATCATTGTGTCTTCAAAATGCCAGTAAGATGTACTTATGGACTTGTATCATGTACTTTTAAGCTTTGCGCCGTCGCATATAGCTGTCACAGCTGAAATTACACTCAAAGACTTACATTCACGACATCAAGTGCCACTGTGATTTCAGTTTAAATTCACCAGACACTTCATCTCCCACCCAAAGAAGGAACAATGTTTTTATTCGTTTCTGTATAAACTTCGTTCAATTTTTCTATGTTCTACAATCCTGAGTTAGTGGAATCCTTTAATAGGATAACGTTTGTGTCGCAGTAATGCAATGCAAATTCAAAATAAACAAATACGAATTTATTCTGGAGGTTTATTCACGTCAAAAGTGCAACGGATGGTAGAAATTAGGTTTCACCAAACCTTTCCACAGCGAGTTTAACTTTAGATCACGTGTACAGAAAGACCTTATTTACCAATTAAATATGTTTAAGATAATTTAATATGTCATTACATGCGCACAGGTTAATTAGTGAGTGCGCTGTTAGATAATATTTTTCATCTTAAAATTCCTTTCGGAATTTATACGCAAGTTATTGATCTATACGAAATGATTGTGTCCGTTTATGTATTTTAATAAACAACCAATTATTTGCCTCATTAGTAACTCTCCGCCGACACCAGAATATAATCAGCGACAGATCTGAGCCAATTCAAAGTTCAGGTCGAATTTACTTCACCTACTCCCATCTCAATCAAAGGAGAAAGAAAAACAAAAATCAGAGAGCGTACAATGGATTTGTCTTACATAATATTGTAGGTATTTCACGGAAGTTAGCACGCCACCTTTGTTATTAATCTCATTTTAATGGTCTGTAATTTTTTCGGTAACCATATCCTTAGCTGGATGAATCCAATCCACGCACTTCCATCCTATTATTTGAGGTCTACTTGAATAATATCCTCCATTCACGCCTAGGTCTTCTAAGCGGTCTCTTTCCTTCAGGGTTTTCCCTGACACACTATGTGCCTTTCTTTTTATCCCATTTATGCCACATGTCACAACCATCTCAACAGCCTTTATTTGACTATCCTGACAATATATGGCCAGGAATAAAAATGATGAAGCTCCTTATTACCCAACTTCCTCCTGCCTCCTGGTTCTTTCTACCCCTTGTCCCAAATATCTTCCCCAGCACCCTGTTCGCAAATTCCCTCAGTCTATATTCTTCTCCTAATGTGAGACACCAACCTTATCCATTACACGCAGGGAATTTTAAGCTTAGTTCTTAATGTAATGTATGAAGTGTGCTTTTGGTGCTATAGCAAGGACTTGGCGTGGAATCCAGCCATAAGCCACAGATTCAGTGCAGCTACGACAAAATACACGTACCTACAGCAAAGGGCAGTAAAACTACACAGAAGCTTCATAAATATCTCTCTGAATCTCTCTCCCGGGACTTATCGACTAACGACATCCGTTGTAAACAACAAACAGCATCTAACCCTTCCAACGTGACCCCTACACCCTCCAAAATACAGCAGCAGTTTTAAACCTGTAATAAGCGGAGAGTTTGTATACTGCGGATTACGTTCGGGAGAAAGAATGGAGAAAGAGGGAGGGGAGTCTCTTAGGATGAAATGTGATGAAAATCTTAGGCCTGTGGAAGCGATCAGAAAGGAAGTAAAATGAATAGTAGAGACAAATATACAGAGAAGGCTTCATTGCATGTAATAAATATAATCTATGTTCCCAAAACCTTTTTCACTTCCCTCATTTGTCCATTTCATGAGGAAAATTTAGTATTTCAGTTCCTTAAATCATGAAAGCCCGAAAATTCATTTTTAGTTAAGTTTATTAGAGTAAATTACAAAAAAAATATAGTTAGATTTTAGAAAAATGTGGATGTTTTAATGTTAATACAGGTGGTACCGACAGTTACCACTGTGCTTTAGAGGGTTAAATGGCAAATCTAAAAGTCAAAACAGTCTATTTTTTGTTGGAGGGCAAAAATAAGGTCAGAAGCAAAGGCCGTAGAAGGAGAACTGAATGAACATTCTCAAGAAAAATTAAAAACTTAAAACGACAGTGCAGTTGGACTTTAAACCAGTCACAAGTTCCAACTCTCTTGCAGACCAATGCAAGCTTCAAACACGTGCAGCTAAAATTCAGCATCTGGCTTAGAATATATTACAGTTCTCTCCCTTAAAAACAAAAGACAAAGTCAAGATTATAAAATAATGTAATTTGAAAACGAATCTTGTTTCTAAGGGAATGTTTATTAGAAAAACATTGTTTCATCTGTGTTTCTAAATTACAATTGACAAGTTTTTATTTAAGGTAATATGGAACTGATTTCCAGCACTCAAACTAAATAAATAACGTGTATCACAATCCCAAACCATCCCACATTCTTTAAATTCGAATGTTTCTAAGAGCCAAAATCAACTGAATTACACCACTGGAATGTTAATAACTGGCAAAAAAAAATATTAACATCAAATTTATTGGAAGAAAAAGTGTAATGTATGTAGCATATTTGGGTACAATGAACCTTTACGACCCAAAGCTATTTTCTTGTCGTTTATAGTTCCCAGACACGGAATGAAGAGAAGCAGAAGGTTCAGTTGTCACTAGAAAAGAAGATTTTGCTCTTCTCTGCCACAAGACCATCTCTGCGGCCCAAACAGCCTACTGCTCTTTCTTTCTGTCAGTTAAAGTGGTCAGTTCCATAGAATGGCCATGTGGGTGCATCTCACGATAAGGTTTAGAATATATAGACATCTGCTTACATTCCCTTTTGATACTTCATGGCACGGTGCTTAAATCCAAGTACCTAGCAAGAGGGAGATCTGGAAAGACCACCAAATAGCCAGGAAGGATGCGGAAAATTCCTGGAACATGCCTCGAAAGGCTAAAAAATATCCAGAAAACCTGAGTAAATTGTAAAATCGGCCGAAATTCGAAACAAATATTCACTACACAAAGATAAAATTTTCTGCCATTTCCAGTATCTGCTCTGTTCAGCCGACACATGCTTTGTTAAGTAAATGATGCTCGGAATTGTAGATCATGACAAACCAAAATTCCACGATTAAGTTTTCCATTATTCCACCAGCAACTGTCACACGTTAATTATACGACGCGCTTTCGATAGCTCTTCGGATCTTTAAATTTCGATATATATAGTTGCTGGAGACGAATGGAGATCAGTTGGATGGATCGTGTGTAAAACGAAGAAGTATTACACGGAGTCAAGGAGGAAAGGAACACCCTACATACCACGACGCAAAAGAACGCTAACTTGACTCATCAGATCTTACGCACAAACTAAACTGCTTCCTAGTGTACGTCACTGAAGGAAAGATAGAGGGACAGGAAGACGAGGAAGAAGATATAAGCATGTACTGGATGACCTGACGGCAACTACAGGATACTGTAAATTGAGAGAGGAAGCACTAGATCGCATTGTCTAGAGAACTCGCTTTGGAAGAGGCTATGGACCTGTCGTAAGACAGTACATTTTGATGAGATGGCGCCATTCCTTCTGTCTGTCTGTCTTATGACAGGTCCATAGCCTCTTCCAAAGCGAGTTCTCTAGAGAGTGCGATTTAGTGCTTCCTTTTTAAAATTCCAGTATATTTTCCTTAAGGTCACCCAGCAGCTGCTTACATCTTCTTCTTCGTCTTTCCGTCCCTTCTCTCTACCCTTCAATAATGTGTTTCCTGTAGGCAGTTCCTACGCAAGACGTGGCCAATCCAGTTAGCCTTCCTTGGCTTTATTGTATGTAAGACGTTTCTTTCCTCTTTGACTGTATAGTTACAAAATACAGGAAGAAAACTGAACACGTGGTTTACCCGCTGATGGAATGTAAATGATCCGCTCTAAGAAACCACAAAATAACTTGTCCCTAAAACTGTCAGACCTAATGCAAGTAACTGCATACAGCACAGTCCTTCAGAGTCTCATAATAGCTGATGTGTCAAAAATGCTGTCCGCCCATTAAGAAATATCTCTGTTTGTACAGTGTCCATAACAGTTTCTTACAATTTCGACGGCTGTATGCCCACACCGTGTTACAGTGACACATAGCTGTAAGCTGTATCTATAACATACATGTTCTTTAACGCTTAACCACAGAAAACTTTTGCTCGTTGAAGCGACGCAGAAGGATCGAACGATCTTTCACCCGGGTGATATTACTTACAACTAGTGTGAACAAGGTATGTCGGTTCGACCTTTGTTAGCCGCAATCGATCGTTGTAAATGGGGCGATTATAGACGACAAGGGTCCTGGCATTGATTCTCGATACCAGCGCACATAACGCCTTTCCTATTGTTCTAGGGAGCCATATAACACCAGAGGGCGCAATGAGCACACCAATACTTTACAGGGGTGGAAAAGAAACAGCTCTTGATTGCCTGCCAACAGTGGCTCAGTCACCGAATAACCCGAACAGTATATACGCCTAAGACTGAGTATTATGCAGTAATTTCGTGTTCAGAATACCGAAAGATCAAATTCCGAAAATGAAGACAGTAGCGATCAGATGATGAAAGAAGTTAAGCTGATTCAAAGCAGAAGTGAATGCACTGGTCCGGTGATGGAGGCTGGCTCTGTCTAAGGGGCCCAACTGAGTAGGTGTTCTTCTCTTTTCCCCCTCCAGTCACCTGAAGACGGAAGCACAGCCAGCCTCCGAAACGTCGTGATTTTACTTTTTTAATTTTTTAATATTTTACTCTTCGGACGATGGATAAAGTCCATAAAACCATCACCACACAATAATTCAGTACTTGTTTGTTTGGGAACAGTTGGTTGAGGCACTGCGCTACAAGCCGGAAGGTCGCGGGTTCGGATTCCCCATGTTGCCATTGGAATTTTTCATTGCTGTAATCCTTCCGGCCGCACTATGGCCCCATCTCCAGCATAAATAAACACCCAAGCTTTTATAAAAACAATGGCCATGCACATTCTGAAAACGCCCACAACGAAAACAAATAACGCTACGTGTCATTATACAACCAAAATACCACATAATGCAACGAAAACATCATTAATTTTTCACGCTATAACTAAAGACGCGACAAAATACAAAAATATCGATACTTTGTGTACAAGACACTGTTCAACACAAAAGTTATGGATTTCCACACAGTAATATTTGATTTCGAGAGACAATCTACCGTCTCCCCAAAAACAGCTTCCACTCTGGAACACTCGAGCCAGCCGTACTGCATTAATGACACAGCAAACCTGAGGACGCGTCATTCTTTTTGCGCTAAATTCCGGCGAGAATTGGAGCACAGTGTCAGTTTAATCAGAATGGAAAAAGAGGCGTGACATATAAAATGAAGTGGACGAGCTTCAAGTAATTTCATCCATATACAAAATGTCAGTGTTAACAAGTGAATACATTGTCAGCGAGTACAGAAGGTAAGCTTCCTTTTATTATAGTTCTGCAACTCTGGTCATTTCACTACTGAAATAAATTGTCTTTGTCTATGAAACTCTCCAAAGGCAACAAATCGACACCACAGGTTACCATATCAAAAAAAAAGCGCCACAGATGAATATATGATTCTTTTTAATTGAATAACACTGTATCCTTGTCTCATTTTTGTCTCAAAATCCAATAACCAGTCATTCGCTTATCACGAAAACCGACGGGACAGACACACTAATAGCTAAGACATCCCTAGTACCAATGCTGAGTCCATGACTTACCAACATATCTACTCAACATTCAACAAGAAATTACCTTCCCAGCTCCTTCCCGGTTGTCCTGCTGATTTGCACGAAGTTTAATCGACAAATATGTACTGTACATACATTACTGATTCATGTTATATCATTCGATCTACATGTACAACCAACCATAGATCGCTTGAACTACCTTCCAATCAATTGTGTTACCAGAAGAATTTGAACTTGAAAACATAAAATTTCGGAAGCAGTTATGACGGTTCCTGTCCTCTATGGGCTTAGCTTTACAGGCGGAGGGCAGTAAGAACCGTGCAGTTCTTATTACACAACTTGGTAATCTGTTTCTGCATATATTAAGCCCATGGCTGCACACAGCTACATGACGGATAGGATTATAAGATTACCGTCACAATAAATTAGAAGGGGAAACACATGGGTAGAACAAAACGAACTGTACCTTGCAGTAGGAATTACGTAACATAGTAGAGACAAGTTGCGGGCTTTTTACACAACATAATGAACTTCCGGGATCCATAAAAGAGGAAGAAATTCCTTGAAGAGCTAAAGAACTATCAGCTTTTCAGTAAGAATTCTGCTGTACCGAGGTAGTTATTATGGAACACAAAGAACAACAATAAAATTAGGAATAGGCGAAACGAATGTGAGGACAAACGAGAAGAAACAACATGTAAATTTATGTAATTTGAAAACCAAACCAGAACTATGAGAAAAGATGTTAAACACAACGAAGTGGAAATAGCTTATGGAATAGAGAATACTATACTCTGTAGAAAATTAATGACCGTAAGAAGACAAAATAGGGACAAGCATAAAAGTAGCGAAATTCAAATGCGAAAGCTGTGATTATGTTGACATGCGTCTATGGTGGTAAAGCGGCTGATGAGTGAAACTGACCACCCAACACGTCTAATGTCGAGGTTAAGAATGAGTGGAGCTAGACTTCCACTCCGACAAGTATCTTCATGGCGTATACAGAGAAAACTTTATTTTAATTTTACATACAGTAAGAATATTTATAGTCAGACGCCACGAGACCAGATTTTGACTGCCGTAATTAATCTGTGATTATGATATCACTGAACAGCGTGTTTTGACACACAACAAAGTTACCATCCGAGCAGACCCACATAAGTGTACTGGAGCAGCAAGAAGCGTTGTCAAGTCTGCTGAGGACAGTAAAATAACTGCTGAATGCGAGGATGTCCCGTATGTTAAACACATAACTTGACACGTGGTTCAGCATCTTATGTGCCATAAAAAACGAGAAACCTGAGAATGCAAGCCTAGAGCTGGCTTCCGTAGAGAAGAATGGTGACGTGTGAAAGAAGTAATGGACACATCAATAAAAGCAGAGAAGGCAAAGAATTGGGAAGATGAGGTGGAAGGAACTGAAGGGGATGCTCTGAATGGTGACAGAAGGCTGGCAAAAAGGAGTGCAAGAAGATGTGTGGGTCGTAAACGATGAAAAACTTGTTCTAAATTTATTGCTTTGTTGTATCAGCGAATTTTGAAAAACCAACAATCGAACCCTGTTCATTAAATATCTTACAGGACCGCACTCAAAGTCCACTACAAATAGTGTTTTAGAATACAGTTATAACTGAGGTAGAAGCACAGCTAAACTACGTCACAAATATATGTCAGAAATGAGAACCAACTAAATACACAATTTTGTACTACTTTTTTACATTCTATTCACTATTTTCGCTCCAACATGTTTCAGCGAGCTGCCATCTTCAGGGAGGGTACATCACATTTTTATATAAAACACGAGATTCAAATGTGCTGTCCGTGTTATTATTAAAATTTTATAGTACAAAACTGTGCATTTAGTTGGTTCTCATTTCTGAAATGTATTTTAATGCACGGAGGGGAACAGTATAAAATATTATATGTCGCTTAGGAACGACATAGGAAGAAACAAAACTTATTTTACTTAAGTGTGTAATACTGTATTCTGGGCAATTCCACCGTATAGTCTCTTAGATGGTCACCGACGTTTCAGAGGAACCTGCTGCGTACATATTTGGGCTTCATCCTCAAAGAGGAAAAACACACGTTCCTCCGAAACGTTGTTATTCACATACCAGACTAGACGATGTCATAACCAAGAAGACCACCAGCCAATAGAGAACTCAGATTCTCAGAGCGATTAATATAAAAATCACCGTCTATTTGGATATGATGCCGTGTAGTCTGGTAGTTGGGTGCGGACGTTTCAGAGAACTTTGTAGGCTGCACCAATATTCTAAATCTTCGTCACCGTAATTATTTCAAATCTCACAACACATGCCATGATTAAACGCTTTTAGTGCTACTTGTGTCCCACCCCAACCACCGACACATAAGACAATGTTTTAGAAAATTATTCTGTTTGTTTCTGAAGTACGATTTACTCTGGTGGCAGAAATGGCTACTGAATTTTAAACGACGTGATGATGGAAATACTAGCAATACTAGCAATACTATGTCGGCAATCCAACGGATTTATATGGATACTGAAACTGAAAATACTGGAGAAATTAGGGAATGTCCGAGCTGTGTAATATTTTCGAGCGGTTCGCTCTATTATAGTCCATAGATTCTAATTTATGAATATTTTAAAGACAAGACTAAAAAGTCGAATATTTTATCTATCTTACCACATTTTATGCAACTATAATATTTCGCCACATATTAGGAACATAAATGGTAAAGCAATCCCATTACAAGTCTGGACAGGCCGTTGGGGTTCCAGGAGGTTAAGGCTCCCAGATTTCTAGACAATCGGCACTTGAATGTGGTAAGGTTGTCAGCCCTACGCACTCACTGACGCACGACACGGCACGGCACGACACGACACGACGAAATATTCTTTTATGGTTTTCACATGCTCGAATTCACACTAGTCCATCACGGACAGTTAAGGACGAAGACAGTGTCGCTGGGATTGACAGAACAGAATACTTTGCCTGTCTGTTAACTGACGGTAGATGTGAATGCACGCTGGTTTTGTCGTGTCGTATCGTTGTCGTGTCGCGTCGCGCCGCGCCGCGCCGCGTAATGTGAATCGAACCTAACTCGTACCTAACAGAGGACAGTGTCTCCATTACAAAAAATAAGTCGCAAATAAGTACGTGAATCTTCATGTAGTGTCTATTATTAATGTCAGACTTTAACTGAAATCAGAATCCGTCGACAAAATTTAGTACAAATCTCACCCACGAAATTTCAGGAAAATCATTCCCGGAGGGTGAGTTCGATCTGTGACAAGCAATAAAACGGACGGATATGACGATGACAGCAGTCGCTTTTCGCAAGTCTTAAAAGAACTTCCACATTTATCACCTGGTCACATTAATGTCAGGATAAGTAAAGCAGGGTTTACATATGCAGAAGAAAAGAAGAAACGAATTCGCATAGCGTTTCTGTCTATGAACTTCTTTTAAGGCGACCTGCGGAAGTCAAAAATGGAGGAGGGAACCAAGGTTAAAGACAATTTTAAATTCACATGCTGTAAGGCTACGAAACGAATGTGGCTAAGATTCAGTCCAGCAGAGGACTCTTCTCTAAGACCTGTGGAGTTTTTGGTTGTCTTTCCATAGGCTTTTTTTTTTGTTATTCCTACGCAATAAATCTCGATGTATCGATGGAAAAAACGTAGGCCATCTCTGTTGCCGCAGTTCACGGTACGTAAAAACATATCACAGTCGAAATTTGATCTGCATTATTTCGATACACTCGTACACTAAGAAAACACATTGCATCAGGTTTCACATAATTCCCGATATGTTTCGGTGTAGACTACACCATCCTCAGGGTAAGCTATATTAGAACACTTGAAACCACTGAAGAAAATTCCTGATAAGACCACACTTCTCCGTTATAACAACACTCGTTTATAACGACACAAAATATTTAGTCTTTTTTCATGATGTTATAAAACGGTTCGACCGTATACTGACAAACTAGGGTTCATTCACGCTGTTGCCAATACATTACGCAAGTTAATTAACAAGTCATGTGTTAAGAGAAAAAATATCCTACCACCTACATCGGTTTTGAGTGAGATGTCATTAATTGCTGTAACCTTTTAAAGCCTAGCGGTAACTTTACATACCACCAGGTTTAACATTAAAAAATTCTACGTGGTGCTGACATTGCGTTTATGTGTTTTGTACGGATCTCAGAACAAACAGCAACTTTTGCCTTATAAAACATTAAGAGACTGCTTTTTATAACCGAAGTGGAGAGTGTTTACAGCGCGGTACGCACTGAGCCCTTACATAAAACAGATACGTTTCGTCTTTAAAGGGTTAAGACTGACTTTCATCTACGTTATGTACAAAAATTCAGCTCCTACCATACACCGTGCTGAGTTCGTGTTCATCAGAAAACCAGTCAGTTAACGCTGTGTAGGGAAATAACGGGTATTTACTGAGAAACACAGGCAACATACGAACACGGAGTGTGTGCAAAACGCAGCGCTGTTAGTGTAAACCTGACGGTGCATACAATGGCCACTTTATTTGAGACGCAACATTGAGACACCTTCGCGTAACCATTGTTGCTGCCGAGAAGCAATAAGTATTACATACTCCGTGTGTGTGTCTGTAGCCTTAGTTATGCGGCACGCAACGCGCATGCGTCATGGTATATTGTCATCCGTGGCCTGTCCGGTTCTACCATATTTTTTCACATTATCTCAGAAACGGCACGATTTTTCGAAAAAAAATTGTTTACCATAAAATATATCTTTTATTTTCTCCACAACTTTGTCTGAAACATTACAAATTCTAAGAATTCAGCGAGATATCATCAAAACTGTGCATAAGTCTTCATGTAAAGTACCCGATATTCTTGTCATATTTTAATGTAACTGGAATTTTCCTGACGATCTTGAAAAAAAATATTGAAATATCATATTTCACGAAACTGTCGAGTGGGAGCCGAGTTGTTCCATGCAGACGGACGGACAGACGCACACACGGTAAGATACGAGGATGCTAATCGTAGCTTTTCTCAGTTTTACGAACGCTCCTACAAACTTAATCTTCCCAACACGCAAGCCTTTAAGAGACAGAAGGAACCACGATGACTTTAACACTTGTCATCCAGCTCTTTGGCGTGCATGAGATTAGCAGACGATGTGTGAATATAGCACATTTGAGCATCGTTGGCGCTCTACGATGCTGTATTATGCGGCGGGGGAACAGAAAAGGACTTAACGCCTCTTGAAGGTTAAATTACTGCCCTGTCATCCTTATGATAAAATTAGAATGGAAGCAAGATACAGCGTTGGGAAGGGAAGAGGTTACTAAGGTTAAAATTCTTTTCCGAAAAAACTATAACTGTGTTAGAAAGTCCCAAGGCTTCGCCCACTTCTCCCTCTGAAAAAGGGCAGCGCAAAGAGGAAAGATAAGTATGGAACATTAGTGGGATGATACGGGAGACGCGACACCCAAAGTACTAGGAAGAAAACCTGTCTCGTTATCACTCTGTCAAAAAAAAAAGTCTATATGGAGTGACCTGAAATCAAGACCAGGACTTTGCGGTCAGAAGCCACAGAATAACCACTTGAGCCACATGGTAGTAAAATTAATTAAAATAACACTATTTCAAATAACAGTTCTTACCGAACAAAAACACGGCTCCTTTGAACTGAAAAGACCAATCAGTCATTGCTTTATAGGGAAAGTCTGGTTATTCTCAGAAGCATGTCGAATTCGTAAGTACTCCTTTACTATACGGGGAAAAAAAACGAAATATATAGAGTTTTTAAACGTTAAAGGAAGTGGTGCATATAGTTACCACGATGCACTAAAAGGTTACGAATGTTCTACATAACATTATCAGGGGACTGTTTTACACACTGTGATATACACGCTGCATATTGGAATGTTTTCTAAGCTTCGTTTGTGCAAGCGAATAAAAGCACAAAACAAATGTATGTATTTTAAAACGAAATCGATTCACGTGAATTCCCAGCATTCCTTTTAAGTGTTAAGGAAGTTGTTTGTTCAGCTGAATGGAGCAAAGACAGGTTTTACGTTGGGCACGAAAGAACAAACGACCAAACAATTAACTGCTTTGCTTTAAATTTGCAGTGGCTGGGCTAAGTGGTTTAGCTTCAGGTGAATGCGTGGCAAAGGAAGGAAAAACGTGTACTTAACTGAAGGCACAGATACGAAGTTTTAGAACCATTTATTTAAAACGGTGTAAACTCTAGGGCGAGGAGACATACTGCTTCATTTAGCATGAAGAATGCATACGGCAACATAAATATTTTACCTTAAGAACAATTGTCAATGTGTAATCAAGAGACCTAATGTTACAACTACAGCATTAAGAACAGTAACAAGGTTCATATTAGAACGACACGCTATGTAGTCTCAGGTGCTAACAGCATCGTTCAATAACCCACCAAACTCAGAAAGAGGTCACTTTACTTCCAGAAGTTTTAAAACGAAATTTGAGCTCTTCAGAGCGACTGAAATTTACGGGTATAAATGAATGCGGCAATCAGTCAATACAACACTATATTCAGGAAGAATACGGCTACATGTTTCGGCTAAAAATTATTAGCCTTCATCAGGCCTAATTGTCAGAATACAAAAGGGGGTATATTCTACAACTGTATTTCAGAATTGAGATCTAAACATTTACAGGCTAAAATATACATATAGTGTGAAAGATACAGAACACCTGGAGTGTGTAATTTGAAGTTTATAAAACGTACAAGAAAATAATAAATAGAATAATATGTAATTGCCTACAATATTATTCATTATTTTACAACATTTTATACGCTTCAGGCATTCTACGTTTTTAAGTACACGACCTCTCCTCTTAGTTTTTAATTATTTATAAACACTACAGAAGATCAATGTAAAAGAATAATGCTGTCTGAAACTAGTTACAAGAAACAGACCGTTTCTTTACTTTATTGCTAATATTGAAACAAATAAGAGTAAAGGACCTGTGTTTCGGGAATGGAAACAAAATCAACTACAGAATTTTCCGTACCGCTATTTGTCTACATTACGTGTCATTTATAACAGTTCACATTGTGAGGCAAAAGTCTTAATTTTTTTTCCAATGGCACAACAGCCCCTAGTGGGCCAGGGCCTCCTCATTATCGAGGCTTCACGATCACACTCAGTGAGGCACATTACACTCGGTAGGACTCCTCTGGACGAGTTATCAGCCCGACTCTACGTGACAACACGCAACACTCACAAAAAATAGACACCCACGCTTTTGGCGGGATTCGAACCCGCAATCCCAGCAAGCGAGCGGCCCCAGACGGCCACTGGGATCGGCAGGCACAAGTCTGAATAAAGATTCCAAGTCACGATTCTCGAAAGCACAGTAAACAATGTGCCGCCTTTTAGTGACAGAGTTTTCCGTGATGTCGGAAAGGGACAGACGTGCGGACATAACTTCTTTCTGGCTGCGAAAACATAAGATGCATTTATTTAAGTTACATTTAGAAGTACTTAATGTAATTTATTTCGTTTCTATCCCAAAGAAACAAGCGATAAAAACTGGCAACACAGTACAAGAGCGCCCTTACGTCAGATTTTTTTTTGCAACGATGACGCTCGATTGTCTATTTCTTTACATAAACCGGAACGAAAATTTTGCAAGTTCGTTGTTTCAAACTACAACTCTAACTTGAAGGAAATTACAATATCAGTGAGAAGTGAAATGCCTGTGTATCTGCCACACGAACTGGCTGTCATGGACAGAAATGATGGATGTGCATTAAGCAATTTTGCAATGCCACTGAAACTCCTATTACGAACTTAATACAGTTCACTGTTAACGACATTTGCATATTAACTTTTTTAGCGCAACCATTTCGGAAACGGTATATTCATAACTACAAAGTATTATTTCATACGAACTATACAAAACTGAAATGAAAGTGGTAGCAGAGTCACGTACTATAATATATTGGATTCTAACATTGTAAAGAGCTGCTTTAACTCTTTGAAGCCTGAAAAAAGCCCAAATACCTCTCATTATACAAATATTTTCTTCCTACCTTATAGAATTCGTTAGAATTCTCCCCTAAAAAATTTAATCACAACGTTTTTAGGAAAATAACCACTCCTTATAATAAGAAACACACGGCACCCATAAATGCATTCCATGGGAAAAATGTGGCGCCCTTAACCTTTTAAAGCCTAGCGGTAACTTCACATACCACCAGGTTTAACATTAAAAAATTCTACGTGATACCCACATTGCGTTTATGTGTTTTGTATGGATCTCAGAACAAACAGCAACTTTTGCCTTATAAAACATTAAGAGATTGGTTTTTATAACCGAAGTGGAGAGTGTTTACAGCGCGGTACGCACTGAGTCCTTATATAAAACAGATACGCTTCGTCTTTAACGGGTTAATATTTATGACTCCGCTTTAAAAGCTTAAACCAGGGGTGCCCAACCCGCGGCCTGCAAGGTTGTGGTACGTGGCCTGCAGTCATATTTCTAAATTATATATACTGTAAAAGACACACAATAATTTAGGCGGTTAGGCATATTACACGTGAGGCTCACGAACAAACCCACAATAAGATTTGTGGCCCCTAGCCAGAAAAGGCTGGACGACCTTGGAACAGACCATCGAGAACAAAACAATACTGACAAACAAGTCTAAACATCATCCTGGTAAGAAGAGGACCTGATATACAAACAGTGGGACGGCTGTCAATAGTGACTTCACCGTTGAGTGCCACAGACACGCAGTGTTAAACTTAATGAAACAAGAAATGTAAAAGAAACAGATGCTGAAACTGAATAAACAACTCTAGTTTTAGATCACTCTTTTATATAATGAAACAAAACGGAGTACAATACAGAGCATATTGGAAATCCACCCTTATATAAGCAAATATAGGTATGTAATTAAACTAAGATAAATTGTAAGTTAATAACTATCGTCGTGTGGTTTAGCGACCTACGTTTGTGCACAATTCACTCTAATGCAGATTCTCATCACTCTATGTTAAATTTTCCACACATGAACACAAAAGTTACACATAATCGCCATGTTGATAATTTAATGCTATCTTCTGAAGTGTGACAGTGTATAATTACACGAGTACGTAAATATATTTATGTAACTCAACAGACAACCCTTCCGCCATGTTGTCATTTTGGATAGTTACAAATTAAAAGTCACGGAGTTGAGATCGTCTCCAGTGGCGTGACAACGTCAATTTGCTTGAAAAATTTTCTAATGGGACAATATCAAGGAACAAGATTATAAATTTAATGTTATTCTATATTATATATGCAACAGAAACTTATTCATAGACAGAAGCGTAAAAGAATACTAAACATAAAAGGTGTTTTCAAGTTCAAAAAAGTCTTACATTTGCCATCAATTCATCTAAACCTGTAGCAGAGTCTTAAATTAATTTAATGGGCAGGGAATTATCCACTGTCACAACAACAGCACAAGTGTAAAATTTGTACTTCTTCAACCTCCTCATTTCATTAAACTAATTGCCGTCTTTTCTGATATTTATGTGTGTGATAACATCAGCATTTCCGTCCTTTCGTGTGAATAAAGAATCATTAGGGTATATCAATTTTTAATATTAATATTTATCCTCAAGTAAAGCAAAACAATACAGGCTATTATAATAGTGTCTCAAAACAGTGAATATGAATATAGATGTCTTCTTCATTTGACACCTTTTAGTCTTGTAGAAGTTACCAACATCTCGCAGGAATCTGCTGTGTACAACTTCAATGTTCTAAAGAGCGGGGTCATACGTTCTTCTGAAACGTTGGTAAATTCCAACCAGACTACATGGCGTCACATCAAATAATACAGTAATCACGAAACATATGTTTAATTAGCGCTGTTAAAGATCATCATTAAATGGGCAAATAAGTACACAATAAGGTATTTAAACACGTGGATGGTACGGGACAAACTACCAGAATTCTATAGTAATTACCGCATCATCACAGCTGCAAAAATCCATGTTTGGTTAAAGATGTGTCACGGAACTGTAAAGAACTGTGTGTGTGGTTTGGGTATCAGAGCGAACTGCCCAAAAACATCTCTTTCCACAACCGTGAAAGTTTATTGGGACAAAAGCATTCGTATAAAATGTGTACATTTATCTCAGTGTCACTGTGTGTGTGTGTGTGTGTGTGTGTGTGTGTGTGTGTGTGTGTGTGTGCTGATGGACATGGCGGTATATTAACGCTGCACCGCAATGAAACGAAACAAAAATGCAGGCTTACTTGTCGAACAAAAAGGCAACAGGAGAGGAATGTATGGAATCAAAGGAATGTGGTGCTGTGAACTTCAAACACGTTTAATGATCATCAGCCGAAAGATTATTAGTGCCGACCACAAACATGTGGTCAATACAGTTCTGTGAAACATTTTTCCTCTTCAGAACACATTTAAGAGCAGCCAGCCGGCGTTCATCAAATTAGTAAACAACAAAGTAAATTTTTCAAATACGTGAAACACATTTCGTCCATAAGGAAGACTTTTGATGATGAGTGCTTTTCAAAGTAGAATGAATAGGTATGTTATTTAGTGTAATACTGTTCAGCCCATCTGACATTAATGAATGGAAAGAGTTTCAAGATAAAATTAGAATAAGAATGAGTTTTGTGGTTTCGGTGACAGTATAGGTGACGATTCCGTTATCCTGAGATTTCACGATCCTTCAATGGGTAATCAGACTACGACGTTTCGAAACAACGTGATATTATCATCTTCAAGGATCGACAGGTCATAGGATCTATCGATCTTTTAACTTGAAGATAATGGCACTATGTTGACTCGAAACTTCAGGATACCAGTACCCAGCGAGAAAGCGTCAACTTCCTGAAGAACCGGATCTTCAGAATAGGAATACGTTGTGTGAGAAATGTATGCTACAAAGGCGTAAAACTACTGTCATCCGGTGCACACGCTAAAAAACATCTTGCAGTCACAGAGACCGAAAGTTTTTCCTAACGTATTGCAAGAGGTCAAAACATCGCCTCTGTCTTAGAGGATATGACAAAATTGCATATGAAGAGTCAAAGTTTTGGAGTGTTGTATCCTGTAGACTGGTAAATAGTTACCGACGTTTCGGACGATCATAATGCCCTCATCTAAAAACAGGCCTGACGAAGGTGGCCAGTAATATAAAATTAGCCAACGGGCATATACATATACAGGGTGTACCTAAAATAGTTCGACAAACTTCATGAGTGGCTTCTTCACATCAAACACGTTTATATAAATACACGTCCGGAAATCAGTGTGTTTATATTTTCATATCCAACAACAAAAACCTTAACTAGGTAATGTTTTACTTTAAACTGCCAAAATACATTTAAAATACACGTTACCAATGTAATAACCGCTCAGTTCTTATTTTTTACAAGTCACAATTTACATCAAATGCCAAAAATGTCATCCACCTGATTGAACGCACGCATGGACACGTCTGATCATGGACTGTCTCACCCTTCCAAAGGTCCCGGGGCAATTAAAAAAGGTCCGACAGGCATAAAAATGCGTTTGTGAGGCGTCTCTTCATTTTCACTTCAAGCTGAATACAGTAGGATTTTAAGTGTCCTCACAGGTAAAATTCTAAAGGACTGAGGTCCGGCGAACGTGGGGGCTGTACCTCGAAAACTAAGTGTTTGGGAACATAAAATGATGTGAACTTTTTTCCCTGTTTTTGTATGGGGAAATCCTGAAATTTCTGCTAGCATTTTAGACACATCCTGTATATTCATAACGTTGTCACACCAAACAAACAACTTCATCGCTTAGATATACGAATTTACGTAATTTGTTTTCAAAAGTCGGAAGTGCGTTTGCGCCGTTTAACGTGCATATTTTGAAACGCAGCACTTGTGCATCAAATAATCAACACTAACACTGTAACAAATAATTTGACAAAAACGTGACTCTTTTTGAGACCTTCATGGTGATGAAATTTCATGCTCACGGCATCGTTTAGCCTGTGACAGGACCAACTTTTCCAAGAAACACTGTGCCTTCATCTTCGTAGTAACCTTACAATGAATGCAGTATGTCACTCCAAGTTCCTCACTTCAGGGTAGCCTATCCTGAATACATCGGCAACATGTCCCTTCAGACTGTCGGCAAGCGCTGCCATATTGCATGAAGTCATAACCCAGAAAGCATAATTTAATATAAGTAAGAGCTTACATCAGAAGACGATCTGCTAAAAGGGCTAGAGAAATACTCGGTTTTGCCGAAACCAGCTAAAAGTAATGACGAGGGTGCTAACAGGACACCTAAACGGACATCCATCCAAAGTGGGGCTCATAGACAGTCCCGAGACCGGTACATGAAAAGAGGCAATCGAACCGGTCTCACATGTTCCATATGACTGTGATGCATTAGCTACATTAAGGTTTAGACACCTGGAACAGCATTTTATGAAATCAGGTAACCATGAGGACATCTCCGTCAGCAGCCCCGCACTTTGAATGAAGTGCGGGGCTGCTGAATGCGCAAGGGGAAGGGCTGAACTAAAAGATTGACAACAATGGAAGAGCACGGATCACCAAGACGCCCGCCCTTATGTATTCTATTATAAGATCATTACATTTCATTTAACCTTTTAAAGCCTAGCGGTAACTTTACGTACCGCCAGGTTTAACATTAAAAAATTCTACGTGGTGCCCACATTGCGTTTATGTGCTTTGTACGGATCTCAGAACAAACAGCAACTTTTGCCTTATAAAACATTAAGAGACTGGTTTTTATAACCGAAGTGGAGAGTGTTTACAGCGCGGTACGCACTGAGTCCTTATATAAAACAGATACGCTTCTTCTTTAAAGGGTTACCCCCGCAGTGTCAAATTATACACCTATAGGTTCAGGAAATTTACGACGCCATTGTTTCCGACATAGATGTTCTCAGAACGGACTGTCATTACAAGTAAAATTCAAGCTGTTAACACGTAAAAGACACGAGATCCGAGGTTCTCAGAGCGGTTCTGTTGAAGATTCGAGTCTTCTGGGATGTTACGCTGAGTGGACTGGTAAATAGTTACAAACGTTTCGAGATATCTAAACGCCTTCATCATCAGAGCCAAGGAGTCCATGATGCTTGAGTCTGCAGTGAAGTCACTGCTATTCCTCGAAATATTGATAACTATTTACCTGTTGCCATGCCGGAAACATCCAAGAATACGTGAGTCTTAGCGTTCAAGATAATTTGTAGTGCAGTTCTATAGAATGCTGACGATGGTACGCCTCGTCTGAAATAATTCATTCTTTGGCCTTTGTCCACCGTCTAGTGTTTAAAATATGAAACACTGAGTCTTAATACCGCTCTTTAAACACCAGACAAAGAGTAAGTCGAAACATTAAATAATTTCACAAGATAACTTCCATGCTCAGACGTCATATTCGCCGATCCCGGTAGCCGTGCGGTCTAAGTCGTAAGTCTGCGGATGCATGATTGCTGGAACTGCAGATTCGAATCCCGCTGAGAGCATAGATGTTCGTCTATTGCATTTGTTGTGTGTTTTATACATATCGGCGTTTGCAACGGGCTAATTCACTAGTTCAGAGGGGTCCTAGTGGGCGTGTGTGTCTAACTGTGTGTGATCTAGAACCCTCTACAATAAGTCTGCCTAGGCCTGATTTCGGCTGTTAAGCTGCAGCAAAAGAAAAGCCATGTCCGCAAATTTCGTCAATTAATGGCGGCATGATATCTAAGAGTACAACAGTATAACAATCGGACGTCGTGGAGTTGGTATCAGCATCCTTATTTTTACCTTTCCTTGTATATTACATTGGTTATGACATACTGAACAACTAAAAGTGCTTATTTGTAACACATCCAGTTTGGTATATCAAGCTAGACGGCAAATCCATGCTATTCCAGCTGTTTCGCTCCTTTAAAGAGGCATATTCTGCAAAGGCAGTTACTTGTTTACATGTCAATATTGTGTACTGATCACAGATACAATATGGGCGCGGAAGGTTTATCGGAGCAGAAAAAAAAAAAATAAATTTGTAGCCGTTTAGAAATTTTCATCGAAATTAACTATTACAGCTTCTTTACGGATACACAGTGAAGTTTACTCGACTAAAATTACGAGCAGATGAAAAACTCGATAAATAATCCTTGCTGTTCAGTTACACTAACATCGGACACACTATTGCACTGTAAAGTACTCATAGAACTAGGCTGTTGGCATAGCAAACATAAATATTGATGTTAATTCTAAATTAAGCATACGTCAACTCTAGAGCAGGCAGTTAGGAAACTGATGACGTGTGGAGCCAATTAACGTGTAATTTGTACGCGTACATCATTTACGGGCGGGACGGTCGAGTGGGTGGAATTCATGCTTTGTATACAGCGGTAACGAGTTCAAACCTCGAATCGTAGACCGGCCTTCCTATCTCAGGTTTCACCGTGGTTTTTTTTCTACTCCTGTCGGCCAAATTTCGGTATGTACCTTAATTTACGGGGAAGGGGGGGGGGCACGCTGTGGTGCAGTTGGTTGAGGCACTGCGCGACAAGCCGGAACGTCGCGTGTTCGATTCCCGATGGGGTCATTGGTATTTTTAATTGACTTAATCCTGGGGTTGACTCAGCCTCTCACAGAAATGAGTATCAGGAATATTCCCTGGGGGGTAAAGGCGGCTGGTGCGTAGGGCTGACAACCATACCGCCTTCATGTGCCGACTGTCTTGAAATCTGGGAGCCTCAACGTCCTGGAACCATCAGGGCCTTTACAGGGATTGCTTTACCTTGTTTTACCTTAAATTACGCCACGACGGCTTTATTTCACGTCTTTTCCAGTCAATTATTCACCAAGTTCGACGTATATTATTCCACCGACTCGTACACTAAAAATGTGCAATAGGTTTTAAACAGTTTGCGACATGTTTCGATGCATGCTACATCATCCTCAGGGGTGCCACGTTAGAACACTGGGGGAAGAGCTGAAGAAAACCGGTCTTTGTACTTACCGGTTTATAAAATCGTTGTTGAATTATACAAAATTGTATTGAACCAAATGGCTGCGTTTGCTTTCAGAAGTTTTTCGTTCGTGTTCTTATACTTGCAGAAACTTTTTGCCTGTTGGTCAGTCGCAAACTTGTAGTTTTCCTTACCGTGTACATTGGATTCATACGTACACGGTACGGAAAACTACAAGTATTCACCAAGTATTCTATCAACTGGCTTTTTAGGCTATAATCTGAGCCAGTGGCAGCCTTGTTAAACAAGTCACAAATAGTCATTACCAAGACACTGACACAGTTCCCAGATTTCGATCTTATTCCTGAACATAAAAAGAAAATAACACGACAGTCGAATGGACTGCAGACAGTTGTAACTTAACATTAAACACTGCTGTTCACATACGAATACCAGTAACGTAATGGATTACGGTTAATAATAGAACACCTGAAGTTCTACAAAACTGAATCATAAATACAGGGTATACACAAAAGAATGGTGCGGTTTAAAAAGTTAACAAGAAACTTATTTCTCACCTTACAAGGGCACAACGTACACCGTCAGCAGCGGCAACTGTCCAAGTTTCTCATGCGCTACCAGCAGTTCGCTTCTCATGCTTACTGCGGGGCCGCGGGGCCAGTTTCCAAGATGGCGTCGCAGCAGGAGAAGGCGTTCTGTGTGTTCCGTTTTGAGGTGTCCAGATCTGTGATCTAACACCATGCGATTTCTTTCTTTGGGGGTTCGTTAAAGACAGCGTTTACGTACCACCATTGCCCATGTCCCTCAAGGAACTTCGTGATCGGATAACGCATGCACTGCAGACCATTACAGCGGACATGTTACACTGAGTCTGGGATGAATTTGATTACCGTCTGGATGTGTGTCGTGTGACCCAGGGTGCATGAATTGAAGGGTTGTGATTAACGCATGAGAAACTTGGACAGTTGCCGCTGCTGACGGTGTACGTTGTGCCCGTCTAAGGTGAGAAATAAATGTCTTGTTAAATTTTGAAACCGCACCATTCTTTTGTGTATACCCTGTATAATCCTACAAGGTGCGACGCTTTGTACAGTGGCAGAGGATGGAAAAAACAGCTTCTGATAGAACAGAGGCATCACATCCCAGAAGACTCCAACCTACACACGCACTGTCGACAGAACGTCAGATCTCACGCAGAAATATGAGAATTCCTACGCGATGGCACGCGTAAGTTAATTCTGTACAGGTGCGTATAACTTCAAGCATCCAAATTACAGTACGTCGCTGGTACTGAGTGTCCTACACACATTGCGCGCTTTTTCAGGCGGGACTGAAGCGGACGGGCTGGCAGCATCATCGGTCGCTCTGCAGCAAAGACGTCATCCGCTTTATGGCGCGCAATCTCGGGATAACAAGAACTTCCTGCGCAGTTTGACAGCAGAAGACATTCAGCTTCGATGTTGCACGCTCTTCCAGAACAATCCATTTACCACTGCAGTAACTTTGTTTAACATTTCGCGAATATTCTAGAAACAGGACTTAAAAAGTTGGAAGTAAAAAATAGCTACAGAGTATTCTACGCTATGTGGCAGAATAATATCGACTCCTTAGGCATTACTGTTCATGTCAAAAAATTAAGCATGACAAGAGGAACATTCTGTCTGTCTCATATGGCACAGCTGAGAAACAGAATTGGAAGACAAGACACAATCAAGGGAAAATACTGAAGCACAGATCTCAGTGTGGACGTTAGCAAGTTATTAAACTAGATACTGGAAAAGTAATATTTTAAGACACGGAGAGACACGAAATGCTTACAAAAACTTAGAAGAAGAACCTGAAGCGAAGAAACCGAATTGGAGAGCTAGACGTAAATTTGAGAACAATATTAAAATACGCCTTACAAGAAAAATTTTATGAGGGTGTGGACTGGCTGCCTCTTGCTCATTATAAGGACTGGTTGCTGTAAATATGGTAATTAATTATAATTTCATACTTCTCCCGCGATGTTGATGAGATCTGCCCTCTTCTGGGATATAACGCTGCGTAATATCCCAGAAGAGCGCAGATCTTGTGGTAACTAACTTGCTTATTTATGAAACCACTTAGGATATACACAACATTACAGTCTGTTATTACTCCTACATGTTTCGTCATATAATTTTGCCATTTCTCCCTGATGGTAGCAAAATTATACGCCGAAACATATAAAGTAATGTAAGACTGTAATTTTGTGCATATCATAAGTGTATCAGTTGGTCTTATAAATGAAAAATTTAATGAAAATGCACGGAATGAATTTTAAGATCCAATTAACATTGAGATTCCAAAAACGCGGAGACAGCTTCCACACGCTAGCTTCTTAAGAAGGATTGTACTCCACGAAATCAGCCGCTCGTGGATCACACGCCTTAACAGTAAGCAAAGGGCCCCATGCAAAACATTTCGAAAAAGTCGCCATTACATTTCAGGGCCGTCCTTCCAGCCCGTGATGTTACAGCAGTCGTTCGTCAAAACTTCGACGTGTGCACGAAACACAGTGTTTGTGTTTGTTAAGTATTGCGGCGTCCGCCTCAGTCCAGTGGACTTAATATAAGCTTCGCTGTTCCTCCGCCAGTAGCCTCCCTAACACCGACACTGACCCCAGCTTAGCGAATTTACCTCCTACCTGAAACGTTGCTATCGCCCAGCTGAATTTTTATGCTCACAGCTCCACATGGAAACAGACACGCAATATGTAAGCCACATAATCATATGAGTCAGATGTTCAAAACTACAGATTGCGCTGCAAGCATATACACACAGTAAAAGCTTCATACGACTAGGCTATACACTTGGGACGTTTAACCCTTTAAAGACGAAACGCGTATGTTTTACGTAAGGACCCAGCGCGTACCGCGCAGTAAATACTCTCCACTTCTGTTATACAAAACCGATCTGTTAACGTTGTATAAGGCAAAAGTTGCTGTTTGTTCTGAGATCCGTACAAAACACATAAATGCAACGTGAGCACCATGTAGAATTTTTAAACGTTAAACCTGGTGGTAAGTAAAGTAACCACTTGGCTTTGAAAGGTTAATATGTGAAGTTACAAAGCAGCGGCGCAAAATACGGATACTTGACTACACCAGCGGGTAAAAGAGCTGGATTTAGCCAAGGTTCTTAGATTACTACGCTTAAAAGAAGGACACAAAACACCTTAAAACCTGCAGAACCCATCTCTGCAGTACTACGAGAGAATGTGTCCTTGGGACTGCCTTTTCCGGGTGTGCGTGTCTTGTAAGTACGTATGTGGTAACGGTACCACTCCTTACGAGGGACTTCGCCGATTGCAAGACCTTGACCCACACAGGAGGACAGTTCTGTGGCGTGGACTCTGTCAGAGCCTGTACATTATCAATTTCTGAATGACATTTGATATTTTGTTATAGGCGGATTTCAACTCACAATTTAAATCAAAACATCCAGGCCGTTCCTGGGTTCAGGTGGTTAACCGCCGGGCTTCTGCTACGCAGACCCTACGTAGATCCCAGGCCAGCCAACGTGGGATTTGTGGTGGATGAAGTGGCATTCGGACAGGCTTTCTCTGAATATTTCCGTTTCCCCCTGTTAGTATCACTCCACCAACGCTCCATACTCATGTTTAATTCATCTGCCACCGACGCTATATAATTTAGAATCTAGTAACCGGCCTCTGGATACTGAATTCCCGGCTTCGATTACTAAAAAGGCATAACGCGGTTCGTACAATCGTTTCTCAGGCACGATGCAGGGAAGTGTTAATAAGTCTCTTGAGATATCCAGCCGTTCTCGAATTAAGGACACATACTTGCTATCTTTGAATAACTGCCCCAGCTTTTAGTATAGATTTGTGCTAGTTCACATAGATTATAATTTGATAAAATTCATATAGACAAATTTTACTACCGGTGCTGGTTACGGGGTGCGAATATGCAGAAGACACCGACTGATGCAGGACGTATCCGGCGTTATAGACTTGTTCACATCAACTGCACTCACTCGTTCCAGGTACAGCCTCGTTCGCTGCAGGTATCTATATTGACTGCATTCCAGCAAGCAAAGTCTATCGCAGCGCCTAGATCAATAGCAAAAAAGGGTTAATGGACACTTCGCCTTAATGTATAGGCGAGATTCAGCTAATGTAATACACCAACAATAATGTATCCCGGACACTTTCAACCCCAAAAACCTACCATACTCAGAAATACAGGTAGTATTTTCTCCCCAAGCACATAAACCAGTTTGAGCTGTTGCAATCTACAGTGCGTTTCTTTTACACTTAACTGAGTGCCGAATTGTGATGGAATGTCTCGGCGGGTGCAGGCATTCTATGCGAAAAAGCTGCTGCGATCGGTACAGCGTTAAAAGAAATACTGTGTATTACTCTCGATAGGATACAGGTGGCGCGAGCAGCATAGGGTAAAAGTTTCTGTTGCACCTGTTAAGAGAGAAATGTGAAGCCTCAAAGTCTACTTAATAGAATACGACATTAAAAGAGGAAAACAAACCTCTTTCCAATGCTGTATCTGCAGCGACGATTGCGTTTTCCGCGGGTGATGATGAGTCCGCCTTTGTACGCTGGAGATGTGCGCAGACATATGTGTAGACATTCCTGCAAAGTGTCCGTCATATTCGACCGATTTTAATAAACAATTATATGGCTCGACGATAACTGATCTCAAGCTTCTGCTGCGATGTGAGATCTTCGCTCTTCTACGATGTTACGCAGCGTAGATTGGTAGCTTCTTACCGATGTTTCGGGACAACCTATCGGTCTCAAATTCAAGGGTCAACTAGTCCAACAATAATTCTCCTGGGGCACCTTGGCCCTTGAAGATGGGACCGATTGTCCCATGGGGAAGATGACCAATGGGGAAGATTGTTCCGAAACGTCGGCAACCAAATACCAATCTACGCTGCGTAAGCGAAGACCTAATGGTTCATCTATGTCTCGTAAAATTTATCAATACCAAATTTCGTGAAGAACCGTTCAACAGTTCTCGAGTTGTTATACACGTTAAGACGGACTGACGGAGGGCTTTAAGTAGCTGCTCTGTAGGAATGCCAGTGCGCCTGCAAACGCCTACATTCGTATTCTAGTTGGATTCTCGTCAAACGTCAGATTATCCCAGCGACAGAAAACAGTACAAGCTTTACACAGCGCCACCACTGTACGCTACAATATGCATGGGATAAATACTTTTGTTAGGCAAAAGCCTCACTGCTTATCTTTTGACCGTGGCATTTAATGTTACTGTACACCGATTACTCTCTCATTCATTTCTTTGTTTCTCCCTTTTACTTTTCTATCTGTCCTAATTTCCTCATTTCGTCCAGCTTCGCTTTCACTTCCTCCTCTCTTCTTTTCTTTGCATATTACCTCTTAGAACATCAAACGCAGCTCCGGACACTTAAATTTTACTGCATTCTGCGTTCTCCTACGCTGAATGCAGCAAATAAAGCAGATGCTGTACGCAGATGCTTGTCCCTGGTATTTGTCATGCGTTGCAATAACCGAACGAAGAATATGACACAGTTAACTGCAATTGTGAAGTACGTTGATTCAACTGAGAGAAAGACATAACATCAGCGAAGGGGCTTCTTTTCTGTTGAGAGCTGAGGTGCATAGTAAGAAAGAACACACTATGTTGTGGATTTGAACGCAATCCAAAACACTTGTTAATGAGTGCATCTGTATGATATTACGTAGTAAACCAGGCAGGAAAGTGACTGAAGTACGAGTGTAAATTCTCGTATGTTGAAAATTACTGCCACGTGGAACGTTCCGCCGCTCAACGTTTAAAATTCACGAATGTTTCGAAATAACGTGCTACTTCCATCTTCAGAATACTTCTCTGAAAAAAAAGGAAATATTTTTCCTAAAAGTTGGTAAACCCTTTAGGAGCCTAGATCACGTCATACCCCAGAACAATTGTTATTCATAACAGTGCCATGACGTAACATCTCATATTCTTGTGAGTTTTTTTTTCTTTGGAGAAAGTGAATCAAATGAAAGTGTAATAGGGATAACTATGCCTCTGCGTGTATTTCATATCCATTGTGATATTGAGAAACATAACAAAACAAGAACGCGAAAATCCACATCACCATATCAATAAACGGCTCATTTGAAGCTGATTAAAACATTATTCTGCCAGTTTTACTTCTCAAGGCAAAGTTTCAAGTACAAATACTAAATTTTGTACGTATATTTAAACAGTTTCACTGACGGTATACACATCAGACCTCTATCACATAACAATACAATCCACAAACAAGTATACTACACAAGTCGCGTTTTACCCACAAACTTCAACCAACCTCATCACGGCACTGACACATGACTACTGTTAATTCGTTCGTGCCATGGTTCAGGCGGTTATTAGCCAGCCTGGTGCCATTCCAGGCCAGTCCGTCTGGAATTTGTGATGGACACAGGGGGGCTACGACAAGTTTTCCTCCGAGTACTACTGCTCTTCCGTGTCACTTTTAGTTCAGCAAGGCCCCATTCTTAGTCACTGATCTACTAACGACGCTGTTTAATCTTTTGAACTGAGAGCTTGGTTTAAAACACAAATCGAAAACTACTGTAATCGGACAAGCAATCTGAAACTAATGTAGCATCCCCAGCTTACCAGTTATTAACCTTTTAAAGCCTAGCGGTAACTTTACATACCACCAGGTTTAAACATTAAAAAATTCTACGTGGTGCCCACATTGCGTTTAAGTGTTTTGTACGGATCTCAGAACAAACAGCAACTTTTGCCTTATAAAACATTAAGAGATTGGTTCTTATAACCGAAGCGGAGTGTGTTTACAGCGCGGTACGCACTGAGTCCTTATATAAAACAGATACGCTTCGTCTTTAGGGGGTTAAATCACTGCGTATGGTACCGCTGGAGCCAGGTGGCAAGCAACTAGCACCGCAGATTATAACAGTGAAGTTAAGTTCAAGAGACGTATACAAGATAAACAAAAATATCAATATATTATTGCGTATAAAAGAAAACTTTATTTGTATCCTATATTTCAGCTTCTAGATTGCGTTACGGGCTATTTTGCCTTCAATACACTTCAGTGATCCTGTGGCTGATTCAATTCCCCGGCTCGAGCTTCAAGAGAATAAAAAATGGGCAGGCGGGATAGGGGACTTGACAGAAAAGAAAAGGTTGAGGTGAATCTGAGTTGTAGTTTATGCGAAGTCGCGTAGAAATATTCTACAGTTTCGAACGTCATAATATACCCGGAAAAGCTTTCAGCACAGATACGTACTAAACAGGAACTGCGACCAAAGTGTAGTTCGAGAAAATAAATGGTTTGAAGATAAAACTATCGCACCAAGCAACTACAGTTCCTGGAAATGTTTCAAATAACATCGGGAGATCGCAATTTGGTAAGGAGATGCATACTGCACTGCAGAGATGACTTGCGACCCTTAAAAAGGAGTACATGTAAATAAAGTACACAATATGTTAGGGAAAATGACGCGAAGATGTGAAATGGATCCAACTGGCCAACTATTGCGAGCACGGTAGTGCGCCCTTGGGTTTGATTTTCAACAGAGACCTTCTGGACGAGGTGATGAGTTCTTAGCTTATGAACAGGGAATTCGCTCGATTGTACTGGCGGGGGGGGGGGGGGGGGGGGGGGAGGAACACGCCAGTTACGAAGTAGAATTACACCCTGTCTGTTAGCGGATATCAGTACATCAAAGGACCACACACGTTTTAACAAGAAGGCACAAGACAGCTGCTGTGCTCACAGCCAGAAAAATTTCACAGTTCGCTAATCATACGCGTCATCCATTACTGTTATAACAAAAAGCAACTAAAAAAGTAATAATTATTATCACTAACATACGCGTAACTTGGAGGGAGACATGGGGGGGGGGCGGTAAATGCCACCCGCCCCAGTACTTCTTCATCCTAGGTTTTAGTCTTTTGGTTACTGAATTGAATAATGGCAAATAAAAAATAGAAAAAAAAAGAAAATGAAAAACTTGCGTTTTATGGGACCACTTTTCCCCTCTTTCAAGTTTGGCTCCTTTGTAAAATAAAGTTCCTAATACCCGTGATCAACTTTGCCCCCCAGCGTTATTAGCCAAGTTACGCCTATGATCACTAATGTGTTACAATTATACAAAGTTCATCCGAACATATACCAAAAATGTCCTGTATAATGTCACTGCTGTTGTGTTTCATTAATTGGAGTTTGAGATAGTATACACCCAACCAAGTAACTAGCTAACTAAATCCATAGAGCAACGTGTTTCTTGAGAAGCTAATAGGTCCTGAGCTAGTCAAGAAATTGCCCGCATTTTATGGAACCCGAAGGTTCATTAACGCGTTCACAAGAGCCTGTCACTTGTACCTATCCTGAGCTAGATCAATTAAGTCTATGTCCCCAGTTCACTTCTTGAAGAACCATTTTAATATTATCCTACCATCAACCCTTAGGTCTTCCAAGTGGTCTCTTTCCCTTATGTTTCCCCACCAAAACCCTGTATGCAACTCTTCTCTCCCTCATACGTGCTATATGTCACGCCCATTTCATTCTTCTTGATTCGATCACCTGGATGATATTTGGTGAGGAGTACAAATCATAAAGCTCCTCGTCACGTAGTCTTCTCCACACCCTTGGTACCTCCTCCCTCTCAGGGCTAAATATCTTCCTTCGAGCTATTTTAATTATGTATTTAAACACCTGAGATTGTACAGCACAGACAGAATGCAATAAATATTACTTGACACGGTGTTATAACCAAAGGACGACCACCAGAGAATTTTTTTTTAAAATTCTTAAACCTCAGTCCGGTAAAATTAGAGGCCCCCCAGACGATGCCTCCAGGTGACTCTACCCTCGAACATAAGAGCTGGACGCAGCGTGATGATGACCAGCACCTTCACCTTACGTCAACTGCAGAGTTTATCACCGCGCTTCTGACACGTTAGCAAAGAACTGCGAGATATACTGACACACAATCCGGCTGCAGCACAACCACATATCTCCGTCTATTTTGCTTCGCCCTCAAATCGCCACAATGCGTCACATTCAGTGTTGACCTGCATTTACACGGCAGCAGTCCGCATAGGAATTTCTGTAGCGATTATATCCGGAGAGTTGCCAATGCGATTAAAAGTGAATTTGAATGGAACAATTAAATGATCTTCCCCCTTCCTACAACGCAATCCATTTCCAGTATATGGTCGTATATATTTTGTGTGTATTCAAGCGACAGAGAGAGAGAGACAGAATAAACTAAAGTATGGATTATAAAGGAGGGAACTGACAGTACGTGAGACTGAAAGAAATGTGAACAGACTTCGAAACAATAGCCTTTCTGCACCATAGGGGATGGCAGCGCAACTCGTAACTGAGAATTGCACGCCACATGCCCCCTCTGGAGGAATGAGGCATGGTATATTGAAAAGAAGCGAAATTCCCTTCAGCTCCAGTTGGAAATATTCAGAGTCATTTGCAATTAAAATTGAAAGTTTATAAATTTTCACCGATGAACTTCCAAGATTCCAAAGCTATCTTAACAAACCAGTTTATTTGTACACCTTAACCTTTTAAAGCCTAGCGGTAACTTTACATACCACTAGGTTTAACATTAAAAATTCTACGTGGTGCCCACATTGCGTTTATGTGTTTTGTACGGATCTCAGAACAAACAGCAACATTTGCCTTATAAAACATTAAGAGATTGGTTTTTATAACCAAAGTGGAGAGTGTTTACAGCGCGGTACGCACTGAGTCCTTTTATAAAACAGATACGCTTCGTCTTTAAAGGGTTAAAGGAATACAACAAATATCTGCACATTTCTTGTATGACCTAATAATGTACTAATTAAAAATGACATGGTACAAGAGGACCTACGGTTAACCAGCAGTTGTAGCCTTCCGTCTCACTAACTGCTTACAAATAATGTCAACGACATCTGATTACATTTAATATAACTGCAAAATATCATAAATAACACTAGGTATTCTGTCTGACACAACCTTTATTTGTTATTATTTTCTCAAACAATAAAAAAAATTAATAACGAATAAAGATTGTGTCAGACAGAATATGTAGTGTTATTTATGTAGGTCTACATACAGAGCGTGACTGATAGCGTCAAATTGCAAAGTATCAGGCGCAAACAATCATCGACAGAAGGGGGGTCATTTTAGGTCCAAATTATCATTTCGTCTTAGAAATATATCAAATCCAATATGCAAAGTTCTACTCGGAAATCTGATAGTCGCTAATCTGTGCAAGACACTACCCTACATTTATGGAATTTAAAAGTTTATTAAAATATTCGCAAGGGACCGCAGCCACTTGATCTCATACTGACCCAGCTGAATCCAATCCACCCCACACATTTTTTATGGACAGATTTAATATTATTCTTCCATATCGCAGGTGATCTCCTCCTTCCAGGAATCTCTACGGATGTGCTCTACTGATGTCTCATTTCCCCCATGTGCAGTAGATGCCATCCGCTCCTAGTCAAGCTGATTTTACACCATAAAAACATCTGTTTGATAAAACGTTTATATTATTAAGCTCCTAATTATGCATGGAAGATTTTCCTGACTGGTGACGTCGGAGAATGAGATGTGTGGGGCACGTATGGATTAGAGTAGATATGGATACTAGGTTTCGATGCGGAAGCCTGAGAGAAAGGGACCACTTGAAAGACGCAGGTGTAGATGGGATAATAATATTAAAATGGATCGTAAAGTACTCTGATGGCATCAAGCCAAAAGATGCAGCAAAGGGTAAACATCACTAATGCTTTGTAGACTAAAACCAATCTACAATACATGCAAAGTTAAAGGTCCTACCTCACAGGGAAGACAGTCTGTTTCATTAGCCTAACCATACAGGCTACTAGGGCAAGAATGGTTTTATAGTACAGTTCATATGAAAGATACAAATACGCTATGTTTGCAAAGTGTAGAGTCCTCAAGGTTAAAAACCTGGCGGTACGTATAATAACCACCAGGGTTTAAAGGGTTAAAAATGGAATAAGGGTATTTTGCCGACCGCGTAGTTTTAACTCTGTGAATTATAAACTGGAAAAACAGCGCATGGCGATGCAAAACAAAGATTTATTGCCTGTCTTTTACGATACTTTGCCTGCAAAAGCATTGCATGAAAAATTTATAAGGATGACACTTCCTTGCAGAATATCTGTCTTAAATAATAATCCAGTTTTTCGTCACTTTGAGGTGTCCTGATAAATTTTAAGTATTTCTAGCGTCAAAATTCATGAAGATACAGGATGTAATCACTTGGGCACTTACTAATTCTACTCCTTAACACTTACAGATTCGTTTGCCGCAAACAGTGTTTGCATATTACTTAAAATAAAATTTCAGACACCATTAATCCGTTAGCATTAACAACCTGAGTTTTATGGGGATGCCTAACAGTTTGCGAGATCCTCTTATGAAGACAGTTTCAGAGCCTGGTTCATTTTAACTGTTTCAGTCTTCTTAAAACGCCCATTTACGTCCGGTGTTCAATGTGTTGACCGCTTGAGCAAATACTAGCTTCTCGCGAAGTAATCCGCACTTTTGAGGAACTTGAGCTAGTCACACAACACGGCTTTTGCACGGTGCAGTACCCGTTAGTCTGTAATTTTTATAGCACCAAAAGGGCGTATAAATAAATGAACAAAGTAATTTAAGCCTTTCAAGGTGATGCTAACTTGATACTGATGGCATCAGTTGAGAGTGGTCTGTGCTAATGACAGCCAAAGTCCGCTCGGTGTCAACAGTCAACAACTGAAAAAAACAACAAAATCTAGAGAATCTAAGGCAGTGTTTTCCAAACAGTAGTACGCGTCCCACTGGGGGTACGCGGAGGGTCGCCTGTTGGTACGCGAAAAATTTTGGAACTTTTTAACAAGTGAAATTCAGAAACGTTAATTGCACTACTAAAATGGCTATAAATGTGTTGAAATGTTGAAATTTATAAATTTTACACCAAGACACTATTTCACTGTTCGCGTTAAATTAGAAAAGTATCAACTGCGAAATTTGATGTTTCTACAGATTTGTGTTTTCGCTGGTTGGCAGGTTTGAAGACTTTAAACCTGCCAACCAGCGAACACATCCGGGAAGACCAAGATCCTAAAAGCAGGCATTAATATTTGCAGTACCTAGTGGTACGCCTACATATTTTTTGTTGTGATAGTCGTAGGCGTACATTTTGTGTGTTGTGACAGTGGAATATACATGTTTTGTATTGTGACAGTGGCGCGTGTACATTTTTTGTGTCGTGACAGTGGTGCGTGTACATTTTTGTGTTGTGACAGTGGTGCGTGTACATGTTTTGTGTTGTGACAGTGGTATGTACACGTTTTGTATCGTGACAGTGGTGCGTGTATATTTTTTGTGTTGTGACAGTGGTATGTACACGTTTTGTATTGTGACAGTCGTGCGTGTACATTTTTTGTATTGTGACAGTGGTACGTGTACATGTTTTGTGTTGTGATAGTGGTATGTACACGTTTTGTATCGTGACAGTGGTGCGTATACATGTTTTGTGTTGTGACAGTGGTATATACACGTTTTGTATTGTGACAGTGGTGCGTGTACATTTTTCGTTGTGACAGTGGTGTGTACGCATGTTTTGTGTTGTGACAGTGATATATACACGATTTGCATTGTGACAGTGGTGCGTGTACATGTTTTGTATTGTGACAGTGGTACGCAAGAAAAAGAAGATTGAAAACCTCTGGGCTAAGGAAATTTGGGTCAGAGTGCAACATTTCCAACTATTACTATGGATTTTCTAAACCACTTTCACGAGATAAATACAATTTACATTATGCACACATTAAATAGACTAATACACAAGTACACGTACAGTCGAAATTTCGTCAGTATGTCCAAGGAAGCCTGTCAAACGGCGCAAAGTGCAGAAATTCTGCAAGGGTGATCTGCTAGCTTTTACCGCCTGGATTAGAGCAGGCTATTTATCATAAAGCTTTCTGAATTACAATTTCAAATAAAGGGAAATGAATATAGTATACTGCGTTCTGAAATACTCAGTTCGATCGTATTTATTCATTGAAGTTCCGCAAAATTTAATTTCATGTTTTATTAGATAGGAATTATTTGAATATGCCTGTATAATTCTCACCCGTCCGATAAAATCTGAACCTATAAAAGGGGATGCAACTGAACCTGTAGTCTCTTCTCATGCTTAACCCCTGTACCAACATCCACTATTAAAAACTAAAATCTCTGTTGTAGTAAATAAATTTTAAGCGGGAACCCATTTCTGATAATTTTGCTCTAACATATAAAGCAAAAATATAATCGGGGTCCACTGTACGCAGCCAACTTCTGTATGGAAGTTGGCGTATTCTGCCCCCAGTAACATACCATCGTTCTATTGTCCCCAAACACCTACAGTTAACATGCCTTCAGTATCATAGTCCTATTGTCTACAAACACCTACAGTGGCGACAAGAGGGGGTGTATGCTGTGCTTGGTTATCGGGAACAATAGCAGACCATGAGGCATGGTTAACTGCTTGCTACCTGCTGCTGGGAGCACACCTTACGCAGAGCTGAACGTTCAAGAGAGAGGCCTATGACAATTAACACAGCTGATTTGCAGACAAGACTCGAATTCAGTGGCGTGCATTACTAACCTGCCACGCGTCCTCCTAGTGCCTGTAATTACTCGTATTTCCTCAAGAACATCGATTGTGGGCTAACACGATTTTGTATATTTATAGTGGGAATGACAAAATGATATCTAACTGTTGCCGAGGAGGCTCCAGTTCCAATGCAAGTATCGGGAGGTGTTTTGGGGTTTGCAGTACTCAGGAGAGAGACGAGAAAGGCATACAAATTTTTCAGTTGTAATGCCTGAATGGTAGAGACCACATGCAGAACCTTAGATGCTGAATTCATGTACATAAATTTACCTACGTAGCATGTTACAGACATAGACCTCATGCCCTCCTATCCCTTCAAATATAAGTTCTGGAAATTCCTGTGCCTTCAGTAGTTTCATTTTCACACAAACTCACTCACTAGCCCTCCGGAAGAGTATTTTTAAATATAGCCTGAAAGAGTTTTAAGAAAAGCTGTGCGTCGGCGTGAATATGACTAATTTATCAGGTTCAAACTACGGACTGGCTGAGCAACTATCAGTTTCTCAAGATGGTGTTAAAAATGTGCTGAATGACCGATCAGTTTAAAAAAATGATTGCTACTGAACGTCCGTAATTATTACGTAAATATTAACCTTCCTTATCAAAATAAAATTAAGTATTTCCCAAAATGTGGTTGGTACATTCAAAACCGACAGATGACGAAGTGCCAGCCGCGATAGCTCAGGGTATGTAGTGTCTACACTATGCACTGCACGTCAGAGGAATAGTGCTTGGATCCCCACAAACGACAACAGATTTATTTCTTCTTAAAAATGTCCACACCGGTTCTGGGGCCCACCCAACTGCCTACTGAACGTGTACCGTAGACTTCTTTCCTGAAGGTACAGCGGTCAGGGTGTGAAGCTGATAAATCTCCACCATCTAGTGCAAAGACCAAGAATAAATAGCATATCGCATCAATTCTAGCACTTTTGTTCCCTTCTGTCTAATTACCTCAAAAGCGCAGGACTTGCTGTCATGTGTTACTTAACAATGCTGTAAATTGCTAAAATTATACAGCGTCACTGATAGATAAACTAGTACGAAGCTTTAATGGATTGCCATTTGCATGGAGAAACCTGAACACTCGGAGAGAAAACTGTCCCAGCGGCACTGTGTCCACCTCAAATCCCACATGGGCTGGCGTACGATCGAAACTCAGCCTCGGCAGTGAAAAAACCGGCGAATAACCGCCTGGGCCATGTCACGGCCCCCGTAGGACTTCCTGAAAAGGGTACTGGGAATAAAATAATTTTTTCTTCACCTTTCTTTCGAAACGCTGTCGGTACCAACACACCTTGGTTAGCCACAGCCTAGACGTCTTCGTAATGCAGACATAATTGTAGGTAGGTCTTAATGTAAAGTGTCTGCAGGGAAAATCGACGTCTAACTTTGCCTTTACAAAATAAATTCACCGAAAATCATACAAAGCATTTCTTAAAACGTTTAATCAACATTTCGTAAAATATTTAGCCCTTTAAAGACGAAGCCTGTCTGTTTTATATAAGGACTCAGCACGTACCGCCCTGTAAACACTCTCCACTTCGGTTATAAAAACCAGTCTCTTAATATTTTATAAGGCAAAAGTTGCTGTTTGTTCTGAGATCCGTACAAAACACATAAACGCAATGTGGGCACCGCGTAGAATTTTTTTATGTTAAACCTTGTGGTATGTAAAGTTACCGCTGGCCTTTAAAAGGTTAAGGGTTACCAAATAAAGGGTTATGATAAGAGTGAGATATGTCGTCAGTATTGAAAATTTTCATTCAAAATTTCAGTCGCGAAATCTGACAGGCACACCGTATTGAGGATTTGGATTCTATAAAGGACAAGGAATTTGAAATCTGCCTTCTTCTGGGATATTACGTTGTGTGGCAATCTTTTACAGACGTTTCGGGACAATATATCAGTCTCATCTTCAAGGATCAAGAAGTGCAAGAAGTTATTTTCTTGTTGGACTTCTTTACCCTTGAAGATGGGACCGATACGTTGTCCCGAAACGTCGGTAAAGGATTACCACACGACGCTGCGTAATCTTCCAGAAGAGAGCAGATCTCATCGACATTGCGGCGGAAGCCTGAAATCACGTTAAGAGGAACTTCTTGAATGGTGTCTTGCAAAACACATTTCTCCATGACATTAGTTAAATAGCAGGATACACCAATACACTACCACAATTACAATTCTAAATACCAAATCAGGCGGTAAGTACGATGGTGTAGTGTGTACACTCGTCCAACCAACAAACATATTACCATTTAATGGTAGGGACATTTAGAGTTTATTACTGTTGTTTGTTTATGCTTCGTTTTTATTGACCATTCGTTATTTACTATTGATTTTGTTCCCAATTTGGGTTGTACAGTTCTATTAAGATTCAATATACAAGTAATGAACGAGATGTGATGAACATTCGAATGACTGAACGTTTCAGTGACATGGCTTTCAGTGCGGTTTCCAGTTGTGATGTCCGAATGTGCTGTTCCTGCACCAGCTATAGAGCAGAGAGACAATCCTCTCTATCTCTCCCTCTCTCGCTGTCATTTTAAGTATTTTTACGTTACACAAAACCATATGTAAACAGAATTTGTTTCATGGTTTGACAGCCCTACTAGGTCTAGGACCCCTCATTGTTGAGGTTCCGCGATCACACTCAGACACACCGCATTCGGTACGACTCTTCTGAACGCGTAATCGGCCCAAGGCAGAGACCACTACCCGACAACAAACAACACTCATAAGAGACAGACATCCATATCCCCGGCAGGATTCGAACTCACAACCCCAGCAAGCAAGCGACAGCAGACGCAAGCCTTAGAGAGTGCGGCCACCAGACTCGGCTCATAAATAGAATGGCTGCACTAAAACTGAAGAGACTGTATACGAATTACGACTAAACACTATAAATGGTTTCTCGCTTTGTTACAAGAAGTGCCGAGCAGCCCGTCTTAAGCTTCCAAGCAACAGTGTTGATATCTGTCCTGATGGTAGTGACATGCAGAGACCAAAACCATGGTGTGTGAGCCGTGTTTCTGTCTAACAGACACTAACTAACTAACTAACTAACTAATTAACTAACTAACTAACTACACGGAGCAGAGGCCTTCTTGAGAAAATAACAGTTTCTCAGCTAGTCAAGAAATTCCCCGCATTTTATGGTACCCGGAGGTTCATTACCGTATTCACAAGAGGCCGCCACCTGTCCCTATCCTGAGCCAGCTCAATTCAGTCCATGTCCCATCCCATGTCTTGAAGATACATTTTAATATGATCCATCTGCGCCTGGGTCTCCCAAGTGGTCGCCTTCCCTCAAGTCTCCCCACCAAAATCCTGCACGCACCTCTTTTTTCCCCCATACGTGCTACATGAGCCGCGCATCTTATTCTTCTGGATTTGATTACCCGTATAATATTTGGTGATGAGTACAGGTCATTAAGTCTAACAGACATGCATAAAATACGTCATGTCTGATTTTTTTTAACAATTACGCGTATTTTTTATTGAACAGATTTCTAGTTCTACGTGCCTATGCTTATCATCAATATCACAGTCTTACTCTGCTTACTTGTGATGACCATGGAACTGATCATTAGGCTGAGTATGTACACGTACATAAATGAACCGAACTGTATTTTGTGATGAATAGATTCTGTCCATTTCGAATTGGTCGGCCCTGCTCTACAAGCTTCGCGCAGCTGCAAAGTGTGTAATTTCGCAATTACAGTAGTTAACACATGACGTGCAGGTATGTTTATCAGTTATATCCGTAACGTGTAACTGCCTGGAACGGTTCACTGATTATAGCCGTCACACCGAAAGCTACAGAAAAAATTCGCACAGCTGCGGTTTTGCTATTTTGTAACTACAAAACAGTGAACATAACACAAGTTGCATATTCTTCTAATATCTATCAATGCACCTCATTTATGTGTCTGGTTTCTCTAAAAACCACAATTAAGCTTCCAGTTATATAACAGCATGTTCATTCTTGCAGAGTACAAAAATTATCATTTTTTCAATAAGACGTCCACTTCGCGGAAGAGCATAATTGGTTAATTATTTACTTTGATTACTGGTGAACCCCGGTGGCTGCGCGGTCTAAGGCGTGGCTCTGCGGCCGCTCGCTTGCTGGTGTTGCTGGTTCGAATCCTGCCGGGGGCATGGATGTCTGTTGTGAATGATGTGTGGTGTCAGGTAGAGGTCTCTGAAATGGGCCGATCCCTCGTGCAGAGGATCCCTATCGTGTGTGCGTGAGTGTGTATTTAAGTGTGGTCAGGCGCCAGAATAACCATCTACACCTACAGTAAGCAGGTACAAGAGGTCAGACTGAGAAAGAGAGTCACTTAAATGCTTACTTAATTAAATATCACTAACTTCAGAAAAGCTATTTGTAGTATTAAAAAATACAACGAAATCTCGGAGTAAGCAAAGGTTCTCGATTTGTGTCATTTAAAAGCGATACATTCAGTCCATTTTCAGCGCTCGACAGACAAAAGGTAGCATAGGCGTAGCTTCGTGGTCGGGGGGGGGGGGGGCCCACATGACCGTCCAATATTTTTGTACCTAACAATAGTTCTTTTTGGCTACTAAGTTTCAGAGAGACAAACAAAAATAGAAGTATTTTCTAAACGATTCTTTGTTGGTGTAAAGACAGAAAAAAATAAAAAATCTGCGTTAAAAACGATTTTCCCCATCTTCGTAACTCGAGTACTTCGTGAATTAAAGGTCCTAATACCAATGGTAGATTCCCCCCCCCCCCCCCGGGCCACAAATATCATTACCCAAGTTACGCTTGTGCAAGGTAGTGTACTGTTTAACATACTGAAAAGAAGATGAGGTACTGGATACAGGCAGATAATAATAATAATCAGAAGAAGAATAACGACAATAATAACAATAACAAACCTGTTAGTAGGGATAAGATAGCAATTGAGCATCACGGCAGTCAATTAGAGAACACACAGATATACCTACAATTTTGGAACACTTTCCTGATTGTAATGATGGTCAACCAGGAAAAAGCACTCAAAACGAAAGTCATTCGTGCAGTCTATACAATGCTAAAGACTTTCTCACTGCTACAGCACCGCAAGCTGCTGACCGCTGGGCAATCCCTGACTTTGACTGATGTGTCAGAAACTGATATTGGAGCAAGTGTTATCGAAAGTTTTGACATCTCCTCGCTCGCGAAGTGTGGATGCTGTTAAGCAGAGTGTGGAAGGGCTTGTTTCTACTCCCCAGGGCAGTCACACAAACCACAAGTCGAAGTGAGGAGCAGTGCATTAAAGTTATTGGACTCAATCTCTCAACTGCCGGTGAAAGTGCTCTGGAGGGCAAAAGAGACTCAACGCTTCATTCAGATTGTTCCAACTTTACTGCCTTAGAAGTTCGCTTAGCTCCATCTAACGCCGAGTTTAAGCGTGCGTGAAGTTTTATCATGGCTTTACGCACTACAAGGCGGAATTGCATCGTTCTGTGACTAGAATAATTCACATTTAATTCTAGCAGTATTGCGTGTGGAGTACCTACACACAATGGTTACCTCATCCACATGACAGTAAGAAGATGCTTTGGAGAAAGGCCGAACTCATCAAATGGATGAAATGTACGATTTTTGTAAATAAGATAAAGCAGGATTAAGTAAGGATTAAAACATTAATTACTTGTGTATTAGCTACAATTTAACCTTTCAAAGGAAAAGGCTTTGAAGTTTTCCAGGTATTATGTAAGGCAGGGCTTTAAAATGTTTATTTCTGTACGCAAAATACCATAAAATCATATGGGGAGGTGGACGTAACATTTCCCCACGGCACGTTCTTGCGATAGATACAGATGAATCAAGTTTCATACTGGCAATCTCAGCACCAGAGAATGATTCAGACTGGCAACCCCAGTGCCCGAGCGTGATTCAGACTGGCAGTCTCAAAGCAACAGCGCAATTCAGACCTGAGATTCCAAGGTTCGACTCGCCCAAGACTGTAGCCGATTTAGACTGGCCGGCCACAGTGGTAAAACCAACAATACGATTTTTCCTTCTTTTTTCTTTTTCCTATGGCCTTTCGGCCAGTTTCCTGCCCACGGCCACCCCTGCTTTAATACGGTAATTATCGTTCAATATTGGATAAAACACAAATTGCTTCTGACAAAGCGCTGTAATTACAAGCAGCATCAACTGGGTGTATCTTTCATGCCTGTAGATTATTATCTGACGTATCCACGTCAAAAAATAATGGTTCATTGTTTATGACAAGAAATGTTCCAATTTACTAACACGTCTCTTATTACTTCCTAAGAATGTAACCGACGTTAGGACTAATTACCAATTGCAGTCCCATGTAAGGAAGGAAGAGAGACGTAACATTGAAATCCCTACTTCAAGACAATTTTCAAACGTCCGCCAAGAGGGACCACGGGAAACTATAACAAACATCGGCCGCAACAAGTGCCCCAGACATAGCTTTGAACATGTGTTCTTCGGAATACAAGTAACGCATGGCACCTATACTGTAGATACTGTTCAGTTAAATATTTCATCTACCGTGTTAATTGCAGTTTGCAATTTTCCGACATGAACATTATTAGTGAATTCTATAAATACTGTCACAATGGAACAGTTCAAATTGATTATCACGCTGTACACTAGCAGAACTAGTGACTGCAATCACCATTACATTTATCCCGTCACCTGTCACTATATCATTTGCTACAAAACTAGTAATAATTGGATTAAATTACCGACATAAAACTGCTGTGTTAATGCGCAAATTTCAGTGCTTATGAAGTGTATGACGGAAGGTGTAAATTTAAAATGTCGACCACCTGATGCTACCATACAACAGGGCACTCCTACCTAGTCCTTTCCATTTCTACGAACTTTATCATGTTTCAGCCTCAGTTATTCTTACACACAATTATTGGAGTCTAGATGTCACACTAACTTTAGTGTATCTCGTAAGGTAATAAGCGTGTAGGTTAAAATTACTTTAACTGACTGGCTCTTGCCGTGTTGGTATGGCAACTTCTCCGGCAAAAGTGTGACGCGTGTGGTCTAGAAATAGGCGCTTTAATAGAGAGTAATACTAGACAGAATACACATCAATTAAATTTGACCTCTGGTGTTTTTGTTAACGTGGGGGAACGTTGTACTCGCTGGAACAGACAATAGAGAAATGTGTTGTGACTGAAATTTTTAAATATGGAGACAGCCTGTGCCATCGATTACAGATATCTTAACTACGAAAATTCGGCAGAAGTGAGTCCTCCATATTTCCGTCAATCCAGACTTGATCTATATCAAGGACAAATATAAGTACAGTCAGTTCGGATATTACGCGCGTTTTAGTAAAGCGAACAGGTTATAACGGTTTTGATGAAGATGTGATCTTTGTTTGTATAACGCGATCTTTTCGCATAGGCGTGTTGGCTATTACGCCATTTCAGAGCCCATTGTGAAGATATAAGTTCGGGTGACGGGTCGAATTTCTTCTGATCTGGCCCTATTTTATTACGCAATTTTATATAAAGCAAGGTCACGCAATAACGCAACTATGGCCTCATACCAGAACTGATTGTATCGGTATTTCGCCTGAGACACCTTTCCTATCCGCAGTACCCATTATCTGAAACTCGAAGGGGCGAAATATATTGCAGATATTGCAGTCGCATGATAAACAATACGAGATCTGAAGTCGCACAATCGCTTTAACAGCCTTGCCTACCGCACACATTGACAAGCATAGGAAGTAGATTGTTAACATCTTTGGTGTGCTCTCGACTGGGTCTGCAGTACTAAACAAAACCAGACAGGCCGCGTACGTAAAACGTAACAACGTAACACTAGGCGAATTCGCTTAACATTTGTTACCGTGGAAAAGTAACAAGTGTTACATATTCCAAGTGTGGGTCTGTAGGCTCAGCTATCCAGCATGCAGTGCGCATGCGCCATATTATATTGCCATATGTAGCCAGTATGCTTCAACTATATTTTTCCACATATCTCATAAAGGGCACATTTTTCAGGAAAACGTTATTGAACATAAAATCCGTGTTTTGATTTTCTCTACAATTTCGGTCTGCAACATTTCTCATTCTAGGAAGAACTGAGTGAGATACTGTCATAAATGTACACAGGTCTGCATGCAAGGAAGGCCTACCCATTATTCTTGTCATATTTTAATGAAGCTTGAATTTTCTCGGCAGATTTTTGGAGAACACTCAAATATCAAATTTCATGAAAATCCGTCCAGTGGGAGCCGAGATGTTCAATATGGACGGACGGACGGACAGACAGACAGACAGACAGACATGACGAAGTTAATTATCACTTTTTGCAATTTTGCGGACGCGCCTAAAAAAGAAAGTCCTATGTTTGACATATGCTACATATTCCAATTTGAATTAATTACAAAATCATAAAATCCCACGTATTAGGTACTAGGAAAGCAAAAGTGGAAAACTTCATTTAACTCTAAAGTGTCACTAATAGAACCAAAAAAAAAAAATAAGGAGACTAGAGAAAGCGTGAGAGAATCGGTTTGTGTGGACATAAAATGTGAAGGTGGTCCAACTTAAGGAAAAAAGTCAGTCACCAAAACGTTAATTGTAAGAACTTCGTTTCGTAGCCCTTCCCTCTTCTACCTACTCACAGTAGGCATCGAGGTTGTTTATTTTCACTTGATCACACTCAGACACACACCACAGTCCGTAGGATTCCTCTGGACGAGGGATTGGCCCGTCGCAGAGACCTCTACCTGACAGCACAAACACTCACAAGAGACAAACATCCATGCCCCCGGTGGGATTCGAACCCACGATCCCAGCGAGCGCTCGGCCGCAGACCTACGCCTTAGACCGCGCGGCAACTGGGATCGGCAATTGTGAGAACTTGAACTGTTTAATTGTTGTGCGTTGTCTGGTAGAAATCTCTGCGACGCGCCGATCCCTTGTCCAGAGGAGTCCTACCAAGTGCGGGCGTGTGTCCTTAAGTATGATTAGATGCAACAATAACCCTCTACACCTACACTAAGTAGGTAGAAGGGGGTCAGACTAAGAAATAAACAGTTGCAATAAACGAATACTTCTAGGCTACGAATGCAAGAACAGTAAACAAAAACTCGATAAAGAATTACCGGCTCCAAATCTAAGAACCTAACTGTTGTAGCCGCCATGAAGCAGCTATGTACGATCGAAGTGAACTGAAAGGCAGCATATCTAATTCTGAATTGAACGTGTAATGACCAAAAGTAACTTCATTATATACACCAATTTTCATTTAACCTTTTAAAGCCTAGCGGTATCTTTACGTACCACCAGGTTTAACATTAAAAAATTCTACGTGGTGCCCACATTGCGTTTATGTGTTTTGTACGCATCTCAGAACAAACAGCAACTTTTGCCTTACAAAACATTAAGAGATTGTTTTTTTATAACCGAAGTGGAGAGTGTTTACAGCGCGGTACGCACTGAGTCCTTATATAAAATAGATACGCTTCGTCTTTAAAGGGTTAAACCTAGATGTGACTACCATTTTAAGTGACAGACAAGCAAAACTGTTACACACTAATTGCAATCAGACTTACGACTTCAGATTAAAAACAACACGACCCTCGGAACGAGAGTTTGGCTTATGTCGGCAATCATAACCAAATCGGCAATACGAGAGTAATGTACTTACTTTGATACTCGTATTGTTCACGTGTTTGCCAAATAAAACAACACATTCACGAGCCCTACCGTCCTCTAAATTCTTCCATCTATGTGGTGTGAATAGAAGTCACTATAGATCCATGAACATAGACAATAATTACTATAATGGCACGAGCCGTAGTTGAGGCCCGGGCTATACAGGGTAATTCATAAGTCTCTCCGTCACTTCCGAACTCGGCAGCGCAACAACCAGGACAGACACAGCAGAAAGGACCATATCAGTAGGTAGAGAATCTCTCCAAGTTTTTTTTTTGGGGGGGGGGGCGGGGGGGGGGGAGTAATAGCTGTCACGGCGTACTTGCAGGTTTCACCGCTAGGGGGCAGTCGTGAAGAAACACGGCGTGGACAGGGGATAAGAAAGCGTTCTGTGTCTTGCAATTTGCCGAAACTGAGTCAATTGTGACGGTGCAATGGAGGTTTCGGGCCATGTACAGCACAGAACCACAGAAACTTGGAGTGTCTCTCTCTCTGTTGACATGCTCCCCCCCCCCCCCCCCGTCGTGACCATCCCGGCTACTGTACCGCAGAGGTCGGAAATCCCTGAGGGACTTATGAATTACCCTGTATTTGTGGGAGTGAGTGCCCCGAACACAGGGGCAAGTGCTATGATTTTGTCTGGGTGCGACGGCGGTCAAGGGGGAAGGAAAAAAGAGAGTTGCTAGCAGGTAGTTGCTGGGGAACACTCGAGGAATCCAGAATGTAACAGAGAGACAGAAATAAAGTTGCAAAGTGTTTGGAAATTGGCTATACTTGTGTGCTCATTTACATCACCGCACTTGGCCGGACGCTCCCCTATTTGCCCTGAGGTGATCGAAGCCGGACCAAATCGATTAAAAGCTGGTCGGTTACATTACCCTGGCCTGTATATAGTTTCCTCTAGTAACCTACAGATTCAAACTACTTTACATACACCCAGTTTTATCTCTAAGTTTTTGTTATCCCTATACCTGTGATTGTAGAGAATTAAAAGCATGGCTCACACAGAATACGAGAATGCACTTATGTTCTGTACCAGCACCAAATTTTTTTTTGCATGGCGAAACAGTCCATAGTGGGCCAGGGTCTCCTCATTGTCAAGGATTCACGATCACACTCAGACACACCATACGCAGCAGGACTCCTCTGGACGAGTGATCAGCCTCACACAATATCCCCAAGAGAGAGACACCCATGCCCCGGTGGGATTTGAACCCGCAATCTCAGGAAGCGAGTGACCACAGGCTGACGCCTTAGACCGCGCGGCCACTGTAATTGGCCCACGCGAAATATAATATCCATAATTAAAATAGTTTATTAGTTTTCGCCATAAAACTGAAATCCACTCTGTCACATTTCTACCTTAAACAAGGAAGCAGTAAGTGACGCCGAAACTTTAATACTTAAGTCTCAAAGTACAAGAAATCACATACCAGGAAACATCAATCCCCAAAATATTTATTTCCTGCATGCCCCGTGATGCTTTATATTCCACAAATGTCGTTTTCGTAGAAGTTGTATATTTTTCAGAGATTTATTATCGTATAAAATTGTGCGATCTAGACAAGTATCGTAGAGGCAGCGCGAGTGCCATATGCGCCTCGTATGTTCAGGCGACTGTATACTGAATACTATTGACATGAGATTAAAAGGTTAAAGGTTGGGTGGCATGTTTTACCCACCAAGTTCCCTACAAATTCATCAACTTTTCCAGTAGTTATTGGGGATGAATATCACATACATATATTCAGGCATATATATAGACTATAAAATTTTAGTTCACGTACAAATTTACCGCTGTAAATTCCAGTATAAGCAGCACCAGAATGTCCTCAACACAAAACATTTCATTTTACAAATTCCTCATGATACAGTTTTCTAATAAATGTCTTCCTATATCTCAGAGGAGTAGTTTAACAGATTTTATGCAAAAACTCTGTAATATAACTTTATTCAACCCAGTACTTCCTTCCGCTGTCTGTGTGCTACAACACTGCGGAACAGAATACGCCGCAAGATGCGGGTTTTCAGTTCTTCCTTTTATGAAACCACTTGCGAATTTTGTTCCAAACAAACTTAAGCATGCATGGTGTGCTTACAAATTAGTGACTGTCGCGACGTAGAACAAAGTACTAAGTAGCTCTGAAGTTTCTCTCACAGTAATAAATGAACGCAGGATGCACCACGCCTCTTGCTGGTCACTTCTGAATCTCTTTCTGCCGAAACTTTCCCATTTAGAAGTTTCGTTAAAATTCGATTACTACTGAGGAGTTTCCCTATAGAAAGCCCACGTTTTCGACTGTCTCTGCCTATGAACTACTGAACTATGAACTACTGACATAATTTTAAAAGGTACTGCGACTGCTACCACCGTTATCGACAGCGCAGTGCCTATGATTAGTGTGGACTAACAAGACGTGAGTCAGTGCCCATCCCGGTGGACGTTCGGCCTAAGGATAGGTCTCAAGCCACTTGGTTACTGGGATTGCAGGTTCGAATCACGCTGAGGGGATGGGTGTTTGTCTCTTGTGTTTGTTGTGTGTTGTGTAGGTAGCGGCTTCTGCGACGGGCTGATCACTAGTTCATAGGATTCATACCGGGTGCGTGTGCGTCTAATTGTGGGATGTAGAAACCTCAAAAAAAGGCGGCCTAGGCCTGATTTCAGCTGTTGCGCCACAACGAACGAACAAACGAGACATCATTCAACTTGTAATACGGAACAGAAGGTGTAAAAATACTGGGCTACAACAGCCCCGGAGGGTTATGTTAAAATGACAGAGACGTGTTCCATTTAACGACGTTACCCACTGTGAACATTATACAGCGTAGATGGTATAATAATAGTTCGTCTGCAAACATTAGTCGAAAACAGCCTAAGATGAGAAACTCAGGTGAAGAGCAGCATAACGATTCAGACCAAGCTGACGTATTTCAGCCCTGTATCTACCGGAAAACTGCTGTCAGCATCTTCTGATAAATCATCAAGAGCTTCAATATCAGGGTCATCTCAAATTAACTGTAACTCAGAATTAGACTCACAAATCAGCCGTTCAGTCACATTCACAGCAATGTAAGGCATGCCCTTTGCATGGGGTTAGAAGCCAACTTCTAATTTTGAGATGCGCCTAACTGTAGACCAGCTGCATCAAAACATAAAACGTAACTCATAAATGAACAGCTGCACACCTAGAAAGCAGTACAGTACCTTAACATAAAGATTATTCAGTTTGTATGAGACAGGCGGGTCAAGCCATTGATACAAACCGCTTGTCCAACTTGGCTCACAACGTCGATGGTCAGCAAAGTGACCACTCGTCCAGTACAGAAACTCCAACATGCGGTTAGTAAACTTAGCGCCAGTCCTTATTAAATTGTTGAAGTAACAAGTGCCTACCAATATTAAATAATACCCTGGGATATGAAAAACATGCTCAAATAAAGTGTTGTTAAGATGCATGAATATTAAACAAAGCGTCCAGCCCTGGAAAATTAGTCTCTTTGCTCTTGCTTTCTTGGTTAGAACAGCTCTCCGTGTTGCAGGGAACGCAAATATATTAAGGTTCTACACAGTCGCATATTCATGCTAAGGTAAGCTCTTTTATTAAAAAAAAAGGACCAATCGGTCATCGGATAAACTTACGACACTTACTAGCGGGTCACCTACAGGTCACCATTCGAGACTGTAAGAGCTGCGGTATGGTCTTGAGTTCCTGATGACATTGCATCTTGCTATGTGCTACGTAGCGTTTTGTGCGTTTTATTTTAAGAAAGCGTAAGATGGGATTGAAGGGCAACGGGTGTTTTATGACGTCATACAGTGCCCAGATGAGAAATCGATCTCCAGAGTCACATAACGGTATCATCTACCTACGGCCTTTTGCAGTAACGGGTATTGGCAAACGACAGACAACAGGCCGAAAGATTTGTATTAGGTAACAACAGAGGATAAAAGACTTGATGCTGTGACAGCGGTGGTGATGAAGATTCAAGTCTACTGTTATATTACACCGCGTAGATTGGTAAATATTTCTGGTGTTCTACTCGTACTTGGAATTCCGTAAAGTTGAAGGCAGAGAGCTCCTCCCGCCAGCCTCTCGCCGCAAAGGCCCGGGTTCGTTCCCGGGACAGTCCGTGTGGGATTTCTGGTAGACAGTGTGGCACTGGAACAGGTTTGTCATCGAGCGCAGCAAGGCTGTCGGTGTATGGTTAGGGGACAGTTAGGCTACAACCCAGACCAGTACGTATACACTAGCCTTAGTAACAGAACCTACAAAGTTAAGCCATTTCAGTAGTTAAAAATATCTAGAAAAATTTAGCGGTGTATAAGAATCTGCCACGTTTAGAACAAGAAATGAGCGCAGACGCATGTAGAAGGCATGTGCTTAGTTCCAGAATGCCTTATTCTTATCCTAAGCTCTTTCCATTGCCTTACGCATTTGTAACTACCATCGCTCAGAACGATACATGGAGGAATGGTTTTACGAACGTTCATTTTTAAGAATAATCCTAAATTACATGGACTGATCACGCCATGGGGTACTGTTACACTAATTTCTCGATTCTACATAGTATCAACCACTGCATAACTATTGACACGTGTGCTCATGTCCTAAGAATATATAGTAAAACTGAACATTTCTGAGGGGACATTTGTTAGTGTATTCAGAAACGTTATTAAACTCAACGATAATTTCTTGGTAATTGAAAATAGTCAACATAAATCTCGTCCTTCTAACCCGAAGGTCCTGGGAGTATCTCGAATGTCTATCACTAATTCTGGGGGCATTCTGTATCAATTATACCGACACCGAAACACACATCTTCACACACCTGTACACTGTAATTGCTTGCAGTTGCAGTATACAGGTTAGGAAATATCGCCACGGCGGGTTAGCTCTGTTGATTGACCCTATTATTCATAAAGGCTTAAATGATGTCCGAATGCAGTCACTATTTCATTTTTCTTTGGCGTCATGCTTATATCGCCGACAGATTATTCGGCCTCTTGTATTTTTGTCCTCCGTGAAAAGCGAGGGCCGGTCCCGCTGGCAGCGCGGTCTAAGGCGTGGATCTTCGGCCGTTTGCTAGCCGGGACTGCGGGTTGGAATCCCGCCGGGGCATGGATGTCAGTCTCTTGTGACTGTTGTGTGTTGTCAGGTAGAGGTCTCTGCGTTGGGCTGATCGCTCGTCCACAGGAGTTTATGTGTGTCATTGAGTGTATTCAGGTGCAACAATAACCATCTACACCTACAATGAGTAGTTAGAAGAGGTAAGACAAGTAAAGAAAGAAAAATCGAGGTACTGTTTCCTGTATTTATCTAGTAAATTGCAGGCTATCGTAATTCCTGTACCTGTTTTCTAGGAGGCGATGTATTTATAGCACCAATTGTCTCTTTGATTCTGCCTTATTTCTTGCACTTAACAGGAGATTACCCTGAACGTACGAGTATTATGCGTCTGTGCTTGTCTCCTAAAAGGCACAGATTTAATAAACAGCCAGCTTCTTTTTACACCACAGTTTGTACCGCACAGAGAACAGTATCTCTCTTACAACGACTATCGTCTGTGTGGCCTGTCTTGCTGTGCCTTTTCTTTGGAACTGCTTCGCAAACAACGCGACTTCTGGAAACATATGTTTGACATGAATTCCGTGTTTTAATTTTCTTTACAACATTTATTCGAAAACGCTATCAACGCAAGATGCAATCAGCGAGGTATTATCAAAATATTACTTACTTCTTCTTGTAACGTGTTCATTACTTTTTTTTTTAATTTTAAACCAATGTGTATTTTCTCGACATTATTTTAGTAAAATTTTCCAAAATACAACTTCAGTGAAATCCGACCATTGAAAGCCGAGCTGTTCCATACGGACAGCAGGACAGACATGACGAAGATAGCAGTGGCTTTTTCTCAACTGTGTGAAGGCTCCTAAAAACTGCAACGGACATTAAGTCATTGCCAACTGGGGACAGTCGTTAAAATTAAGCGTGGCAAACTTTCCTAAGTCGTAGCAAAGTTAGCGTGTCATATGACTGTATAAAGTGCGTTAAAACACTAGTCAAGTTTACCCTACATATGGCCCTCGAAATGCAGGACCAAATATAGATCTGGAAGTGTGCTACATCACAATTTGCTGTGCCTCTGCATAGTTATCTTCAGTTCAGGATAATACTCATCATTAGTGGAGTCATTAAGTAGAACAATGCATTGGTTTAATTATTAATTATCTCGTTATAGTTCTATTTATACGACGACAAAACAGGACTGGCTGCTTTCAAACCTCAATATCACAGCTGTCTTTACTACCATACATTCTGTGTTGTAATGTGTGCTCTCTAGAGGGCATGGACACTGGTAGCGGTTATACGGAGGTCGTGTCAATTGCTATGTCCCTGACTCTGGATAGTTCCACTTGATGCAACATTGATCAGCGGTGACTGATGTTACTAGGCAACGCTGCCACTTCTCTTACCCGCCCTAAATATGCAGATTACGCCCACTGGTCCATAGACGTTACCCCTTTAAAACCCAGTGGCTGATTTATGTACCATCAGGTTTAATACTCAAAAATTCTACGTTCTGTCCACAGAGTGCATTTTGTGTTATGTCCTGTATGGACCTCAGAACAACCAGCTATTACTTGCCTGTGGAACAGTAACTGATCGGATTTATAACCGAGGCGAAGTGTTTACTGAGCGGAAGGAAATTAATCTTTATAATATAGCTGAGTTAATCTTAGTATTTTCAAGGGTTAATAGATACCATTCAGTTGCGAGCACTACACACACACACACACACACGCACGCACAAAATACATGCACGCATTAGCATAAGACGCCGATTCCAGCGGCCGCGCGGTATAAGGCGTGGATCTGCGGTCTTTTCTGGGACTGTGGGTTCGAATCCCGCCGTGATCATGGATGTCTGAGTATTGTATTTTGTCAGGTAGAGGTCTCAGCGCCTGGCTGATCACTTGTCCAGAGGAGTCCTACCGAGTGTGGTGTGTCTGAGTGTGATCGTGAAGCCTCAATAACGAGAAGGATCTAGTCTACTACGGGCTATTGCGTGGGGGGGGGGAAATGTGACAGATTTTTCGAGTTACAGTTTTACTTTCCTTTTAATCCCTCGGTTTTTATAGACTCTGATGAGTGAATCTTCATCAGAGAGGCGCAACTATTCAAGAGCTAGAAGAGTGACAATGTGCATTTGACCGACCAAAGGCCGAAGTTATCATGGTGACTTTATCTGTGCAGGTATAGTTTCTGTATCACCTTTGTGACTTGTGTTGGTGTTCTAACGTGAGTGTCACAGTGTCTTCAGAACAGAAAATATAGCAATCAAGTTGACAAAGCAAACAAAATTCCCGTTCACCGGGCCTTACCCCATCATTTCTAACTTGAGTGTAAACTAAACAGAATACAGCAGAAATCAAATCTAAAACCGAAACAACAGCCCACGTATACAACAGGTCCAGAAAAGTTCCTCCTGTTTGGTGTAAACAGTAACTGCAGGTTGCTTACTACCATCGTGCGAAAGCTCTCATAAAATAGCGTGTGCTAACGCAGTACACCAGCAAATAAAACTGGCCGCAACTTCTTGAGTCTTTCATTTATACCGAGCACAAAGATGATATATTGCCTAATATAATTGATATACTCACAAATTTCTTTTTGTCACTACAGAGTTCATATTCTCTTAGAATATCATTCTATCGAACAAATATTTGCATCATTAGCTATATAGAACAGATGTTACAAATGTTGTTACGTTGTAAATATTGTAAATAATACCAAGAAAACGAAAATGGACACATTAATAACTACAGACGACCAAATAGCCATGTATAACACATAAACTTTAATTCACAAAGAGAACGGCACGCTTGACTCCAAGAAGCACAAAGTTTGGCACAAAAATTTGAAACCAGGGAAAGAGAGCCATGGTTTCTGAGGACACGAAACCTAATAAAGGAAACTGAAAGAAAAATATGTAGAACAAGCTAAATCCTTATTAATAGGCGTAGGTCACTTCACACCAACATGAAAAGACAACACCAACTCTTAAGATTTCAAAACTTAAGAAGGATTGTATTTTCAACAAAGGTCTCAAAAAATTCCTGTCCAAAGATTAGCGGCATTACAATTATGGGGGATACTTGATCTTCCAACTGCTCACGTTATGGAAGGGAAATGTGGACAAGATGAGACAAAATATGTTACGGACTTGGAGATAAATGTTTTACAACGAAAAGTATCGTACACTTTGGTCAATCGCAAATGATATAAAGACATTTTAGAAGAGCTCGAAATTACGACCCTGGAAGAAACGCTTGATAAAAACGTAAATCACGTCCAGCAAACGGAATAGCATAAATTTCCAAAATAAATTTAAAACGAAATTACATACATACAGGGGTTTGGTGGAGAAAACTGTAAGATAGAGATCACGTGGAAGATCTAAGGGTGGATGAGAGAAAGAAATCAAAACGGTCCTTCAAAAACAGGACTGGGATCAGTAAACTAGATTTATCTGGCTTAGGACTGGCATAAGTAGCCGGCTTTTGTGAACACGGTAATGAAAAAGGGTTCCATAAAATGCGGAAAATTCCTCGGCTAGCTGAAGCACTGCTAGTTTCTGAAGAAGGACTCTGCTCCCTGGAGTTAGCTACTTACGTAGTTTCTAAATACGATTAAAATATATAATCGTCTACGTTGTGTAAAAATACCATTTGTCCCACTAAGCTTCCTATAAAACAAGGTATATCAACCCGGAATTAACAACGATATATTCCACAACACTGAGACTCCTTTACACGTGTGCCTGTACACAGCTGAATTCTTTTCTTTTCTGTTACAGTACCTCCGTATTATCAGTGCAACGACCTTCTGACAAGTGGTTCAAGCCCTGTGACTTTCCTACTTACCGAACACATTGAATCGCGTTATTTACTGTGCCATTTTTCACCTACTGGCTTGAAAATTACGTAAGTACGTCGAAGCCAGACTATCCAGTTCATAGACAGCCGCACGATATCACATGTTTTAAGGACTCAACGCACTGACAAACATCAACTGAGGTCCCATGTGTTTCTTTAATTCTCTAATCATTTTAGAGTAAGAGAAATAACGGAAATCCGTTAAGCCAAATAATAGGCATGATTGTTCTGACTTCGTCTATTTAAAAAACCGGGATTGACGAGGTTTTCTAGGAACGAAAATTTCGCCTTTCAAAGTATACTTACAGCGGCGCGGTACGTCGTCAAAGGAACAAAGAAACTACGCAGAGAATAAAATACAAAGTAAATCCCAGCTTTGACTTCTATGTGAAGAATTTCCAGTACATGTATAGACTATACATTCTTTTTTAAGTATGTGAACATAGAGACAGCTGCAGCGAACAGCAACACGTAACGCAGGAACTCAAAAGATTAAATTACATTTTGCACGACGGGAAATTCCACCAGAACTGGGATATAGAAAATTATAAATATTCATGTCTTACTGCCAGGTAACCACGACAAAATCAATAAAACTGAACAACTTGAATTAAATTTTAATACATCGTTCCATCCTCTAGGGTGTATGCCAAGAGACGTAATGGAATACAAGTAGGATTTAAAACATTCACGTGCCATGAAGCCCCTGGAGAGTCGATTTTACCAGCTGGTGAGTAGAAGCTGATGGAAATGATGTATTAAACCTACCTTTTTACTGCTGCGCAACAATGTACATTTTTCTGACGCAGTCAAAGCTGCAAGCATAATTGATTTATGTGCAGTCAGTTCCCGTCCACGTTCTTTTGATGAGTTGCATTATTTAGCACGCGTATGGTTTGATATTTCTCAAATGTGCAATTAAAAAACTCAAATACGGAGCGTTACGACCGATAATTAGTGCAAACCCGAATGTGCGTGTACTTAGTTACAAAATCTCGAAATAGAATGAACGACAGTAGCATATACATACAGATGTTACTGACCTTCACATGCTGCAAAAGACGCCACAAACTCACAATACTTAGTTGTATTTGTACATTCTGTGTCACGCGACTATCAGGATGCCAGAAAAAACCCAGTTTGTTCTCATAATCAAAGAAAATTGTTGAATGTCTTAAAAGTGGAAAACAAGGTCTTAAATAACGTAAACAAGGTATCGTGGGTGGTAATGAAGTCTATTAAAATGGACAAGCTTTAATCCTTTAAAGACGAAGCGTATCTGTTTTATATAAGGACTCAGTGCGTACCGCGCTGTAAACACTCTCCACCTCGGTTATAAAAACCAGTCTCTTAATGTTTTATAAGGCAAAAGTTGCTGTTTGTTCTGAGATCCGTACAAAACACATAAACGCAATGTGGGCACCACGTAGAATTTTTTAATGTTAAACCTGGTGGTACGTAAAGTTACCGCTAGGCTTTAAAAGGTTAAATTAGCAAGTGTGCTTTAATACTTACGGGGTACACGAGCATTGGTCAGGAAAAAAGTTTACATGAAGTATATCTTCGAAGCTTAAGAATCTACTTTGACTGCGATTAGTATTAAAGAAGTTCGTCGCCGAGCCAACAACATCTGTTTCCAGCGTTGAGGCAAAACCTTGGTCACCACATACAGCGTGATTCAGCAGAAAAATCACTATTTTAGGAGGTGACAGTACCGGTAACTGTGAGAAAAAAGTTCACATGATCATGTGTCTGCTTCTGAATAGTTATCGAAATAGAGCTATTTGAATCCAAAAATACAAAAGCATTGTGAATGGTAATAAAGAAAGATAAATTAATTACCTTAATTTAATTCTACTTTTAATTTTCGTTTAATCTACAAACGACAAATTTGTTAGAGAGGAATGACAGATTTGTTACAATTCAAATAAATGTTCGGAAATCCCACTGTTAAAATCAACGCACTTTGCAACTTGTGTGAGAAGATCGCGTGTTTTTCGTTGGATATCCATGGAACTTGATACTTCCGAATTTTTCTAAAAACTTTCCAGAAAATTCAAATTCTATTAAAATCTGACAAGAACTGCGGGTAGTCTACATGAAGACCTATGCATATTTATGATAATATCTCGCTCAATCCTTCTTAAAATGAGAAACATTTCAGACAAAAGTTGTAGACCAAATCAAAGAACACATTTTATGCTTCATACCTCTTTTCCGAAAATCGTGTCTTTTATGAGATAATGTGGGAAAATATGATAGAGCCAGACAGGCCATAGTTGACAATATAATACGGCCCATGCGCTTTGCACGCTGGATAACTTAGGCTACAGACACACACTCGGAATATGTAATACTTACTGCTTTTCTACGGCAAAAATTGTTGCGCGAAGGCGATTCAATTTTACGTTTCTACGTACACTGCCTCTCTTTTTTGTGTAGTGCTTAGTTGAACATACGGTGCCTACATATTTATTATCGTTACTGCATTTGTTTCTATTACCCTTCTGGTAACCCAACTGTATGGCCCACATCGTCTCACTAATCTCTGCCCGTACAAGGGCTGCAGTCGCGGAAGTTTTATCGAATACGAAGTAAAAACACTGCTGGAAATTTATTTTCCCTTTTTCCCCAGCAGTTTAACTCGCCTTATGTCACAGAATAGACTCGAAGTGCCGAACTCTAGCGTGTAAAAAGGCCTTACATCTTCTAAAATTATCTCGTGACCAAAGACAGTGCTCTTGTTGAAATACGGCAATTTTTATTCGAATACTGTCTTCGAGTTTTCGCAAAAAATTAAGACTGCCCTACATTTCGTCTTCTGTTCAGTCCCGGAATTCTGGTGTGAGGATTCATTTAACGTAAGGCAAGGGATTTGTTTCTTCGAAAAACAAAAACCCTACGATTTTCGCACACTCACTACACCTTCGGGGGGTATAAAAGAAACTTCACGGACAACATAGGGATATTCGTAAGGCCAACATTTTATTTTGACTGTTTACGTACCTGCTTACGGCAAAGCATGCATCTTCCAAGAAAAATACGAATTTTTATACTTTATTTTTGTCAAGCCCTGGGACTGGGATTCGATACTTTGCGATTGTTGTGTGTACGCCTCCTGTTCATTTTCAAGGCACAATTTACGCTGGATATCCTTCACAAAATTTCCGACGACATTTTCTTTAAAGACACCTTGGAGAAGTACCTCAAATGTTCACTCTTTGCTCGAAAGGAAACACTTCTCAAACGCACTAACAAATTTCTACCTGAATCACAGAAAGACTGAGGGGCCGTATCACGTACTAGTACAGTAAGATCACATAAATAGGGGGCCAACTGATCACGCCTACCCGAGCTCTGTTTCCAGAAGTGATGCCTTCTGTTGGTTAGAATGACGTGGCGAATAGTTTTGAAATTGGTAGTAACTGACAGAGCAGTATATAAGACGAACAAAACAAGGAGTACTATTTCCAGAATAGGTGCAGAATTTGTGGAAGTTCACAGACGCAAGGCACAACTGGGATCTTGCTTTGGGCTCTAGCAAACCTGCAATGGGTTCTCGTGTTCCAAAAAGACATGAAATTCCTTGCCCAACTGAGCGGCTACTAGCTTCTAAAAAGTAATATCCTTCATGTACTTAGTTAATTAGTACCACGCAAGGTACAGAGACTCCCCGACTTACGCCGTAGTTGCGTTCTGGAGAAAACGGCGCAAATCGAATTCTGTGCATGTCCGAATTAAGTATTCATGTGGTCAAATACATAAAGTGAACTCTTGCTACAACGGAACAGTAAAGGACAGAAATTTTTTCCTTTACAGGCAAGTTCCATTTCATACGGGTACTAGAAGTTTGGATCATCGGGACTTCAAAAGTTTCCCGCTAAAGACAGGTTTCCGTTATGTCCAGGTTCCGCTTAAAACAGGTTTCACTGTAGTATGTACACACAAGTAAGTCCAATTGAAAACGAAACTCCAACACAATGGAATGTTATTTTCCGTAGTACAACTGCCCAGCTAACTATGTTATCGTCCAGCAGTATTCTTCTGTAACCTTCGTCTCGCTGTGCTTTCATTTCCGCGAGGAAAAATTCAGAGCGCATCTAAAAATGTTATTATGTCAATTTTTAATTTTTTTAAATTGCGTAAGTCTGAAATTGCATAGCTTGAAGCTGCGTAAGTCCGGGAGTGTCTGTAGGCCGAAAAGCGACTGAAGAGTTTTAGTGACTTTGCATTCACCGATGTTATTTAACAAAGGCTTATGAACAAGCAAAAATATAAAATATACGTACATTGTAAATACGTTTTCCTTCATATGATTTTGCTTAAATTGTTTGCACTTTACTAACACCACCACGCACTGTATTAGTTAAATAACATAAGAGGAGACGATGCAGCGGAGAGAGCATAAGGTCAAGGTTTTTGCCTAAAAACCCTTACGTGAACTGAGTTTGTAAAGACCCTTCATTCCCGCTGCAGAAATAAGTCCGTGACATCACAGTCTCCTAAGATATGTATCAGGTTAAGGTCCTTACATTAGTAAGTGGAGAAGAGAGGCAAATTTGCAGCCGAGCATTAGCAAGGTGGATCCCCAGAGTCTAATATATTAAAATATTAACCCCTTCAAGCACGATATTCATCTAAATTACACGTGAGGGTTGAGCTCCTACCTCACAGTAAATACGTTGTGTCTCCATTAGTGAGACCAAAACTGTTAATGCTGTTTAAACGAATAATCGGTATTCAATGCGAACATCATACGAAACGCAAACACAGAGTTAGAAAGTGAATTGTATTAGTTTAATACAGATTGTACGGTGTACTAACCACTGTGCTTCAAAAGGTCTATGGCTTTTGTTAAATCTGTCCTGCCCTGGTATCATACAAATCAGAAATCTCATACCCTAACAACAAATTTCTATTTAGTCCTTAGATATCAATCGTCCATAAATTCTATAGAGAATGCCGAGTAAATTAACTGTAAATTTCGCCAAATTCATGAGACGGGAACTCTGGAATTATTAAGTCTAAAAATGTATATATCCACTGTAGATGCAAACAATTTGACAAGTTCCCACAAAATCACTGAAAATCTGGCAAAAATTACATTTTGTTTGACCGTAATAATTCGAACAACCAAAACTTAGAAACAAAACATCAATCTCATGCCACTGGCAAAACTTAGATTTTTTTCCGGAGTTTTAACAGTTTTCCAACACATTCAAACAAATCGTCTTAAAATAACAGTCTTCTGTCGTGATTCTGCATCATGTAGTGAAAACTAAGTTGCCTTGATTTTCAATATACGATGTTTGTTTTACTTGTAACGATTGAAACTGTTATAACACACGAAAACCGAATGCCACAAAAATTCAAAGTGGCAACACAAAATTATTTCGTTTAAACCTTCACAGACTGTCTTTCGTCTAAATATAAAAAGTCATCATATGAAATGTAGACCATATTAATGAAATATTACTCATACACCAGAGCGAAGGAAAGAAAATTAAAGATGCTCAGTTAGGCAACATAACCAAGATTCCAAATCATGCAACTTGAGTACGCAAGTCTTACCACCACTGGCGCTAACACCGCAGTTGTTGAAAATGGCATCTTATGTTATGAAGGCTAAGTGTGTGTGCTCAAGTACCACGAATCGAAATCTGTGGTTACAATGCAAAGAAGATTTTGTACGGAGTTTTGTAAGGTACGGGTAAAAAAATGTCCGTACAAAAGTGGCTCAATTTGTTGAATGATATCCGTTGAATGTAAATTTCCAGTCAGTGCAGCGAAGAGCACTGCAATCTGAGAGGTTTTATTATCTGCACATTACAAGAAAACTCAACAAGAGAAGCTGCCCGAAGATTACACATGCCAGAGTTGAGGGTACGCAAATTGTACGAACTATTTTAACATTTAAGCGTTGCAAATAGCAGCGGCTGCAACATATAACATCGCAGGATAAAAAACTCGCAACATATTTCTGTGGCATTATTTCAAAACTTGAAGACAACGGATGAAGTTTCTTTCAGCCAAAATTGTGTTTCGTGACAAAACCACCTTCCACATGTCCGGTCGTGTTAAGGACATAACGTCAGAATCTCTGCCAGCAAACTCCGCTTTCAGTGACTGAAGGTACAAAGGAGAGTCCCAATTTCAGCATCTTTTGTGTTGTAGCAAATCACGAAGTGCTCGGGACTTCCTTTTTTGTGCCGAACGCAGTTTTACTGGTGCCGTTGGCACATTCGAGAGACTCCTCAAGTCCATTTTGGAATCAGAGGGCCCTATTTTATGCTGTTTTAATAAGACTGGGAGCCTTCTCGTTGTCACTCTACACTTCGAGCGGGACTTTTTAGCTCGGAATTTGCCATTGAAATGAATTGGCAGAAGCGACCCTATCAATCGGCCAAATCGTTCCCCTAACATTACACCACTCGATTCCTTCTTGTGGCGGCACATGAAGGATACTGTTTACATTCAACCACTGCCCAATAATTTGCCGTAACTTGCTGGAACGATATGATCTGGTGCGGGTAGAAAACACTTGCCATCATGTGCATGCCTAGACGAAACTTGAATACAGATATGATACGAGCCGCGTTCCTGATGATGCCCTCACTAAACATCTGTAAACTTTGAAACGTAAGTCACTAAAACGTCATAAATTAAGTTATCGAAATCTGCGCTCTTCTGAGGTGTTACGTAGCGTGTAAAAGTTTGAATTTTACTCCCGTGTCTCTTTATTTCTTGAGAAATATTATATCTAAAACGGCTACGTTTCAAATGTTGATCCTGCATATAAAACCTTAGTTCGGACAGCACAGAGAACAAACCCCGTGTTCATTTTTAAAGGCCAATACTTCAGTAACGATGAGGAAAAATAACAAGTACTCGCTGTCACAATCTTACAAAACACCTGCACACACTATGTGGCAAAACCCAGAGCTTCTTGCTGTTGCGGCAGGCAGTACACACAGGAACCACACCGATTTAAGAGTTAATTAACTTACACATAATACACGAAAACAACATGTAGTTAAAATGTTAGAATTTAGACAAAGTACGTGCATAATAATTTACGTCAAAATCAACTCGGTCAGGAGGGTCAGTTTCGAAGGTACTGCAGCTGTAGGCATTATATACCATTCATACACTGAGCGCAGCGTGTAACTCGAACATCCTCTTTAAATTCGCAGTGAATACAGAGTCATAATAACCTGCCCAAACAAACTGAACTCGGCACGATGCAGCTCGCTGCATTTCAATACCTCCCCTGTACCCTCTCTCTCATCAGCATAACCACCGTCATCATCATCATCATCATAATCATCATTACACCGACTGATTGGTGCGGGCGCAAAGTTTAAATGCTACCACCATGCCTAATCTCACACACTTTAGTTTTAGTCCAATAAATCCACACAACAGACACAATTAGCACATACACAATCGACAAAACAGAAATTTGACTTGCTGAAAGCAAGTGGAGACCGGAAAAAAGAAGGTCAATAGCGCGGAACACCAAAATAGCTGCCATTCTTATAGTTAGTGTAAAGACGAACTTCATTCTTTTAGTCCTGTTCGAATATTATTAGGTTATACAATCACAGAAAATGAATGGGCATGGTACGTGACACGCATGGTAGGGTAGCGAAATACTTATCTACTGAGTTTTTGTGGGAAAACCTGAAGCAAGGAGACCTTATGCGGAGACTGCAGAATGCTGACGTGGATCTTAGTGAAACAGGAAAGGAGGCATTCATCTGGTGCAGGATATGGGGCAATAACGTGCTTTTGTGAACACGATAATGAACCTGCGGGTTGTGAGTCTCTACAGTCTTATGGGATATTACACCACGTCACTTCTGTCGACATTTCGAAGGAAAGCAGTGCCTTCGAAACGTCGGGAACGGATTATCCAAAGACGAGGCGTCATATCACAGAAGAAGGGAGATCTGAAAATTCGGTTTCATAAAATGCAAGGAATTTGTGAAGGACTGTTAGCCCCCAAGTGGCATTCTGCACAAGAGGGTTAGTATTAGTACAGCAACAGCAGCAGCAGCAGCAGCAGCAGCAGCAGTAGTAGTAGTAGTAGTAGTAGTAGTAGTAGTAGTAGTAGTAGTAGTAGTTCTTGTGGTGGTGGTGGTGGTGGTGGTCGTGGTAGATGTTCTCTTGTGCCTGCCATGCTCTTGCGTGCGGGCGCACGCACGCACGCACGCACGCACGCACGCACACACACACACACACTGTGTATGTGTCTGTTGGTCTCTTATCGCCATAAAATGCGCGTCCTCGGTTTGCGGATTGATGGAATACGCGAATATCCCACAAAATCACTCACGAAAAGCAGTGAAGAGGCAGGCATCCAGCTCTGAGTTAGGCGTAGGGCTACCAGCCGTTCACCGGATAGTATTCTAGTTTACTGAACTTTTACAAACGTCTCAAATTTGAAAGGACTCTACCGTGAATATTGTCCATTGGCAGGCTTTGGTATTGGAGTTTTTTAAACTCGGTTTCTGCTTCCAAAATATTAACTTTAATGTAAGAGACCTGAAATATTAATAATTTCAGGGGCCTGTATTTTACATACAGCGAGTGTAAAAATATAGTACATTAAATATACGTTTTTTTAGTTTAATTTGACGAAATAGCTTGAAGTTTAAGAAAATATATTTTAAAAACTGATTGTTTCAGACTATTTTATTAAGCCTACTGCATTCAAGCCGGCATCTATTTTCAGAACGAATGGTTACAAGAAAGAACGCACAATAAAAATGGCAGGAGACTGTCAATTTGATCATCATTTGGAAAGTCCTTAAAGAACGTAAACTGAATACCTTGCCACGTAACTGCAACAGCTATAGACCTATATGAGACCCGACGTTCTCACAGCAGTGTTCGTTAAGATTCAAGCCCTCTAGGTTGTAACGCCGTGTCGATGGATAGAGAAAGAAACTCAAGACTTCCTGATCCGGAAGATGGAAACTGTAAGTTCGTCCGAAGTGGCGGTAACTATTTACCACTCTACACAAGTCAACATCCCATAAGGCTAGGATCATCATGTATGGGCCCAGTTGGCTAAGCTCAAATTGGAGATGACATCTATAGAGAAAGACTTCAGTTTTGAAATAACACCCACAACAAATTTCAACAGACAGCGAGGTAGATGAAAGAAGTTCAGAAAATGATGATGCTCGTTGCGATGTCTCAGACTTCGTTGTCAAGGTTAAGAGTATTTTCCCACTACATCTACCTATTCCCCACATCCTCTTCTTTTGTTTCACGCTGCATTCATAATTGAATCTCGATCCCTTTCATCTTTACTTTATCCATCCTAAGTCTTCCAGCTTTAGAATACAACACAACATGCATCCACATGGCGAGTGCATGTTCAAAGGTTTTCCTGTTCTGAGGCTAATATTTCACTAAGAAGTTCTCCTACCCAAAGTAGAAATGCAGATGAAACGTGGAGTGAATAAACCGCTTTGGAGACATAAGCTTAGAAGGAACGGGAATAAATTTATGTCTGTGCATGCTATGAAGGCACATGGCGGAGTGGAATTATAGCTCCACTCACACATAGCATCGGTACCAGATAAAATGAATGGTCAGCTTCAACTCCGGCCGATATATCGCAGCAGAAATAGTCCCCGATACCTGCTGCAGATGAGACGATGATAATATTAAAATAAGTCCTTAAAATGAATGTCGTGTGAGGTTTTGGAACGAACTGGCGACGGGTGATTAGCCGTTTTGAGAACTGTCAGTTTCTCCGGAGGTCTCTGGGGTGTGCAGTGGTTTATTATTATTATTATTATTATTACCTGTAATAATACATGTCCAAACTGGAAAAAAGAAAACAAACTTTCAGAACCGAATGACTAAAAACATTCACCGGTTTTAGTCTTGCCTTAACTTATAGGAGAATTTTGATTCTAGGCTTCCGCCGTGATGTTATTAGATTTGCGCTCTTCTGGGATATTACCCGGCGTCGTGTGGTAATTTTTTACCGACGTTTCGGGATAACGTATCTGTCGCAACTTCAAGTGTAAACAGCCCGACAAAATTGCCATCGCACGCCCACCTTGCCATTAGGATCTACGTTACTGTTGCCGGCTTCTTTTCTTCTCGGACTTTTGACCCTTGAAGATGGGACCGATACGTTGTCCCGAAACGTCAGTAAACAATTACCACACGACCCCGCTTCTAGGAGAATTTACTCGCCTGCTTGATCTGTTGCTATCATTAGCAAATATTTGAACTTTTTGCGTATTTTAGAAGGAATTATACCTACTCTAATGTTTAAAATTTCAAACAGGTAACCTGAAACTGACAATTTCTAAAGCAAGAGTCAATTTGCGGTCTTTCAAAGTACAACAATATTTATGCCACTGTCTTCTTTGTCACGATTTATACGCCTCCAGATAACGTCAAATACATGTATTCCGTTTCTTTTCCAAACGGTAAATCACTCAGGTTGGGAAAAAACGGCCCGAAAACTGGCACATGTGAAAATACCAACAAATGTCACAGAGAAGCAGATTGAACAGTTGAGTGTTGCCAGCACTGCAGGGTGACAACCAAATAGTCTAATAGAGTCTACAGCTGGTTCTGACACGAGACATTGACAGATCGCACCCCCCCCCCACGCCCACATCAGTGTGCAGCAGTTTGAACCTCCCTTGTTCATCTCTCACGCACCCGGCTCTCCAAAAATATCGCAGTGTTCAGCCCAGCTGGGTCATTACATAAGTTTGTGCTTCAATCGATATAGAATCCTCTAATAGTAGTCCAACAAGGAACGTTTTATTTATCTGTAATAGTTGCCCACATTTGTCATTCAGGTCCGGGAATAGAAGAAAGATTTTTATTACATGCTCATGTGCAACTTATTGCACTAAATGTCGCTTCAGTAACCTAAACAACATGCACACAAGTTATGATCGTGTGTTTCTTTTTCAACAATATATGGGACAGTTGATTAAGACTTTTGCAAACATTATATTATACGAAATCATACACTTTCAATTTATGTTTAAGTTTATTACCCTTGTCAACATATCAGTAATAAATTCCAGCCACAAATTAATTCTCTTGAACCTTACGTTTAAGCCCATTATTTCTTCTTCTACCAAGAATAAGTTTAAATGGTTCATATTGTGTTTTTGTTTCAAAAGCACTGCAGTCTTAATTTTCTTTCTTGCGTTACGTATGCCACTTCTTCAACTGCACAAAGTTTCGGTTGCAACGGTAATTGTTAGTAATGGCTCCTGAAGGATACCGATAAAGGCGTCCCTCGTCTGTTTACAGACTCACACGGAAAAATACTCGAGGGATTTTCCTGGGAAAGAGCGACCGGATTCTAAATACACCAATACTTTCCATCTAGTGCCTAACTCAAGAGCTGGAGTATTATAGGCGTATATGCTTCAGTCTTTAACCGCGCGGTGTTTAAACACAAGGGCAACTTCACCTTTTTCGGTATTTCATCACGTATCTCATTGAAATAAACAAAATAAAAAAACATGACAAATAACTAGATTCCTGCTGAAGAATTAAACATAGAAAATTCTGAAAATGGAATAGGGATGCTGCGCCCGCAAGACCGACGTTCTGTGTTAATTTACTCTAATTTCAAACATAAACACAAATATAATCACATGTTATAATTTCATGTTACTGTTACAGGCTACTTAACAGATTAAAACGCCTAGCAATCACTAAATGTGCGGCCAGATTTAACAAAAAAGAAACTCTACATTTTGCCCAAAACAATGTATTTATAAGTTCTCAAAATAAACATCCACTATTTCCCTACATAAAATTCACAGATTTATTTTTATAACTGACGAGGATCGCGTTATGTGTGACGTAGGAACTCAGCCTTTATCTCCAAAGCAGTAATTATATTGCAAAATAATAATTACATTGACGGTGTGTCCAATAATTAAATTTTCAGCAGAGATATCTTCAACCAGAGCGCATATTAGATATATATATTTTATAGCATTATCGTCACAAACATAACGTCCTTAGACCCCAAAAATAGAAAGTAAATCTCATAAATGTTCCTTTAAAATGTTTAATATTGTTACAAACTGCATAAGGAATAACCACTAACCTTTTAAAGCCTAACGGTAACTTTACATACCACCAGGCTTAACATTAAAAAATTCTACATGGTGCCCACATTGCGTTTATGTGTTTTGTGTGGATCTCAGAACAAACAGCAACTTTTGCCTTATAAAACATTAAGAGACTGGTTTTTATAACCGAAGTGGAGAGTGTTTACAGCGCGGTAAGCACTGAGTCCTTATATAAAACAGATAAGCTTCGTCTTTAATAGCGTTCTCAGTAAACCGTTCAGACTCCTTCGTCCTGCTCACTATGGTTAGGCAACGCATTCAACTGCGGGCCCTTCAAGAGCGCTGCAAGTTCCAATGAGCTACTTAGGCTCACTTCTGCGTGAAAAATATAACAAACAGGCCCAAATTCTGAAATCATCTGCATCTGCGCAAAGCAAACCCTATCTTAAGGCTGATGTCAGAAGCAAAAAAATGGGATACAACTTAGGGCTACCTGGTAAGAATTATCCACCCACACTGTTCTTACGGATAAGAACAGTTACATTACGCCCATGAGAAGCATATATCGGACGCAGCATAAATACGACACACAAGGCACTTCACAATAGCCTGATTACGGTGCGGTAAAATACATGCTAATGCAGGACGATCGCGGAACACAAAAAAAGATCATGCTACTTGTAACTCTGAGATTGGAGTGTTCATGGGGTTTTCCTTAAGAGCAAAATTGCAAGAAAAAATTCGTTGCCCATATTTTATTTTCCTCCAGCTTTATAATTTACGAGGACTAGAACTCCAAACAATGGAGTTATTTCAAGACATTAATAGAGGGTCCGCTGGCAGTTTATGGTAGCCGAATGTTCATTATGCTTACTCATGGGTTCATCACTTGACGTTGGCTCGAAGCAGTTGGATGCTAGCAACACACCCACAATTTATTTCTCTATGTTTATTAGCGTATTCTTTTTCAACGCGAGTTTATATTCCAAGTGTTCTGCCATCTATCTCAACCTTGTTAACTTGGCAACCATAATATTCGATGAATAGTGGCAAAAAATACGAAGCTCTTTAACCTTTTAAAGTCTAGCGGTAATTTTACATACCACCAGGTTTAACACTCAAAATTCTACGTGGTGCTCACATTGCGTTTATGTGTTTTGTACGGATCTCAGAACAAACAGAACCTTTTGCCTTATAACACATTAAGAGATTGGTTTTTATAACCGAAGTGTAGAGTGTTTACTGCGCGGTACGCACTGAGTCCTTATATAAAACAGATATGTTCCGTCTTTAAAGGGTTAACGAGTCTCTCAGTCTTCGTTCCACTTCTCTCTTGTGTCAAAACATTCCCCTCAGTACAGCGTTCCGAATTACCGTCAGCTCTATCAGTAACAGTAAGTACTAACTGCTTTCATGTAGATCATTTTATTAGAATATTTTAGTGGAACATTTTTCGACTCAGGTAACTCATCTTCAGGCACTCCTCTGTACGTACGACGTAGTATGAAATGTAAACACAAGACAGGGAAACATTTACAGTATTGCACACGCTTGCTGCTTGGGTAATATTTTTGCTTCGGTTTACCTCTGTGTCAGAGGAGATAGATCTTTTGGATACAGTGCGTTTATTAAATCTGGGGCATCTTATGCTGGTTATACCTAAAATCAACTGTGCAAGATATATTAATCACTTTTTATTTATTAGTCGATCTGCTACATGAGTCTGCTAAACTCTTCAGTATCGGTGGTGTTTCGATTGTGTGAAAATTTATAACCAGCTGAAATTTTTTCTCTTCTGTATGAATATTAGAGTACTTAATTGCGACTGTCCTCTCTGCCTGTCACATGTGAATTATTTTCCAGATTCTCATAAGAACTTACTCTTATATTCACACAATTCCTTCATATTCTTGGAATATTCCATCAGGAATTCACGTGGATGAAAGTGTCGACGTCATGAGCTTTTAACGCCTGGCGCTCGAGGCTTAGCGGTGACAGCCGAAGGCCCTTGTTTCAGCTTGTTGCCATTAATTTTAGGAACCAGTCAAACTTAAATGTTAGTTCCTCTGACAGCTCTTCACAGCGGTTATTCGGAACGTAAAGTTTTCTGGACTTTTCTGAACTTATATCCTACTGTGACATCTTCTCGTATGGCAAATCTTTAGTAAGTCTTATGATAATATGGCTGTAAAAAAGATGTCCCTTATCTGACATTTCGTTTTTTGTCTACGAATGGCTTCGAATTGAGGGCTAGCAGTCTCACGGTCTCCATACATCACTTGTAAAAAAAGAATATTAAATAATATTCGGCTATAGTGTGTTTAATATGTAACGCATTAAAGAGTACACCAAGGTATTATTAAACAACATTAAATTTTAGGTTAATAAAAACTTGAAAATTTGAAGTTCGGTGGTACGTATCAGTTATACAGTTATCCCCCGCTTTTAGTGGGTTCACAATTCGCGGTTTCGCAAATTCGGGGAGGGGGGAGGTCGCCCCAAGAATAATAAATAAAAAAATCCTTCAACTTTCCGTAATATTATCTAATGTTCTACAGTTTCACGTAGAAGTCTTGCAGGTGGTCATGCGATACCTGCGTGGTTTGTCCCTCCCAACGCCAACACCCCCAGCATCCTACTGATTGCCCGTTTCAGTAAGGTCATTTTAAATTTCCATTATTTTGTGGTTAAATGACTAAAAGGGATTTTGGCATAACAACAAGCATTAAAATACAATATTATAAAGAAGAATAATAAAAAATACCAAAACATTGTTTTGGGGAGGGGAGGGTCAATTATCTGTGGGTTTTCGCTTCTCGCGGGGGTGTTGGAACCTAATCCCGCCAAAAGCGAGGGTTGAATATATATTGAAGACAACATTTAGTTAATTTCTTGCACAGATCGGTAGATGATGCAGGTGGTGTCAGTTATGGAAGTTTGATAAGTAGCACGGATTACAACGTTCGTTCCTGTCACGGATTTTATCGTTTATTAACGGTAGAATGTATACAGTATCTGCTGGAAAGATGACAACACCGATATTGAAATATTTTCATGACACGTGATACAACACTGAGAAGAGAGAGAGAGAGAGAGAGGCGAGTGTGACAGCCATGCAGATACAAAGGTAGTTGTGACCCACAGCAACGTATACTCCGTACTTTTTATTCGTCTTTGCGTAACATCTGCACTTGATACAAGACCTTCAGAAAAATAAGCACTGAGACTGTATATATGTTGTATCAGTTAGCAAGTTAGCTTAGTTAGCTACTCCTTGGCTCTACGGTCCTCTGAAAGGCTTAGACTCCTTAATTACATACGCACTTTCTTCTCTGTCCACTGCCTTCAGTCGCCACGTTTTAACCTTCATCTCACGTACGGCCTTTTCAACATCCTCCAACCACCTAAATTTAGGTTTTCCCATTCTTCTCTTTCCTCCGGTTTACTGCCAAATATTTTCCTAACTATCTTTCCATTATCCATTATTACTAGATGTCCCATTCATTCCGAACTTTTCTTTTTAATGCCTCCTACTATGTCTAAACCTTTACACAGCTCTCACAATTCCTTATTAGTTCTTATTCTCCATATTTCTTTTTCTACCACTCGTCCATATATCCTCCTTAATACCTGGTGTTAACGTGTAGCTACTCAAATAGCGGACTGCTGCGGGCCGCTCTTTCCTGAGGTCCTAGCTTTTACGTCAGCAGAGAAGCTGAGACAAGAAAAGGATGCAATACAAAAGTTTCATTTTAAAACCTCTAGAGAATAGACAAATTTGTTGTCTCAGGTGTACAGGGGACCTTAAAGAAACAGAATGCTGTAGCGCTGACTGGATTCAACTGGCTTAGAAGTAGAATCCAGCGACGTACGGTATTGAACTATCGGATTACATCTAAAAAGTTTCTGAACAAATGAAAGACTGTCGGGTCCACTAGAATGACTCTGCTCTGAAAGGTTAGTTAATGTTGTAAGATTTATCATACTCAGTGAAAAAAAGAAAACTTTCATAGTGAACTGCATGTCACATAGCAGAATTTTGTGAAAGTCTGCCCATAGAAACGGAAGGACTGAAGCAGGGCAATTATCTCCATTACAGGCGAAACGACTGCCGCCACGCAATTTGTTTCCCGGCGGCTGCTACATTCAGACCCTACGGCTCCAGTTGGTACTGTGCCCTCCAGTACTTCTACTTTAAAAAACCTGTAATTTAAGACCTATCCGTACGACATAAGAGATATTTGGGATTTTCCACCCTTAGTCTGGTTAACCATGTTCATGGTTCTACCAGTCACTCAAAATAAATGACAGAATACCACCTACATTAAATTTAAATCACCTTTACGTCAGCATTCACTCTCGTCTTTCACAATTCTCCCTTCATTAGACGCTCTGAACTCGAATGTATCACACAGCGTCGTTACATGAACCGAGAATCAAGCAACAAAAAGTCTGCATGTCTCTACACGTCAATGCAGCCCAGGGCCCCCAGTTCTGAGAGTTTATGGATCCTATCTACAGACATTTGGTAGCATCCCTTGAACAGGGAATCGGCTTACCGCAAGGCGTCTATCTAAACAAGGGAACACAAGCACAGAAAAAAAAATTGGACATATATCGATGTCTCGAGGCGGACTTGAAATCATGAGTCCAGTTTTGGAACAAGAGGAGCAGTAGGCGCTTCATACATCGCGGTCGCTCTGATGCGTACAACAAAACGACATGAATGTACAAAATGGAAACATCATAGACTGTACTAAGAAACCAGTAAAATGGAAACAGGTCGATTGACTGTATCAGAAACACGGTACAACAGAATAACTGCAGTCTCCTCGACGATCTGGAGACACTCTCCGTCACCTCAGTGTTTGATATTGCAGCTGTATTTACACAACTTAATAGACAATTATACACACAGCAACAAACCAAATTTATTCACACGGATTTATAATACGAAATAACTGACTTATTTACGTCAAAAACCTACCCTGTCTTTCAAGAATAATACATGCGAATCAACGGCAGAACCTACACTCAATTAAGCAGGGATTCATGACGATACGGTTTGTAGTTATGAAAATTTGCTGTCCAAATTAAAGAGTTTAAAACTGATAAAGTAAATAAATCGGTTCGCCCGTAAAATTCTGATGGCTGAAAGACGAACAGGTTACCTTTCATAACTAACTGTTCGATCGAATCCTGGCATACAGACACAGCAGTCTAAAGGCGTTGTAACAGAGAAAGTGAAACAAAAAATGTTACAAACATGGTTACGCAATGAAACAAGGATTACAAAATAAAGCATTTTTCGACAAAAGTTTAATATTAGAAAATATTCAACACTGAATCATATTTGTAGCATAAATGGACTTCTAACAATAGAAATTCAATACGTTAGTCCATTCCAAACACGTATTTTCCTACATGTTGCTTAAACCTTTAAACCCTATCGGTAACTTTACATAGACCAGGTTTAACATTCAAAAATTCTACGTGGTGCCCACATTGCGTTTATGTGTTTTGTATGGATCTCAGAACAGACAGCAACTTCTGCCTTATAAAACATTAAGAGACTGGTTTTTATAACCGAAGTGGAGAGTGTTTACAGCGCGGTACGCACTGAGTCATATAAAACAGATATGCTTCGTCTTCAAAGGGTTCATAAATGGTTGTAAAATTTAACGCACAGAAAATAATGAAGGTGTTCTTGTAACTTTTCACATACTGGATTGAAGCCTTTATTTCGACTCCGCATTCACGCTTCCATGCGTATTCATCTGTATGATCATTAATTTTGGCTCGTTCAATTCTAAATATAAATAAACCTTTTGAAAGGCAAAGACAACTTACTGACTGTACACGATAAGCTGTAAAAAAGAAAGTGATGTCCTCTTTAAACGGTGGGTTCTGACTGAATTGGCTGGCCCAGTACTCCGTCCCTTTATAAAGAAATTGTTAGTTTTTGTACGTTTTGGGAAAAAAAATTCACCGTCACGATAATGCTCGTACTATGGAGACTGCAGGGATTCGTAGGTTCGCGTCGCTTGTGTAAAGCATCGACAGATATGCGAACCTTGTCGTGGACGGTAAAAAAAAGGGCAAATGATGAAGGTTATTCGGGAAAATATTAAGTTAGTATGGAGGCAAGGTAGCCCGATCGAGGGTTGAATTCGATTCATTGTTTACGATGCTCTTACTTGTCGTACATCTTTGGTGACTCAAAAAGAGGATGAGAGGAAGAAATAATCAAAATGGAAGAGGAGAGAGAAATAAAGACAGCAATAAATGAATGATGGGAAAGGAACAAATACGAAAAGAAAGCTAAATAAATAAAGAAAGGAAGATAAAATAAAGCAAAAACAGATAAGAAGAAAAATCATACATAGAAAACAAGACGGTAGGAGAAACGTCCAAAACAGAAAGGAAAGCTATAAAACAAAAGGAATGAAAGGAAAGATGAAAAAAAGGACCCTGATGCTTTCTTGGATATGGTATCGCAGGCACCACCGCCAAAAACGGCAATGTCAGCCAGTAAGGGAAACCACCTCCCAGTCCTGGTATAGTAATATCCGATTATCCTGTTCTTTCCCTTGAAAGAAGTATTGCAAGACCCAACGTTTGCTACCGGACTTTGGCTGCAGTACGAGCTACAGAATCATGAGTATCTGTTTGTACGGATTAGGAGGCGTGGTGGGGAGGAAGGGGACATTGCATTAGTGTGTATATGTGTGCGTGACGGTGGTACGCGGTAACGATGTAAAAGTCTATACTTTGTACAGAATACAGATCTCGTTTCCCTCCAAGTTTCTGGTGTAATTCTGAGGAAAAAATAACCATATCTTACGCTTATTGTTATGCTGTCACACATTTACTTCTACAAATATTCAAGAACACACTTTCTTTAATACTTGTACACATGATATATCACGGCTCCAAATTTAAAACCACCAGAAGCACTATTCGTGTAACTTGCACATTGAAAGAAAGGTACTTAACCTTTTCAAGCCTAGCGGTAACTTTACGTACTATCAGGAGTAACATTCAAAAATTCTAGGTAGTGCCCACGCTGCATTTATGTGTTTTGTACGGATCTCAGGACAAACAGCAACTTTTGCTTTATACAGCGTTAGCAGACTGGTTTTGTATAACCGAAGTGGAGAGTGTTTACAGCGCGGTACGCAATGAGTCCTTATATAAAACAGATACGACTCGTCTTTAAAGGGTTAATTACTATCAAATAGCGTGTTACAAGCTTCTTAACCTCTCGGAGGGTACATAATTCGGGCCGACTATTCCGACAACCCACTTCTTCCTTTACTTTCACGTTTGGTGCAGCAATCTGTTCTACCAAATGCGATTCAATAAAACAAGTCTTGACCAAATAAGTTCTCTCAGGTGGGAATGGTCCTCACTTGCAGTCAACAGATGCCAGATTCGAATCTCGGGCGGGGTTTTCCGTAATATTCTCCAGGAAAATGTCGATATAATACCTCATACTACACCATGACCTACCGCACCCCTTCCAGTTCATCATACAATAATCATCCTATCATTCGAATCTACAGTCTTGAATATATAACAGCTTAGAAACTAACAAACCGCTCCTATAAATAAATAAAGGTAAAGGTAAAGCCTTCCCTGTCCACGCCAAGAAGGCGCAGGCCCACATGGGGTCCAGAGGTAGGCTATACGTCTATCATTCTCTATCTCGACACTGCGAGGAGAAAAATGGTCAATTTCACTCCTCGGCCGCTTCACCCCCAGGAAAGAACCCCGGTACCCCTTCAATATGAGGATACATGGGTCCCAGAGCCGGTATGGACGTTCTATACAAAAGCAAAATCCCTTGCCCCTACCGGCATTCGAAACCCGGACCGTCCAGCCCGTAGCCTAGTTGCTATACCGACTACTCAACCCTGGCTCATAAATAAATAAATAAATAAATAAATAAATAAATAAAAACAATACTGACAGCTCTTTCTATGCAACTGTACAGTTTTACTGTCTGCATAAACCTGCCAATCGGAGGAAAAACTGCGAAGCACGCCATTGTATTATGGTGTTAGTAATAAAGACTTGGAAAAACTAAATGGCGAACTTTCCCTTTTCAGCACAGCAGCTACCTTCTTCTCAATGTGGACTGTGGACTTCATGCATTATACACGCAGAAGAAACAACTTCAATCAAAACACTCAACTTCTTTACTCCGTATGCAGTCAATTACTGCATCAGTGAGATTAAGCTTCCAAACCTACAGACCGAGAATGCGGTATTTGCTCATGGTAGTGGCTTTCGCTCGTTGAGAAATGAGCCTGAATCAATGGCGAACAGCAACGGAAATTCTAAGTAACTCGGGCACAGCGACACTCCAGCACCATATGACAACACGAGACAGAACAAGCGGCTCCGCCATGAGCAGCTAGTCTGAACTACAGCAGGGACTGTACACTGACATCACTAATCAGTGCGGAACTGAGTTCGGCAACTCTGGAAGCAATTTCAAAACAACGCCTCCTCTTCTAACTGGTCTAATTCATGCTATTAACTATCGAAAAATCGTATATTTTACTCACCAGCGTAGAGTGACGCGCGACCAATGTTCTCGCACCGGCTCTTGTAGCAAGTGTTTTCAAACAGTACGCCACAAGATGTCAATTCGTTGTTACAACAACGATAACGTGTGTCCTGCCGCTTATCCTCCCACACATTTCGCTTACATTTCAGCGTCTGGGGTCGCAAAGCCGAGTTCCGAACTGTAAATTATGAAAGCTGATTAAGAATAATATTCAAATCAGTTCACTTGTCAATAACATTTACATGACACTCCACTTGATTCCTCAATTACACTGTTAAGGACCCAGTTCCACGAGCGTGTTTGAGGCACCACGAGCTTTTTTGTCATTACGTCATTGTCTGAGCGCTCCGGACCAATAGGAGTTAATGGGCGGAGACATTACGTCACTGACTCCTATTGGTCCGGAGCGCTGAGCTAGACCCCGGCCACAGCATATATAAGGGACGGTGTTGGTTTGAGTAGCCAGATCACTTTCCGTGAGGATGGACACTGAGCGTGTCTCTGAAACGTCACGGCTATCAGTCCGAGAAGATTTCATACATGATTATATTTGTGCTTGCGAGAGAGAATGGAAGTAGCGTGGTTGGACTGAGAGTTTTATAGCGCCGGCACACCATATCAAGGTCAGCCTGGGACACTGGCAGTCGCGAAGACCAGAAAAGGGAGTAAACAAGCCATCGTGCGAGCCATGGGTACGGAAATGCAGAAAACACTGAGGTAACAAGGGCACTCCCAAGTCATGCCCTCAAACCGCTCGCTGGTCAGTAGACTCGACTGATACCTAAACATATGTACCTGTCGTAAACTGCGAACAGACAGTGTTGTGGTACATTTTTATTAAATATATCTGGTTATCATTCATTTGATCATTTCACTGACTTGGCGTCTCAGGGTGTTAAATTTATTTATGTAACTTCATGAAAAGTAACAGTTGAACGTCCCTCACCGAACACGTGTTCCACGTCATATTCCCTAAGATAAGCCTTGCTGTCCACTGTACAAGCTACCTAGCTGGTCCCCTTACCTATATGCATAGCGGTATGAGAGTAAGAGTACGGATCAGTTAAAATCTGAATGGTAAAGTGACACGGTGGAACCTTAAGGCGACAAATAACGCGGCGTAAAACATGCTACGCTACCGCCTTGAATTTAGCAGGGGATGTACTCAGAATATATGCTCCCTTTATTATTCTGTAGGCTACTATTTTGAGGGACAACTTTCTTTTCAAACTACGTTTCAGCACTGGAGCTGACCTATGGAAGGAAGGCTCGCCACTCAGACGTGCTGAAGCGACACAAATAAGCTCGTTCAAAAGGGCCTTAAGTCTTTACGGTTCTACGCACGACCACTGACCACAATAAGTGCTCTCTGTGTGACCCTATGAGCAACGTTGACAGAGAGCGGAGCAGTACATTCTTGTTCGCCATAAATCCATCTATTGTCTTTTTCTGAGACTGTACTTGGTCTGTAAACATTGGAAGTGTGTCGATCGTAAACACAGTGATAAACGTTTTTTCATTAACAGTCTACCGCAAAATTCACGATATTTTCCAGTTAATATTAAACCTATCAAGGTAAAGTCTCGTTTAAAAGTTTTCCTCCTCACCACAATTTGCTTAAACTGTTGACCTGCACTTAACACAAGGAGCCTACTGAGTACAGTATGTTTACGTGCTTTTTACGGTTTTTAATGAGTCCGTGATCGATGTTACAGAACTGATGAAGTTTACTTCTTCTAGATAAAAGTTCAAGCGTTTCCTAGAAGTAAAGTCATTAGAAAACTTGCCTGTACAGTCGGCTGTAATGGGGAATACCAAGCAGAAACACTCTGTTACAGGCACACGGTTCAAACTTCCTTTAAAATTTTAACATCAGACCGTAATTTGCGAGTGACCTAAGTATTGGAAAGGTGAAAAGGTGAAATACGTGTACGACCTATATGGTCTCAGTCTATTTCAATGTGCTTAAGGAAGCGCGAAGAACCTGAAGTCGCACACAACTATGTTTCAAATGTAGAACCAATGTTTATTCCTTCAGTCGGTATTAAAATAAGGTATTTTTACGGGTCTAAGGTTCTTACAGCGTTGTTTCGAAAGGTTAAACTCTTTGCGATGTAACGCCGTGCCTTTGGGTAAGTAGTTTCAGCCGCTTCGAAGTATGGTAGTGCCTGCATCTTCAGGCTCAACTCACGTTTCTTGGGCTTCTTGACTCTGAAGACAAAGGCACTAGAATCTGTCGAAACGTCCAGATATAGTCATCCAACGGTACAGTGTCACATCTCAGAATAACTGACTCTTCTAAGATACTTTTGTACAAATATGAAACAAAATGTGTATGTTGAGGCAATTCAATGTACATGATCGTTGCTGCAAATGAAACCTTTAAATAAGAAGGCTCAGGAAAAAACACAGTGAATTTAAGCAATTTGTTTTAATTTAGGAATTATTGGGCCTCTCGCCTTCCGCTGTGAGCTCATTGGTGGTAAACATAAGTTGGCTTTAACAGCAATGCATACCCGACTTTTGTCGGAACACCGCAAGCAAATACACCAATTACGAAGAAAAAACAACGTATCTTTTGGAGAAATGGGTTGTAAGATTGCGGAAGAAATGCAACTTTCCCAGGATAGGGATCAACGGTGGAATTTTTATGCATGGGTAACGAAACTTTGGGCTTCACAAAAGAAAGAAATTTCACGAACAGATTTCCAGGTTCTTGCATCACGATATCAGCTATTTACTTAATTCGTTTGTTTCCTTGTTAAAGAACTCAAGATGTCCGCTTATTTCACTGGACAAATTTCAGGGTCTCACAGTCCACGTGTAAGGCACAAATTGGTTTGATTATACTGAAATCACGATGGCCTGAATAATGCTGTATTATGAGTTGTGTTGTCAAGTAGCCTAGTAGAATTTCACTCACGTTTCAGAAGATCGAGCCGTCTCCACTTTGGGAAAGAATAGCTTATTGTAAGATGTAACATTCCACAACACGTTATTCTTCATAATCACGGTTGTCAGATCCTTAAGTTTCATAAAATAGACCCGTCTTTATTTACTCAATAATTTTAGATTTTATTTTCCAAAACATTATTATTCCTATGAAAGTACTCAAAAGCCAGTAACCTAGTGAAAGCTGAATGTCTAACAATTGCTTCTAAATTAATTATTTCACGCCATAATTATTATGCTAAAACTGGAACGTACGTGCAAAGTCATTTTCCAAGTTTAGAGCATAACATAATAAAATTCACATTCGTTTGTGTAATTTTTCTCTCCGTATTCTACAATAAAATTCAAATGGGTGTGGTAAAAAAGTAACAAACAACAATAAAGTTGAAATACCCTGACAGGTTAATCGACGCAGCCTTATGCTGTAAGTTACATGAATGTAAGCAGAGAACTCAAATTTTAAATTAAATAACACGATGTGGTGTTAGTGTATCGCCTGGGGATATTGCATAGGTACGTTGCTTGGTGGAAGAAGAAGAAGCAGAAGGAGGCAGAGTTAACAAAATTAAAAGTAGGACTGTGACAAGTTTGTGAGGTCGCGGGTGTGAGAGACAAAGTGTTACAATGCACGCCTTTCTACAGCCCTTCCTTCCTTTTCTCTTGCGCAACATTAACGCCTGTCTCTAAATTCAAAAATGGTACATACCTCTTCATAAGAAAAATCACTACCAGAACATACGTACGCACGCCTTTCATATTATATACAAATCCTTTATAGGAACGATCAATACCACAGCAGTAGTACATTCCCTCTTCATAGAAAAAATAACCACGAAATCCTGTACGTAAGAACTCCATACGAGAAATTAAACTCACAACACTTTTACATCCTTCTAAATGAGTGGTTCCCAGAATGTGTTCTGCGGGTCCCAAGGGATCAGCGACCAGTTCCCAGGGGATCCATTGACAAACATCTGTAATGGTTACTTAGAATTTTACAATTCTTTAAAATTAAAGGAATAATACATAGTTAAAAGTAATTGCGGAACTTCTTTAATTGATGGTATGTTTATGTCGTATGAGAGAATATCTAAATAAGAAATCTCCCGTACCCATGAAGTGAGCTCGAATCTCATGCAACGCATTGTTACTTATGCTACTGGTATACAGGCCTATTCGTAGCTATTTAAAATCAGTCCTGAGGTATAAATCTTTGTCCTTTTAAAGCCTAGCGGTAACTTTGCATACCACCAGGTTTAACATTAAAAAATTCTACGTGGTGCCCACATTGTGTTTATGTGTTTTGTGCGGATCTCAGAACAAACAGCAACTTTTGCCTTATAAAACATTAAGAGATTGGTTTTTATAACCGAAGTGGAGAGTGTTTACAGCGCGGTACGCACTGAGTCCTTATCTAAAACAGACACGCTTCGTCTTTAGAGGGTTAATTTGGGTTACCATTATCCGGACTCTATACTCATGTAAGCAAGGTTGTGAGAATCTGTGCTTATTTTTCGTAGCCAATAGGGGTCCGTCGGCCAAAAAACTTTGGGAAACACTGCTCTATATGAACAATAAACACCATAATAGGCGTACACCTCCTTCATAAGAACAATCAATACCACAAGAGTTTTACATACTCGCTTCATAAGAGCAATCAATAACAGAAGAGTTTTATTACACAGTTTCATAGAAAGAATCAGTACCGTAACATGTGTACATCTCCTTCATAGGAACAATCAATACCTCAGCTGCACATTCCTCATTCATAAAAGCAATAAGTAACACAATATACCTCGAAAACTGACAGTAACACATCATGCATTTATGCCACATAAACTGTCATGACACATAATAAAACAGATGCGTTAGTTCAAATTTCATAATATTTATGGAAAAAGAATACAGAAAGAGGCTTCAAATGTATCTAACCCTTTAAAGACGAAGCGTATCTGTTTTATATAAGGACTCAGTGCGTACCGCGCTGTAAACACTCTCCACTTCGGTTATAAAAACCAGTCTCTTAATGTTTTATAAGGCAAAAGTTGCTGTTTGTTCTGAGATCCGTACAAAACACATAAACGCAATGTGGGCACCACGTAGAATTTTTTAGTGTTAAACCTGGTGGTATATTAAGTTACCGCTAAGCTTTAAAAAGTTAAGTTGAATACTGGTTTGCTGCATGTATTTCGAAATAATTCAACAATAGGCTCTTTTATAACAAAGCAAATTAATCTATTAAGGAATAGAAAAATTAACTGACTTCATGCAGCAGAACCTGAAGACATGGATAGTCGTTCAGTTGCCGAAAGTATCCGGACACTTTACTTAATCCGATAGTTCGTTACCGCTTTCACAAAACCTCCGTCATTGGAAAATATGTTCAGCCAGTGTAATTCGGTGCTCACTCTCTTGTGTGGCATAAGATATATTTCAATACTCGTATTATTTCCCACCTACGCAAAATCCTCCCAGATGGTCTCTCCTTTTAAATTAACCTACAAAAAGGATATATGTGTGTCTTATACCCAATCAATATGTGCTACGTACCCAGCCCAACGTGACCAAAATACGAATGTCATAGAAATGAGAAAATTTTTTAACGTCTGAAACCCTATCGGCTGCTGAGTGGAATCCATTTACCAGCATGGCCGCTAGTTAGCAAGCCGTGCGCCGATCACTTGAGTACACACTAGCTTACATAAACGTCATGTACTTCTTTCCAATTTCAGGTGACCCAAGCAATTTTAGGATTCTACACAAGTGTGGATCATAAGAGTGACTCAGGACCTCGCAAGAAGCAACATTTAACCTGAGATAGCTGACACAATTTAGGAACAATACTAAGGAACGCAACTGAGGTACCAGGATTCAACCTCTACTACCGACAAACAAAAGAGGCGATGTAGGTACAAACTTAACGCTGCGGAGCGTTCGCTTAACCATTGTTGCCGTGGAAATGCAACAATTATTACATATTCTGAGTAGGTGTCTGTAGCCTTAATTATCCAGCATACAAAGCGCATGCGCCTTATTATATTGTCATCTGTGGCCTGTCTGGCTGTACGATATTTTTTCCTGTTATCTGAAACCGCAAAATTTTCTGAAAAAAATATATATATTGAACGTAAACTGTGGGTCTTGACTTCCTCTACAAGTTTGGTCTGAAACATTTCTCACTCTAAGAAGAACTCAGCGAAATACTACCATAAATTTATAGAGGTCCCATGTAAAGCACCCGTCATTCTTGTCCGATTTTAATGAAACTTAAATTTTCTCGACAGATTTTCGAAAAATTCTCAAACAACAAATTTCATGAAAATCCGTCCAGTGGGAGCGGAGCTGTTCCATGGCAAAGCTGGTAAAGCAAAGCAAAGCAAAAAAAAAAAAAAAAGGAAACACAGTTTTCATGAGACTACTTTTGGATGAAACAAGTATTCCTTTAAGAAAGATAGTGCACATTTTACGCAACGAACTCCAGTCTCGCTTTAAAAGACAGTCTCACTGATACTCAAAAATGTTGTCTTTCATTGACACCGACGGTTAATTACCGTCTCGACAACAGCCGCTAGCGGCACCTAGTCTAAGCAAGATGAATCGATTCACAAAGTATTTACCGACAAACCATTTTAATATTATTCTGCTCTCCACGCGTAGGTCCTCCAAGATACTCCAAATCTTTGTACTTAGGGGAGGACGGGACATCAACGACATGCCGGGCAACTTCTCAGAGGCATTATTTCTTTGATTATCAATAAATGTTTCCTGTTTGCAGACTAGGCACTTGAGATAACATGCTTGCTGTTGGGGTGTGTTGATTAATTATTGTTTTTACTGCATCCCTCGTATCACTGCTTGCTTATGTATTATGAATAGCTGAGGAAGCATTTATGCTATTTAATCGCACACTGAACAGACGGCCTACAGCACTTCAATCCAAAGCGGTTCTTCTGCCGGTTTTTGGCCTGTGTAAGGAGTAACACCAGACTGGTCATTCTGTTTGGGGAAAGTTGGTCAATGCAGCTTAAATTTCACCACAGTAATCATTCTAAACCTGAACGGTATCAATGCTATTTGCTTTCTCACCTCTTTATACTCCTCAGTGTAGCACAGCGTGACGTGACAGGCATTTGAAGTCATTAGTACACTATTTTTAGCGAAATTTAAAAGAATACACTGTAATGGTTTTTAAATCTTTACAGTTCCATTGCTTTTCAAACTCACAAAAATATTTAGTGTGTACAGCTAAAAATAGGTGATAAATGTGATCAAGAGACACTAACGAAAGCGCTTTCCGATCAGACAGAGAAAAAGACAAGCCTTCATTCATTGTCGAAGAACAATGGCTTCCCAAGCACCACATTACACTATTCGTTCGAAAAGGATTTTCTAGCATGGGATTTCCAAAATAAGGGTCGATTCAAGGGTATTCACTCCAGACTTGGCGAAGGAATTGAGAGAACATGCCATTAATCTGTAGGCTATGTTGAATGGGATGTGTGGACTAGAATTCAGAAAGCTTGCCTTCGAGTTTGTAGAAGCAAATAATTCTACAAAATCCTTTCAACAACAACAACAACAACAACAAAAATGGCTGGTCCTGACCCTTCGAACCCATCATGAAATCTAAAACGTATTTCGCTTCACACCACAGAAGAAACTATACTAAGACACAGTCATTAATAATGACGCGATTTACCTCCTAACGCATGTGACTGGTGAATGATTATAAGGTGTAGTAAAGGGCGTTTTTACTTCCAGTAAACTTGTATTATTATCGTATCATGGTATTATTCACAGCTACACCATGGGCATAGAGCTAAGTTTGTTTATTAAAAATCCGCGCTCCAAATAAGCCACTACAATCAGTAAGTGTGCACTAAGAGGGTACTTAAAGGCACCTGGTCGAACTATTTGCTCTCTTTTGTGCTACGGCACTAAGTAACCGGGGTAGTCCTACGGCAATACGAAAATTAGTACACACCAGATGTTTTATGCAAATGGATAAGCTCTTAATAAGCCGATTCCGGCGGCTGTGCAGTGGTAGGCGTGGGGCTGCGGCCTCTCGATTGCTGGGGTCGGGAGTTCGAAACCCCCTGACGGCACAGGTGTCCGTCTGTTGTGTAGGTAGCGGCCTCTGCGAAGAGTTGATCACTCGTTTAAAGAAGTCCTACCGCGCGTATGTGTAATGTTGTGTCATCTAGAAACTTCAACAATAAGGCGGCCTAAGAGGTAGTATGGGGTCAGGGAAGCCGATCAGCTGGTGAGAGGTTACCTAATGGTTCGGCAAGCTTTTCGGCGGGGAAGAGGGTGGAATAAGGTTCAGAAGGCTGATCAGGGGGTGGGAGGGCAGTACACATTTTTGGAGTTGATCAGCGTGTGGCACAGGGTGTAACTTTGGTGACGCCGATCAAAGGGTATGAGGGTGCTAATAGTGGGGAAGAAACGGAGGGTGATATGACGATGAGTAGGCCAATGGACAGGTGAAAAGTGGTATGGGACACTGAAGCCGATCGCCGGGTCGGAGGGCGGAATGTCTTGGCGAAGCCGACTGCGGGTTGGAGGGTGGTATGGGTTTGGGGAAGCCAATCGTCAGGCGGAAGGACGGCATAGGTTTTCGTAAACCGTTCAGTGTGCGGGAGGGTATTTTGTGGTCGGTGAACTGATGGGCGGTTGGGAGGATTTACGGGGATTCGGATACGTCTAAGTACACACTGGGTGTCAGTAAATGGAAAATATAGTGATTCTGAAAATTTACAGTACAGTAGAGCCCCGGTTAAGCGAGACTCGTTTAACCAAGGTTCCGTATTATCCGAAATGAATTGTCGGAAAGTTGTATACACTTTGCCATCAGAGACAAGAGTACGTAGATGCACTGGTGTGTGCGTGTGTGCTTGAAACATGACACAATAGCGTTTCACATCGCCCAATCTCAGTTTGTAAGATGTCTGGGATTCTGATGTACTTCCACGTTGAACTGGACAGCAGTGATGGCCGCAAGATATGACACTTAAATATACAAGACCAAACAATATGAGCACTTTGGAAACAGCTTTACCGATGTATATCTCCTTTTTATATGTATGTATATATATATATATATATATATATATATATATATCAGCCTTTGGAGATACACGTGCTTACTTCCAGCTCCATGCCAATGGTAAGCAGGATTTCTTCGAGGGCGTTTGCAGGTTAACTACCGGGCCATACATATGTTAGCTAATGAATTTCACTGCATGAATCTATATATAATACCTGTCCCGCTTATTAAATAAGTAAACTACAATTTCAACATTTTTTCGGCTGACCTACCTCCTTACAGTAGTCCCTTTATCAGAATTTACTCGTAATAGCTATTTGCATAATAAATTCCCCATATTGTGTGGAAAACTAAATTTCCTTAATTGGTCGCCATTCTGATCCATAATAAAAACAGCCCGACTCGTTATCCCATTTCCTAGCAATCCACTGTAATACCGGTTTACTTTCATTTGCACTTTCGTCTCCCAACAGGTTTTCCGACAAAACTCTTACACAAATTTCTTACTCCTACCGTAACACTACCTGCACACTTACCTCCCGTTTCTTATTCTTGGCCTGCTTATTAATATTTAGTGTACATTAAAATTTTTTTTTTGTCTTAACGCAAAGAGATAAAATGGGCGAAAAATTTGCGATATTTGCTTTGTCTCTTCATGCAGTGTTTTTGCCTATAAGACTCTGTGCTGTAGTGGTGGTTTCATGTGAAAGCCTTAATGAAGCTGGTACTGTACCAGGCGTTGTTTCATTTAACCTATCTCAACGCTACTGTTTCCTCCTTTAAATGTGTACAATTTTAACACTCTACGCTTAGTTTAGGCATTGTCTTAAGTCGCTCATTTCCTCACGAGACTATTGGACTGGATGGCCTCAGCCCTAACGGTTGCTCAATTTGCATTTGTTATGCAGAAGAGCAAGCGCAGAGGAAAGGGTTTTGGGGTTAGAGGTTGCGAATGTGAGGGCTACTCATCCCACAGCACTCTAGTCTTGTTATATAGACGTGAAACGGCTGTAGGCAAATTTGCCAGTTACAGACGGAGAAGCAGCAGAAGAGTCAAGTCCCTTGATGCCGAGGACAGGGAAGTTCTGCAGTCCGTGAAACCGTGATGCTACGCGTGAACCAGTGGACGTGCCAAGGGAATGTTCTTAAGCAGCCACGGATTCAGGAATCGTTTAGTAAAAATATCAAAGAGAAACACAGAAAATAAAAGCATACATTGCTATAGGTTTCACTGAAAACAGGCACGCTTATATCACTTCTATTTACTAATTTATGATGATGTCAATAACTCGAAATATATAGCGGAAAAACATAAGCTGCTGTGATTAGTGAATAATGAGCTTGAAGAATTTAGAATGAAGCGGCTGCAGCATATTCTAACCTTTTCACGCCAAGCAGTTTTTTTATGTACCACCAGGTGTAACATTCAAAAATTCTACATGCTGCTCACAATGTATGTATGTGTTTTGTACGGACCTCAGAACAAACAGCAACTTTTGCCTTATAAAACATTAAGAGATTGGTTTTTATAACCGAAGTGGAGAGTGTTTACAGCGCGGTACGCACTGAGTCTTTATATGAAACAGATACGTTCCGTCTTTAAAGCGTAAAATAAAGTACGTCTATTACCTCGGTGTCTTCATGGACGGCCTGCAGAAATTCTTTATAAACCTCAGTCACTATAACGGATCTGTGAACCGAAATTAGAACGCATAAGCTCCTGGACACAAGGCAGCAGCACACAGTCGACGGCACCTTCGGTGGACACATCCAGTGTTATCGATATCTGAATAATGCTTCGGAGAAGCTACAGTATCAACAAGTTTCAACAAAAGCCAACAGCAACGTGATGTGCTTATGAAAATAATTCTGCGATGTACATCGAACTAAAATACAATTTACTGAATCTTGATGTTAGTGGCTGCACTTCCTCGATATTTCGCTCATCAGACACTACGACGCCACGCTCTGTCATAATAAATACGCAGTCATTAATGCCTACGTCCATTCACGAATTTATTTATTTATTTACCCATCCATTAGCCACTACCAACTAATTCTTTGCTGTCGAGGTCAACACTGCAACATGTGCACGAAGAAACAGAAGAACAGAAAGACAGTGCAGAAAAGAAACGAACTTGTTTTTGTTGAAAGTTAGTCTCTTCAGGGTTGTGACGCAGAAGTGCCTTGTAGATATTGACCGGTTTTCTGGGGGGGGGGGTTCTGCCTCCAACGACAAAAAATAAAAACGAGGCACAGCCTTAATTACTCTGTCCTGAAGATGGATGTAGCAGGTTCCTCTGTCGGTAAATTTCCAGCAAGGTACACGACGTCACATCCCGCAAGACAGCAATCTGGATGGGAGCTGTAGCGGAGAAATTCGCAATGGGATACACAGCTCTCCAAGTACTTATGATTTGCTCGTCAACATAATTCGACAAAAGCTACGTACTCACATTCAGTTAAATATCATCAACACTACAGAGGGTGATTCAGGAGGAACGGTCAATATTTTGGGAGGTGATAGTATCGGTCATTCTGAGAGAAAAAACTTCATATGAACATGTGTCTAATTCTGAATATTTACTGGGACAGACCTCCAGACCTAAATCCGTCAGATATAGCTCTATCTCGGTAACCATTCAAAATTAGACACATCCTCATATAAACTTTATTGTGAAAATTACCGATACTACTACCTCCCAAAATACTGATCCCTCCTCAATCATCCTGTATAATCTTAGCAAGTGACGGGTGCGTTAAACATAATATGTGACTGTAGCGTAAGCTTCAAATTCAACCCTGAATCATGCCATACGGAGTCGGGCTAAGAAACGAGACGGTGATAATGTTTTTGTTGACTATAGAGCATTTGGGGAATGACGATTAGCAGCGGATAACGCACATATTGTGGCACAGAACGTTAATCCATCATAGCTGTGTCCACCACAATATCACACTGACTTCCCCAATATTACCTTTGGACCCCTGTGCCTAGCAGTCGGCACCTAATTGCCTCAAGTATGAAAGAGACATATCTCAATATACCCTGGAAAAACATGCATCTGCCTGTACTCGACCCTTCGGCGTCAAGACGTAAATGGGCTTGTTTTCTAATACTTTGACGAGAACACTGCTTTGGACATTGGTCATTGTGTCACACACACACACATGACGTTCCGGACACTGGCTCTGGTTTCATCAGCAGGTAAATGACATATCAATGAACCTACGCTGTACGGTCTAGTGGGCCGGGTTAATTTCCCTCCACGAACTCCTTCTCGATCTAATTGACGCAACAGAACAGATTTTATAACGTTGCCTTTTACCATATGACAAAAGCAGAGTCAGCTTCTAAAGGTCGCGTGTATTAGGTAGGCCTCATAAAATGGACAGCGTCCACAGTATTGTCCCTACAGTAAGTAGAAAGTCGTTAAGAACATTTAAAGAATCATAACTTGATAAAGGACACAATATTTTTTGACCACATGGTTCAGTTGGGTAACGTTTCTTTCCTACTGTATGTGCTTTTATTATAATGGGTAAGAAATATGAAGCGCGCCCTCAACTTTGACCTTTAGTAGTAACCTATACGCTAATTTTATCGTCATCCCCAGCAGCAGTAAGATATAAATCACTCCAGGTTTGTTACAACTTCATGGGCGCTGCGGTTTCTCCTCCTTTTCTTTGGTCGACCTACGTTCTACCGCTCTGAGAGTAAGCCTACAGTAAACCGTCGCTGAACCGACTCTCGATCAAACGACACCCGCGTATACCGACCATCCCTTCCGACCCACCGAAAAAAATGGCGATTACGGACTATTTGTGTGTAAAAACTCCGATTTGGCGTTTAATTAACATTACACTGTATTTCTGTGGGGCCAGTAACGTAGCCTGCAGAACTACGCTTACAAAGTGGTGACACTGTCCTAGGCCTAGCCAGACCTAGGTGACATAGATCAAGCTTCGTTAAGTGTCGGACGCCTTAAAAAATTTAGAAGTTACTTATTTTGTATCAAAATTACATTACGCGTGTGCTGTTCTCCTGACAAAACATTGCACGGCCTTCTGAATTCGCATCACTAGACTAGACTAGACTAGACTAGACTAGACCAGACTACGAAGGGGGCCCAGGTCAACCGTTACAATAACAGGCTATATATTGACACCAACTAGTACGCAATGTTAAAACACAAGATGTCAATATATATTATTGTAATATATGCACGTACACAGTATGGATAATGTTAAATGCAGGTCAACCGACCTATCGACTTCTCTTACCCAAAACTCGGATCGCCAAGGTTTGAATGTAATATTCGACTGACTTCGGAAAAAGGGTACATTTTATTCTTAATAAATGTTGCATCTACTTGAAAATACAATCCACAACAATTTCATCTAATTATTTTGTATTTTTTTATTTATTCGTTTTTTGGTCACATGTATGTGGTTAGTTATGAAATGTAATTCGTTAGACAGCCACCTTACTTCCGCCTTTCGTCTGGTTACACACTAGCCTAGTGGTGGGATATTCTAAAGACAGGAAGTGAACGAGTTTGCTGCCACAGTAATGAGTCTCTTGCGGCTACTCTAGCCTCAGGATCTACACACCCGCAAATCTCAACTTGCCATACAAAATCGTATAAAACTCTACCGCTTGAAGGAACGAACCCTGTACCGCCGAAAAACATTACAACTCTTCAACCAACCACTCCCCATCCCCCCCCCCCCGCGCCTCGTGTACAGTCTTCCGTCAGCCATATCAAAGTAGAGCGCTAGCTGGTTTCCTTCCTTTTAACCCCACCCCACCTTCTGTACAGCATAAAAAATTCAAGAGAATACTGGCAAGTTTTTGGAGGAACAGTTATATAATCCAGAGCTTCAAAAAATCAGCCCTACAAGAATCATTGATCTTCTCCCTCCAACTTTCCTCTTTGTTACGGTTTTCACTGCTTTCTTATACACGCAGACAGCTGCCCTCAAGAAATGAGCCTCTCTTTATATATGACCATTCAGAGCCCTTTAAAACGACATGAAAGTCCTTCACAACAGTTATCGGAAAGAATAACGGATACACATTAGAAAGTTTTAACGATAATAATAGATGTTAAAACATAATTAATTAATGCAATATGAAGTTTTGTAACCGCTTCCAATCTCTGCCAGCCCCCTGTTTCATCATATCTGTTGTTAATGTAATGATGGACGGCTGAAGGAATTCCGACGTAAATCGATGTTGGAATGAATGGTTTGGATGGTGGGGATGCAGCATGGTCAGCCTTTATACCCGGCTGGGCCAGTGGTAAAGCTGAGCACCTCTCAGGGGACTGTCAGGTTGCAGGTCAGGAAGTTTGCTTCGACAGGCGGTATACAGCAGAAGAGTAACAACAAATACACCGTCCCGATGAGTCCCTCGAGTTGCGTACTGTATGCGCTTTGTCAGTTGAACACAGCCGCTCACACACAATGGAAGTAACTTGCACGTATATACTGTATGTGCTTATTACGCTGCTTCCCTGATTGTCATAATGAATATTATCAGTTATTGACACAGTGTTTATTGTAGCATGTTCCCGCTTAATTCAACGTAACTCATTTGTACCGTGATGGACTACGTCAACCAGTAATCACTTTATCAGTATCAACCATTTGCATATGTACACAGCTGCTTATTTACTTCTTTTTGTGTCCTCTGATAACACTATAAACCGGTATTAAGTGATGTAACTTTTCCCAGTTAGAGACTGTTGGCTATATGCAATTTGCCCGACAACACTGAAGTCCATCATACTCCTCTTGTTGAACCACAGAGTCCCCGCTCTAAGAAACAGCATTAGTTCCGTCTCCGAAATATACGGTTTTTCTAAACAAATTCAAAAACACCCATTGGATAGTCCGAATTGCACTTTTAGGCCGCGTTCGTAAATTAGAAAAGAAACTTTTAGCTTCATTATGTCTATGTGTCTGTCGGTCCGTCCGTTTCTCCGCATAGAACAACTCTGCTACCATTGGACGGACTTTCACGAATTTTGATATTTCAATACTTTTCCAAAAGCTGTCGATAAAATGCAAGTTTTATTAAAATCTAACAAGAATAACGGGTACTTTATATGAAGACCTATGCACATTTATGGTAGTATCTCTCCCAATTCTTCTCAGAACGAGAAATGTTTCAAACAAAAATTGTAGACAAAATTAAGACACATTTTCCGTTCAGTAAGTTCTTTCCCGAAGTTCGTGTTTATGAGATAATGTGGAAAAATATGGAGCAACCAGACAGGCCACAGATGGCAATATAAAACGGCGTATGCGCTTTGCATGCTAGATAACTAAGGCTACAGACACACACTCAGAATATGCAATTCTTATTGCTTTTCCAAAGCAACAATGGTTAGGTGAAGATGCATCAATGTTACGTATATACATACACCGCCCGTCTTGTTCTACTTTACAAACGGTCAATCAATCAGTGGTCCAGTACATTTAAATTAGATTGGTCAGGCTGATTCGCCAACTTGTCTCACCATGTTAACCCACACTGAGAAGGTTTAGAGTGATTTTTCTGGCGAAAGGACCGAATGGCAAATCCCACACGACAAATTATCACCACTTAAGAGCTGCCAAGAGGCGAAACTCTGACTTCCGGTAGCACGGAAACCAAGCGGCACACACAGCAATTGTAAACGTAAAAACTGCCAGTTCGGCCCCTCGCAAGAAGTCGCTCTGCTGTTATCTAAGGGCTCTTCTCGCCTTTGAAGCCGAAGTGTTGCCGCAAACCTCAGCGACATTCATACGATCAATAATACTGAATACAACAGACGAAAATTCTATTAAAATTCATCTGACAGTGAAAAGGTCCGGAGTCGAACTGGGACGAGCCATACTACATTTTTATAACCATTTATTAGCCAAGTGGTCATAAATGTTCTAAGTGATGAGAAATTTTTGACTTCCTGAACATGACAGAAGTACTTTTCTCTTCCTCTTGTATATATTGTCTGCATGTCTGTTGTATAAATGACACTAAAATCTGTAAAGCTCAGACATGCATGGATTTCCGTGTCATACAGGTTCACACATTTGTATAATTACTGTGTCACAACAAATATTAACGTCATAACGCGCAAATCTATGCGCTCAGGGCTTGGAAGCCAAGCTCAAGGCGTTATTTTCAAAACAAATTCGCTAGGTATGAAAATACGACACTGCTGCACATAACACAGTCGTCGAACAAGAGTTACAAACATCAGATTTCTGTGCGCCACACTGGGCTACATTAAGCATTGTTGATCGAACACCGGACAAGATTTACTGTGAAGAGAAAAGTTGGTCCGGACGTCGAGCATAGCTTGGCCTGTGCGACTGCCCAAATGAGTAGGTGTTCCATTAAGATTTTTGACCGAGAACGGTGAACGATTCTAATGACGAGACTCACAATGTAATAATTTTTATTATTTTTATTAGGATACCTTTTAACACGAGACCATAAAGAAAGCACACGGAGTAATGACCCCAAGTGTAATATGCAGTCGTCAGTACCTTACAGTATTCTACTCCAGAAGACTGTCTTCTGGAATGTGACGCTGTGTTGTCTTACTGAAATTTCCCCATGTTTTGGAAGAAATTACTGCTTCCACCCTCAGGGAAAATTTCTACCAGGCTGTGTGGTGTCATACCCCAGAAGAGGGAATTTTTCAGTCACCACCTTGAGAACCTCATATTTCACAAGGTCTCTATTCATAGCTGTATAGTATCTCCGGAAACGGCCATAAAACCATAAAAATTATAACTGGAAAACCCGAAAGGAAGATATTATTTTGAAGGTACAGTTTTAGGTAAGAAATGGGCGCTTACTCTGAGAATTATGTGCAACGAATAAAGACAATGTGGTGGAAAAATTTCGAGTATCGAACTGTCCAAACCTGTGCTACATACAGTGATCAATAGACCTTAAATTCTTAAACAACAGACGGAATCGAGATGATACAAGATTTAACCTTGAATGTCAAAGTTACAGCGGAAAATTATAGGTCTTGGATGAAAATGTCACAAGAATGACTTCATGAAAAATAAACTCAAAGGACAAAATTGACTGCGTAACATCCAACATAAATAAGCACAAGTGTAAAAAAAGTAATTATTTCATTTATATGGATTTACAAAGCAAAGAATGTAGACTTCCGTAGATGTTACAGCCCACACTATGAGCACGTTAAATGTTTATTTTTCGCTCCCGTAAAAACCATTTTACTTGATGAAGTTGAACGTATGTGTAATGGATAACGCAAATACTGACCGTTGACTCTAATGTGCACAGATATTTCAGAATCTAACTGGTTATTTTAAGTGACGTAACTAGTTAATTTTTCAGACAGCACAATAGCTGAGGAGTCTATTCACGTCATGGTACCAGCAAAGGATCTATATTTCAAACTATTTGATTCTGGTGATTATTCAACGTAACAGTAACAGAAGCAAAACCTTAAATGTTAACACTTAAAAATGTACTTTATTTAAAGTCAGTTTCAAGACAGACATTTGACGTCGATTGTAGCCTAGTTCTTAATACAATTTGGCTGGAAAATAACAGCTGAAGTGGCGGAAATAGAATATTGTGTTTAAATATTCAGAGGTAGATATGAAAGTTCTTCAGTTTTATAACATAATTTTGCCATACAAGAGAAGACAATGGAGCATCGTTACAGCACCTGTGGCTTCTAGGTCTCTGATACATATTTTGCAGATGAGATCTGCGCGCTTCTGGAGTATAACGCAGCGTCAAGTGGTAATCCTTTGCAGTTTGTACCCAGTGCAGAAACACACGAATCATGATATGCGGTACACGGTATGTCACAAATAAGCTTGGTTTCTTGGACTTTTTCCACCGTGTAATTTATTAAAATTAATATAATTAACAGAATATTACGTTTCGGGGCAGGATGGGCTCCCCGTCTTCAGACTTCTAAAGCATAATTTTATTACGTAATTATTTACACTGTTAACACAAACTGAAGTCAAATCAGTGAACACATCCTGTATAAAGACAGTTCAGAAACCACGTGAACGCAGATATCACTATAAATTTGATCCTTCTCCTTCATCAGGGGGCACTCTAAGCATGTTCTTTCACTAGATTGTTTCGATGCTGGTGAAAATACAAGCGAATCCGGACTACCAGCAAAACGGCCTTGGGGAAAAAGATCCGGAACGAAAAGTGTAGTCAGATGTCACTTTCCCCTGCCTTTGAAACATGACGTGTTCAGTGCTCTGGCTTCAGTTTTGGTTAAACAGTGCAACTTTTATGTAATAACATTGTGTTTTAAAAGAAAGCCTGAAGAAGGGGCAGATCCCGCCACTGAAAAGTATTGTTGCATTAATTATATTAATTTGAATACATTATACGGAGAAAAAAGTCCGCAAATTTAATAATTTTATAAAAGAATCCTGCCTCAACACAAAATCAATAACTGCTACTTACTGTGCTTTTCCCAACTCGAAAGAGTTCTGACGGTTGTGTTATTATATTCGGTGGTACTGGGTTCCTGGACTTTGCCCATTAACTGGTATTCAAGGCAGAATACAACGTTTCCATAACTGAACACGTTTGCGCCCTCAGGTTAATAGGTTGGAAGCTTGTACTCTGTTACATGCATGAGAAACAGCTCATGTCCCTTATTGCAGAACCTGCAAAGACTTCCAACCTCATAACCACAGGAAGGAAAGAGACCCATTTCTGAAAGTTTGAGTTGAATCTGATACTAAGATAATGGACACTGTCTTTCCAGTCCATGCGTAGGACTTCACCGTCCTATAAACATGCCGATTTCCTCGCCAGATACAGTGGAATGAACAACTGCACTGGCGTTCACCAACCAGCTTTAGAAAAAGTAACAATTCCTATTGGGTTTCGACGATGGTGTATGACATTCAGAATACTCTCGTTTTTGGATCTTTACATCCTCAAATGTGAAACTCAAGCACGACATTACTGAAGCAGGACCAGTGGCTGGGAGTAGTTCTAAGGGGTCCAACAGAATAGATGCTTTTACTGGCACCTGTCAATTGAAGACGGAAGCAGACAGGCTTCTGAAATGTTGTGCTTCAATTGTAGATCAGACGGTGGACGAAGTCCAAAAGAAGACTGTTTCTGCGTACCCATCCTATTTCTTCGAATACCTGACGATTGACAGTGTAGCAGCGTCTAAATCTAATGCCAAAGAATGAAACAAAATCCTACAACTTGAATACGCTTCAAATGTCTATAATACCTTTACGCTTTTCGATGTCACATGTAACTGTTCCGTGCTTCTACTCACTATATTTCCTTCAGTTTGTTATTATTCCTCTTAAATACCACCGATCACATTAGCCTGAAGTGCGTAACTCATATATCTCGCCCGAGACATCGGCTACTCTGATTGAGTTTTTCATTCTTTACGTCTGTTCCTGTAAAATGAGACAGAAGCGTGCGATAGAGAAAGAAGTGCTGTATGTAATGATACATTCAACGTCTGAGATTACGCAACGTCAATTAGAATGGAGCACTGGAGGGATGATACTGACAAGGGAAAATCCTAGTACTTGGGGGGGGGGGGGGAAACCTGTCTCTGTGCCACTTTGTCTACCACAAATCCCACACGGACTGGCGTTGGCTAAATTAGGCCACGACACGCATCTGCTAAACACTTTCAAAGCCATCATTCTCCAAATTCGAGGCCCTGTAGTTTCAGATATTCACAATGAAATAAAATGAAGTAAAATTGGAAAAGAGTCACACTTCCAGCGGTCTGTATTAACTGCGTAACCCTCGACAGGATAAAAACGCGTGACTCTGCTTCATAACTATAATTGCTTCCTCCTTGAAGCTCCCGGACACAACTGTCGGGTCCTGTTTACAAATTACTGCCTACACAGTAGAACTGTTGCCATCTGGTGTTTGTGCATCAAGTAAAAGCAATTTCTTCTGGTGGGAGAGATAGAACATGTCGTGTCTGATGAAAGCATTCCTCTACCTAATCGAGTGTACTGTCTCTTCAGTGCTGGTAGACCTCAGCTGCCTTTCCAAAACACAGCTCTGTAGAAACTGTTTCCTCTTACAAGCGTGAATAAAGTAACCCAACTCTGAAAGGGCATGGGTAAACATTTTCAATCAAGGCAACTTGTAATCACGTTTCACCCCCAGTTCAGCATATCTGTCTCATATTCATGAGGCTCATAGATTGAATCTTGAAACTAATTATTTTGAACTGCGCTGCATTCAGGTACTTTCTAAAAAGTTATCAGTTTATTGACTGAGCTAATTTACCACTAGTTCCAAAAGATTGCAGCACAACAAAGAACGGTGAGAAATAAGCCGCACTGGGAAATGCTAATTCAGTAGAGCATATAAAAGTTCATTTAGCGCAATAAATAAATTACCTGTAGTCTACAGCAGACTATGGACTGAACTACCCGCTCATATCTTCAGATAGTGCAATCCCATAGGTCGTACAACACACAATAATATTAAGTCGGGTATTTACAATTTTTATTGGATGAAAGGCCGGGGTTCGACTCGCTGTAGACAACTAAATTACTCTCTTTTTCACCATATTCTGATCGTCTGTGGGTCAAAACATTCTATCCAATAGGAACCGGGGATCTTTACTTGGGTTATAAAGCGGCCGAAGCGTAAAGCTCACCACCGAGGTTCAGAACGCGTGCAGCTGCCCATAAAGTCCTTTATACGACTTCGTGACGCTTAAGCAGAGTTAGTTCAGTCAGTACAGTGACTACGCTACGTGCAGGACGACGGCAGAACAGTTGTTCAGATTCCCGGTACAGGCAAGGCACTTTTCTCTTACTCGAAACGACTAAGTCGACTCTGGTGTCCGCCCGGCCTCCTTCTATGGGGATAAAGCTGCCAGGGCCCAAAGCTGACGACTCAGGTTTCGTATACCTAATGCCGAGGTCACAATGAATGGAGGTATACCCCTGCACAGGGACAAGTGTACCTATAAGTATATTTAATGTACAACAGAACTATAGGGTACGATGCAGTTGATTGTGAGAACTTTTAAACGAGTTGTGATTACCTGATCTAAATTAACCCCAAGAACATGTGAACCGCCGATCCCAGTGGCCGCGCGGTCTAAGGCGTAGGTCTGCGGCCGAGCGCTTGCTGGGATCGTGGGTTCGAATCCGACCGGGGGCATGCATGTTTGTCTCTTGTGAGCCTTTGTGTTGTCAGGTAGAGGTCTCTGCGACGGGGCCGATCCCTCGCCCACAGGATCCTACCAACTGTGATGTGTGTCTGAGTGTGATCAAGTGAAAATAAAGAACCTCGACACCTACTGTGATTAGGTAGAAGCGGTAAGGACTACGAAATGAAACGAAACGAAACGTGTGAACCATTAAGCCATCATAAGAGAGTAATGTTTGATAAATAGTCATCTAGTAATTTATGCATGATCTTTGAAAACAGTACCTTCGAAATGCACGGCAACAGTCCCGGCCCTACCACCACACTTGTAATAAAGAGTCCCTGTGAACTAGCCACCCAATTCAAATTAACTCATTTGTTTAACTTTTAGAAGATGAAAAGGAAGTACATTTTACATAAATGTTACCTTCCCACCTAACAGAAAAAAAAGTGCTTCGCCTCTTTCAACTTACATGGAGAAAATATCACTCTTTACTGTAAGAATTAGATGGAAAATAAGTATATTTGTGGGCAAAATGCAGAGTTTTTTTGTGTTTAACCTGGCGGCACATGTACTTACCACTAAACATAAAGGGTTAAAGGATCTGAAAACGGCAAATAATACATAGAAAACAACTCACAACGACGATCATAAAAATAAAACAAAATGCAGTGTAAGACAAAATGTGATTAATTCAGCACAATACAATTAGAAATCAAGATAATAATACCAGATGGAGAGACGTATTTTATTCAGCCATGCTGTAAATAGGATTATACAGCTTCGGTGACAGATGCATGAAATCTGAGTATGCAGTACTTGTAGAAAACTAGTGACAGGGGAAGAAGGAGAAACCTATCCAAGTGCTACTCTGTCCACCTGGGATCCAACCCGAACATCCGGGTTAACAGTCCGGGGACTAACCGCCTCATCCAAAAATCTCGTGATGTATAAATTGTAATTTCAAAAACGGCTAAAGCTAAAAATAATCAATTAGTAAGACTGAAAATTTCGAGCACACGAATTAAAATCCATGTTAAAATAGTCTTAATGTGATAAAATAATAGTAAAACAACTAACGCAGCAAAGATGTCATCAACGATGATGACGATGACGATGATGATGACGACGACGACGACGACGATGACACACAGAGAATGAGAGCTGCCGACAACATATACGCTGAACGACACGTCTCACAAAGTGCCATTTTTGTTAGTCCGCATACTAATTTGCATCACCATTGTAGAGACTCCCAAAAGGAGTTGAACAAACAGTTACAGTTGCTATTTGAGGAACACAGAATATTCACAACTTTCAGAGTACAGCAGTGTGAGAGGCTGCAGTGACCTTTCTGACATATACGTACGTGGATATAGGTTGGGTCTAAATTCTGAAATGAAATCAACGTACACGTCTCGAGGGCAGGACGGATTTCCATATTGCACTGTCAAGAACATAAAACGCGAACAGGTCACTAGATACACACACACATATATGTGTGTATATATATATATATATATATATATATACATGGGCGCAGAAATTTACAAAAGGGGGAGAAAACATTCAGATATTCATTGAAAGGACTGAATAGTCACTGTTACGTCAAAACTGACCACCAGATAAAGGTCAAAATGTGCAACCATATTTTATAAATTTATTCTTGGATATTTTGCACACCCTGTAGATCGGAGTGCTCAATTATTTCACACATACAAATATATCCTTGTAACGTTATCAGCATTCAAGCCATCCCAATGCACAGTCAGAAAACTGTTCATTAAGTTTCGAAAATAAAAATATTATTTTTCCTGTCAAATGGCAATCATCAGGTGGCCTCATAAAATTGTTGCCCTCTTACGTAAGTTACAATGCTTCGTGTCCAGTACAGAGAGAATTAGCACCCTGTAAGTAACTGACTATGATACGCTGGGATACTGTAGATTTAATCCAATGGAACAGTTTTGTGATTGACGATCATGTTTATTTTAATATTAATCCGAAAATAAAATTCTTGTTGAGACTAAGGTTAAGATAATTTTAATCAGTCCGCTGCAGTATTTTGGAGTTAGCGTACGCCAACATATGAGCGGAAACTGAATACCTTCTTTCCCGCACATGATGCGACTTAACACAATAAATGTAAATGCTAATTGCGAAGCAGTTCAGAAACACAGAAACGTTAAAACGCAACTGGTGAACTGGTGAATTAATTCAATGTCCTAGGAGACACACGCGGTACGTGGATCCCCAAGAACGCTAAGAGGGCAGAGTTGGACCCACACAGGGTGCATTCTGCCCATACAGTGTTTGTGTATTTTATATTTATCTCAGAATAAACAGCAACTTTTGCCCTACACGACATAAACTGATCGATTTTTGTAACAGAGATGGAAAGTGTTTACTGCGTAGTACGACCTGGGTCTTTAAATAACACCGTTTACGCTTGGTCTTTAAAGAATTAATATGACACGAAGCACGAAATAAATTCGTCCCAGTGCAAGCCATGAAAGCATATAGGGGTAGAGGATTAGCTCCACACATTCTTAACTTCGGCACCAAATGGCTGTGAAAAGCCAGCTTCTCGCCACAGCAATTTTACGTCTTGAGAGAGATTCCTTACTACCCAGTGCACTGTTTGGAGGACGAATTTCGTCAGAACATTGAAAAATTCTGTTCTTACCTCCCAGGAGACATACAAAATCTACATGTAGAAAAACAAGCCGTTATTGGTGTACAGAGAAATCAGCTTCGGTGACAGTAACAATCATAGGAAACCCATAAGTACATTCTTTTATAAATTTTTGCACGGAACACACACACTTACCACTGTGACTTCAATGATTAATACACTGCAAGGTTCCACCACAGGAAACCCAACACCTTGGCACTAAAGACAATTAAATCTGAACAATCCTTGAGATATGAAAACATCCGACATAACCATAGGGTTGACGATCAATTGTGATTTCGGTTCGTTTAGAAAACACAGATTAACGTTTCGTGTCTATGTCATCGCAGATTACAGGAGCACATAACAGTACTTCACAAACAGTTCGTATACAAACTATGTGTCAGCTCTCTCCTTCCTATCAGCATAGACATTAACCCTTTAAAGACGAAACGTATCTGTTTTATATACCGTGCAGTAAACACTGTCCACTTCGGTTATACAAAACGAATCTGTCAATATTATTATAAGGTAAAAGTCGTTGTTTGTTCTGAGATCCGTACAAAACACATAAACACAATGTGAACACCACGTAGAATTGTTGAATGTTAAACCTGGTAGTATGTAAAGTTACCGCTAGACTTTAAAAGGTTAATAAAGAAGTTTTACGCATTCAGCATTGTTATTTTTCGCAGTGTATATCAGGTATCAACGCGGTCTCTAGGTATATTAAGAAAACTCCCGCCAAACAGTATTTTTAGGGCCGTATAAGAATTACTACCCTATGATTAGTGAACCTAGGCCAAAATATGAAAAGAACCCCTTGTATTTAATACAGTAAATCTGATGTCACTTTGACCATAAGTGTGGAAAGCACCCTGACACGTGATCATGGCTGCGGAATGAAAACCTTGTTTTTCTGCTCATAAACGGGAAGGGGTTTACGCTTAAAAGAGCCTAGAAAATCATGCTACCTAACAAAACATACTGTAACAATTTCGCCTAAGCTTAACTCAACAAAATCTTACCAAATTCTAAGTTAAATAATTATTTGGATTATAATCCATTACAAGGCAAAGCAACTCACACTTAAAGCAACATAAAGGAGTCTTCACGAAGAAGCGCATGCGCAGAATTAATGTAAGATGAAGGCAACAGGCCAAGCATGCATCTAGGGAAGCAGACTTTTGGAATCGAGGAACGCCTTGCCCATAAGGACTCATAATAAAATGGTGAACCTAGGTGCAGTTTTGAATAGCATCACAGTCAGGGTACGTGCTTGGAGTCACTTTGGTTATGTGTAGAGCAGCATGTGATTAAGGTACGGGCTCTGTGCTTACTGCATTTTTCCGTGGCGTGTGCTCCAGCCCCTTCCCCGTTATCTAAAATGCAGAACCACCCATTTTCGGCTGTCCGTGACAACTCTCTCAATGCAGATGAAGGCCCTGGTAACACGGGCCCGCAGTAAACGGGTAAACTAACATTATCTTTAGTCAAATCAGTTCATGTCAGTCCAGACAAGAGGTGTGTTTCAGCCCCTTCCCCGATATCTAAAATGCAGAACCACCCATTGTCGGCTGTGTGCGACAACTCTCTCAATGCAGATGAAGGCCCTGGTAATACGGGCCCGCAGTAAATGGGTAAACTAACATTATCTTTAGTCAAATCAGTTCATGTCACTCCAGACAAGAGGTGTGCTTCAGCTCCTTCCCCGATATCTAAAATGCAGAACCACCCATTGTTGGTTATCCGCGACAACTCACTCAATGCAGATGAAAGCCCTGGTAACACGGGACTGCAGTAAATGGGTAAATTAACATTACCTTTAGTCAAATCAGTTCATGTCAGTCCAGACAAGGTTTCGACTTCATACCACAGAGACAACTAATCATTTTTATGTACTATAATTCTCGATACAATACCACATGGCATAAAGAAAATATTCTTAAATGATTGCTACACTGGAAATAAAAGCTTGTTTGTAACTTTTGCTCCTCAAAAACTTTTGAATTACTTCCGGGAACAGTTTAAGTCTTTTTGAATTTTTGCTGTTAAACGTTGAATTTATCGAAGCAGTATGCTGTGCTGTGTGGCTTATTTCGCAGTCCATTCTGAAAGGCAGACCGAAAAAGCTCGTACAGGCTGCCGTTATGATAGTCATAAACAATGCCCCAGACTTGGAATGCCTTCACGTTCTATCGGAGTTAAAATTATGGACATAAAATTGCTTGCAAAATAAACAGCGAAGAAGCATATCCCATTTCTTACGCTTGGAACCGTATCAGACAAACTGATCACCTCCATTAAAATTTTGGTGTTGTTTCTCAGATCAGGAACAACAGTGATTTGCTTTAAATAGGCCGAGTCGGATACGTGCGACTGCTTTACATTTATCATCCATAACACTCCATAAACCTAATTTCATGCAAGACACTCTACGGCTAATTCAGTGTCGTCAGTCAAGTAACTCGGCGAGCAATTCTGTCATCTCTCATAAGGGGCGCACCCAGAATTTTTCACTGGGGGGAAAGGCTATATACAATTTATGTTTGATTTTAAAAATTTTCTTATAAAAATCATGGCGTAACTATAAAATAACACTGTTTGCAACTGCATTTATATACACACGAATATAACTACATATTCCGTGATTCAGTCACAGTGTCCTATGTTCTTGTGTTTTTTTAATTTTATTAATTTATTTTTCAAAATTCCAATTTATTAGTCATAAGTTGACTTCAGTGGCTGATTTCGGCTGAAGGGTAAATCACATAAAACGTTTGATATAATATCTATAAAATCTGTCTTTTCAATTTCGGCTTTGGGGGTTTGGGGGGTTGAAGCCCAGCAGCCTCCTCCCCCCCTCTTGGTGCGCCCCTGTCCCTCATGACACTGCTAATCCGAAATATACGAAATGCAGCATTACGTGTCCAAGAAACTTGAGGCCTACATGATATTACCAGTAGGGACAATTTATTGTGGCACCGTTGTTTATTCGCCTTTAGCTTTCCGTTGCCAAATGGATAAGACAGCGTAGCAGCAACAAACCCAATTTGTATTTGGAAGGTACCCACTTTGTATCTTCCTCGGGTTACCGGCTGTAGTGTTATATGTTTTAAGGCTACTTTCTATCTCTCCCTAAGCGAATACTGAAATATTCCGGAAGGTCACGGGTTCGATTGCCGCGGAAGTCATTGACTTAACGCGTCCAGCCGCACTACGGCCCTGGGGTCGACTCAGCCTCTAAAAGAAATGAATACCAAGGGATCTCCTGAGGGGTTAAGCCGACCTGTGCGTATGGCTGACAACCTTGCTATCTTCATATCCTGACTGTCTCAAAATTTTGGAAGCCTCAACCTCCTGGAACCCTAACGGACAGTCCGAGCCTGTAATGGGATAGCTTTACCTTTACCTTTACCTTTATCTTACTGGTACAAAAGTAACGATCAAGACGTAACACTGTATTTAAAATCATCCATACTCCGTGCAGTAAGAGAAGCCTATATATATATATATATATATAAAACAGCAACTACCATCTTCTCAATGTGGACTGTGGACTTCATGCATTATACACGCAGAAGAAACAACTTCAATCAAAACACTCAACTTCTTTACTCCGTATGCAGTCAATTACTGCATCAGTGAGATTAAGCTTCCAAACCTACAGACACAGAATGCGGTATTTGCTCATGGTAGTGGCTTTCGGTCGTTGAGAAATGAGCCTGAATCAATGGCGAACAGCATCGGAAATTCTAAGTAACTCGGGCACAGCGACACTCCAGCACCATATGACAACACGAGACAGAACAAGCGGCTCCGCCATGAGAAGCTAGTCTGAACTACAGCAGGGACTGTACACTGACATCACTAATCAGTGCGGAACTGAGTTCAGCAACTCTGGAAGCAATTTCAAAACAACGCCTCCTCTTCTAACTGGTCTAATTCATGCTATTAACTATCGAAAAATCGTATATTTTACTCACCAGCGCAGAGTGACGCGCGACCAATGTTCTCGCACCGGCTCTTGTAGCATGTGTTTTCAAACAGTACACCACAAGATGTCAATTCGTTGTCACAGCAACGATAATGTGTGTCCTGCCGCTTATCCTCCCACACATTTCGCTTACATTTCAGCGTCTGGGGTCGCAAAGCCAAGTTCCGAACTGTAAATTATGAAAGCTGATTAAGAATAATATTCAAATCAGTTCACTTGTCAATAACATTTATATGACACTCCACTTGATTCCTCAGTTACACTGTTAAGGACCCAGTTCCACGAGCGTGTTTGTGGGGTCACAAATAGTACTGCGACTTGGACAGCCACAGCCTCCTACATGTTCGTATATCATTGTATTTAATTACAGTGTAGTTGTCGATATATATATATATATATATATATGTTGACTTGTCTTACTGCAAAAAACACGGATAATTTTAAATTTCCTTGTGCCCCACAGGCAAAAATTGTTTACAATTACAAACGCACAAACGAAAAGCTAAATAAGTGGCAGAAAAATACCGAAACATGTAGGAGGTTTACCACATGTTTGTATAGCATTGTGTCTAATAACAGTGCACTCGTTGATATATATATATATATGTATATGTATACACAGTGACACGTAACAGCATCTTTAAACTGTCTACCAATCAATAATTTTAAGCGTAAATCTTAAGAATATGTAAACGCAAAAGTGTTTTTGTACCTAAGCACAATCCCACGCGGACGTACGACTGAGTGAAGATATACGGCCACGAATTCTTATTCTTGGCACAAGGGCGGGGGGGGGGGGGGGAGGAAGTAATCATTTTCAACTTCTGGCTGCCTTATCTCTGGTGTAAGAGGCTACCCCAGGTAACGTTTGATACGACGCTGAATGGAGGGTCACTCTGAATAGAGCGCCTGACAGAACATTTCCTGTCTGGCGGTGAAGGTGAAACTGCCCCTCTTCAAGTCGTAAGGCATATGGGGGGAGTGGAGGTAGAGTCCCAGTCATTCCTAACGACGGCACTAGATGGGGAGAGTAGACAGGTTCACACATCAGCCTCTGCCACCGGGGAATCCCCCGGTACTCCACTGAAAAACACACTTTGTCAGCCCCAGAGTCTGCCTGGACACTTTGAGGAACAGATGAATGTCCTGCCTCTACCAAGAACCGAACGGCGATTCCTCAGACCTCCCGCCCGTAAGTTAGTCACTGCTGTGACTACGAGATTCCTGCTCCCATTCCTGCCCCTCGTGGGAATAGAAACCGATTCTCCGAGACCTATATTAGGTACACACGAAACCGAATTGATATGAAAAGACAATTTCTTTCACACTGTCAATGCTTACACGTGGATTCACAGTGCAATAATGCACTAGCAAAAGGCACATACAGACACACACACAGCATTTCAATGGAACACTTTTCTTTATTTTGTGGGTATTTGTTAAACTTTCAATGCTACACACCAAAAAAAAAAAGTGAAAATGGATACTGCACAGAATACGGTCATTTAAAAGCATTCAGCGCTACGTATCTCCAGGAGATATCCGTTCTTTCACATAATATAATGGAGAAAGAATGTAAGTAACTTCCTCTCCTTTCGAAACATCCTAAATGGCGAATTTCTAGGGACAGCTACGGGAGATATACAAAGTTTTCCGATAAATAAGGAATCACGAACCCACATTCAAGTGCCGTCATTTCGAGTTCCCTCGAGTACATTTGCCAAAAGTGGGAAGAAGGAAGCCTTTTAGAAGCAAATTTATATGCGTGCGCGGAGGGGAAATATATACATATATCTTCACAGTATCTTCTCTTTTTCGTCGGTTCATTTGAAGTTCATACTATCTTCAGACAGTCTGTTCTTTCTTCTTCACCAACATTTATGTTAGCCGTGCGCCAAAAGTATTTTAGATCTGCATTTGTAACATACAACTTAGTAAACCGTTGTCATTAAACCAACAAACACAAATTATTTGCAAGCAACTAGTAACTTCCTACAACATTCCACCTACCTGTTAGGGACCAATGGGGCATGATGAAGGAGTGAGGGGGCCGGAACTTGTATGAAGCTCACTGTATACCGATATGGGTTATTCCACCAAAAATGTATTTGTTGGTTTAATTACTAAGACTGTCAAATAAAATACGTAGTAATTTGAAACACTATATAGTTTAGTGTTTGTTACGATAAAATAACAGTCTAAAACAGAATAACATTGAGAAACTAACAGTCGCTCACGCAATCAAGCAAATCTGTCACTCTGTAGGCAACCTGCAACTTTACCGTATAACCCTGTCAAACAGATTCCGGCACTTGTCTCAATCATCAGCCAGATAAATTCACTCCCGGGTCTAATATGTGTTTGGTTATTTAATAAACACTTTAGTATTTCCTTTCCAACTACCCAAATCTCCAACGTGGCCTATTCGTTCAGATTTTACGATAAAAACTGCATCCATATTTATTACAAAGAGTTTGGAGCAGTTTGTTTTGTGAAAGACTGTAAATTCAGATGATTCTAGGTGCAAAAAACGACAGTTAGCTTTCTGCATAACCTGATACTTTGTTCACAATCATTTCACATTTTGAATATAAAATATATAGGGCCTAAAATATACGGAAGGTAAACTAGGATATTATAAAGTAAATGAACTAGGAGTCATGCGGGGTTGTAAAGATGTTTTCTGCGAATCCTAACAAATATCAGCGGGGAGCGTTTACACCAGTTACTTATATGCCGCTGTAGAAGAGGCGGTTTATTCTGCTGTTTTCTCTACATTCGTTTCGCTGCCTTCCTCACACCCACACATTTCACTGTTACTTTTTGCAAATTTCTGCTCTCATTCTCCAATTAACTTCGCTTTTCTGTCACTCGTTTTCTTTTTGTGTTCAACTCTTCTCCCTTCTGTACTGTAAAATCTATTTATTGTTTCTTCATAGATCAGAATTTCCTGTTACATGAATCCTTTATTCTTGTATGCAAATAGTAACCAAATCGCCCTCATACGGCAGCGATGTAAAGGCAAATGTGTAAATTCAGTACTTTCACGACAAATCTGTATAAATGAATATCTGAGTAAACACACGGTGTTTCAGGGAGAATCTGTCACACTTTGGAAGAGACTTCCTTAGGTTAGGTTACTTACCTATATCCGAAATAGAATGATTACGGACGTAATGATGGGAGAATTTTTCAAGAATGGAAGCTTTTATACAATTATGGATTACCAAATACGTATTAAAAGTAGGAGGAATTTGTAGTTCCTGTAATGTTAACACATGTACTTAATATACAATTAACATCGGAGTGACATAAAGGCACGGATTAGGAACAATTCGTAATAGTTTCATAAAAATCGTCACTAGATTTCCAAGTACTTTACCTACCACTCGCGCCGCCGAATGGCTTGGCCATCGGCTTAAGCAGGGACCCGCGCAGCCTACGGATAACGCATGGCGCTAAACATGTAGGCTGTAGTACGTGGAACCGCAGGAATACCAGGTAAAAGATACGGCAATCCCATTACAGGCCTGGCCAGGCCCTGAGGGCTCCAGGGGTTTGAAGTTCCCAGATTTCAAGAAATTCGGCACACAAAGGTAGTAAGGTTGTCAGACCTACGCCCCGGCCGCCTTTGCCCCCAGGACATATTCCTGGTACTCATTTCTGTTAGAGGTTGAGTCTACCCAAGGGTCATAGTGCGGCCGGAAGGATTACGTTAATGAAAAATTCCAATTACATAATCGGGAATCGAATCCGCGACCTGAGAAAGACCACGTACAAGGGTAAATTTCACCCTAAAACAGGCCATGAAGGCCCAGAGAGGGAGTACAGGTACAGTTCTAATCTTTCTTTAACCTCGGCGCTGGATGGGGGTGGGTGATAAACGCCACGCCCCGGCCGCTTTACTCCCAGGAAAGAAACCCGGTACCAATCGTACAGGAGGTGTGGTGTGCCTCAGGGCCAGCCTGTACGGGTGCGGAAAATATCGCGCCCAACGGGATTGGATTCTCGGACCATCCAGACACTCATAATATTTAATACTGATTGCTTTTCCGCGGCAACAATGGTCATGCGAACGCGCCTCTATGCTACGTGACACTGCGTTGCCTGTATTGTACATAATTGTTCCCGAGACGAGTTTTGAGTCACGAATCTTCAAACGTGTCTCTATCCACAAATGCTGAGACACCCTGTACACTACAAATGCTGAGACAGCCTGTACTCTACAATACTGAGAGACGAACAGACATATGTTGTTCCGAAGGATACCTACATAAGTAAGTTATCCCACAAGACAGTTACTGCCGTCTACAAGTGACGCCGTGTAGTTTGACACACATGTAGCAGTTCAGAACAGCCCACTGTAGCCTCTGTAACACGTCAAAATGTAAAGGCGGACCCGTTACATGCCAAACAGACACACAGGGAGATAGAAAAATAGCTCTACCCATAATCGACCCCGGCCGTAGAAGGTAGGGGGTGGTCAGCGCCAAGCTCCGGTCGCTTTATCTCAGATAAATAGAATGGGTGCCTGTTGTAGCAGACGTTGGGTGGGCGTCTGGGTCGGTCTGGTTGGTTCCGGAATATCTCGCCCCCACGGGGATTCGAACCCCAGACGGTCCAGCCATAGCGAGTCGCTACATCGACTACGCTATTCCGGCGGCAGTCTTTGTAATATTTCACCTAAATATTATCTTGTGGAAGTGTGTGAGTTTCCTTTGTTTCAAAAAACAAATTAATTAACAGCAAGCGCCCCCAGAAGATGCTCTCCTAACAAATCACGGTATTTCGAAATGACATTCTGTATGTTTAGAAATTCTTTTAAAAATCACAAAATATTTTTTGTACGGAACTCAAGAAATTCCTCGTCTGCCGTCCTGTGACAAGTGACAAGGTCCGACAAGTGGAAAAGCCTGGGATTTTTTGTTAATATTTCTCCGCGCTATATTTTTGTCGACAGAACTCGAGAAGAAAATTATATGTTCTATACCCAATGCGTAATAAAAACATATATATTCCAAACCACCGCCATGCGCAACAGAATTTACACACTTACAGGTGACTAGATTTGGCTTATCAACTAAGCCATCATCACACCTATTCAATATCGACAGCCATACAAAAACTTATACCTTCGTGTCGGATTGAGATGTCAGTCCCTTACAGTGTGCGTTTTAAAAACTTGTGTTAAAATACTTCAAATTTGTGTAAAATTATAGGATGAGTATAAAAACTATAGCTTTAAATAAAGATGGTAGGCAGTTTGTAATTGATACATAACGCACACTTCAGTCTGGCATTTTCTGCAGTAGGCAGAGGTACTGTACCTGATAAGGAACACACAGCAAACATCGATCCTTGAATGTTTGTGTAACATTGACCTTCTACAGTCACGGAAACACCAAGCGAACAAGTTTCCATAGCTGTAAAAACAAACCCCAAAGGTCCAAAAGAAACTAATAAGAAGAAGATGATTACTATTTTAGAAAAAATGATGGGATATTATACATATTAAATTAGAATTGTAAAAAACATCATTTTAACTCACCTTCATATACACTAACGGTTCTAGCGCCGAGAAAAATGCAAGACTGAAGTGTGCCTTACGTATCAATTACAAACTGCCTAACATCGCTATTTAAAACTATAGTTTTTATACTCATCGTATAATTTAACACAACTTTTATGTATTTTAACACGAGTTTTTAAGACGTACACTGTAAGGGACTGAGGTCTCAAACCCACGTGAAGGTGTAAGTGTTTTTATGGCTTTGGATTTGACCAGGTCTCATGATGGCTTAATTGACAAGCCGAAACTAGTAACCTATAAACTTGCAAATTTTTTTGTGCATGACGGTGGTTTATATATATTTGACTGAAGCACAACAGGGGATGTTTCACTTAAAGGTAATAAAAACCCGTTATTACGCCATGTATGCTATGTGATGGTACGTACACTGATGTAAAACAACTGTAACGGCGTGAATAGGTGAGGTCGCCTTCCTTTTGGTTAAGTGTCTGGTTGGTAGAACGTCTATATTGACTGGTTAGATGAGACAAGATTTATTGATCCTTTGTTATTATACTGTTGCTACGCAATTTTTATATTTACCCTTACACGAACAATTCATATGGAAGAGCAAAATAAATAAGAGTACGTTTCTGTAACACTTGACGACAATTTTCTTGACTATCCTACTAGAGCGGATCCTAATAAACAACTCAATTTCACGTTGATATATTAATAGTACACAGAAGTTATCAAACGCGTTCAGCGTCGAAATATTTACTGCCGTGTAATCAAAGCACCAGGGGACGAGTCATGTACGGTACACTGCACGCTAACAATTTTACGCTTCTGTTCCGGGCGTCATGCAGTGAAAATTGTTATAAAGGTGCAGGCTGCACTTGCCTGTTGAGCCAGTGGTACAGTACGATACGAAATTGGAGTTTGTCGCAGAGATGATGGCGAAGATTCAAGCTTTTTAGAAAGTTACACCGTGTCGACTGGTAATTACGTACCAGTCGACAAGGTGCAACATGCCAGAAGCAGCCAATATTAGTGGTACGATATTTTAGGCGCGTTCGCAAAATTGCGAATAGTGAATAATTAGCTTGAAAACTCTCTCTCTCCGTCCGTCCGTCTGTCATCATGGAACAACTTGGCTCCCACTGGGTGTATTTTCATGAAATTTCGTACTTGAAGATCTTTCAAAAATCTGTGCGGAAAATTCAACGTTAATCCAAATCTTACAAGAATAATGGACACTTTACACGAAGACCTCTGTACATTTATGGTCGTGTCTCGCTGAATTCTTCTTAGAATGGGAAATGTTTCAGACAAAAATTGTAGAGAAAATCAAAACTCATATTTTATGTTCAATAACTTTTTTTTCCGAAAGTTCTGCCGTTTATGACATAATGTGAAAAAATATGATACAGCCAGACAGGCCACATGAAAATACAACATGGCGCATGCGCTTTCCATGCCGGATAACTAAGGCTACAAACACACACTCAGAATATGTAATACTTATTGCTTTCCGCAGCAACAATGGTTACGCGAAAGTGCCTGAATCTTACGTTTATATGTATATTGCCTCTCTTGTTAATTCCAATAAAGTACTAAAACTGACTTGGTGTGACTAACTGGGTAACTTCTTTCGGAGATTAACAAACCATAAGCAACATGTGATTAAGGAACAAAATGTTAAAATCGACAGTCCTGCCTCAAGCGGATACCAAAGGAAATACATGTAATATGTCGGCCTCCGTTTGAGACAGCACTATCAATTTTTAATGTTAGCTTTTTTTTGTTAAAAACAATTTTTGGAAATGAATTAACAAAAAGTAAGATTACCATCAACGCCGAATCATAAGCTTTCTAAAAATGTACACCTTGAAAAGACCAGTTCGGCTGTTCAGTAGATTATGATGTCGCAAAAAAAAAACCTTCCCGTGTTAACACATGTGATTAGACATACAGTTCTCATTTTTTTTCTTAGACGTCTTAGTCATTTTCACTACAATCATAAATGCCCTCTTTATAAAGAACGCTCATCGCGCTGTGCCATTAGCAAATCGCGTCTACCGCATTTTCAAAGGAAACTCACAGTCTCCATTACTAAAACCCACAGGTAATAAATTTATATTTTTATAAACACGAATGTCGATGTTTCATTTAACTAACACTGTAAAACAACGTACTGAAGCATTAAAACCAGAACTGTGTTTCTAAACAAGATCCCTTGTTTTGGCAATTAAAGCACTAATAACGCTAAGTGTTATAGTTTCCGTACAATGGTTTGCATTAACCCAGTCTGCGTTTTTAACGAGAAAGGTGATAACACGGTGGTAACAGGGGAGAATGCTATGTGCATGCTGCTCGCGTTACGGCTACACACGCGGTTCGTAAATAGCTGAGATGGCAACAAGCTACAGAGAGTGACTTCACTGTAAGGTGAACAGCTGTAGGTGCAGACCCCCCTGATTACAGGAATTCTGATATCTGGAGATGGGCCCATTGCATTACCGACTGACTTATTCTATGGCAAGTAATATATCTTTATCAGTTAAAATTCAACTGATCAAGAAAATCCTCTTTCTGAATTCATGCGGGAGTGTATAAGAAGAAAATATTTAGAAAATTAGGAAAAATTCGCAAAGCATAACACTGCTGCAATGTTTGTTCTGTTATTATTCCTGTATTCTAAATTCTTAATTATTTTCAAGAAAGATACTGAACATGCAGGTACTTTAAATGTGCTTTCCACGCCTTGCGTATCACACATTACGTATCCTCCGTGTCTTATAAACATACAATTTATAACAACCCGTATCTCGTAACCGGCGAAATATCGTACATCTTGCGTTCAGCTCGCAAACGGCGAGACTGACAATCGATCACGCTACATTCCTATTTGAATCTTTAACCTTTTCCTCGGCCTCAGTTCCTACCTCGCAGAGAACACAGTCCACCTAAATTATATATATTATCATAAACCTATGTAGGTGTTCATGTGATTTGCCTTATTATCACCCGATTTTAACCAAAATCGGAAAGTATCGACAAAGTTTCATAAAAAGCCCAAACACGATATTTCATGAAAATGCCAGCGTCGCGCTGCTGCATGCTGACATACGGACGGACAAAAAGCAGTCACTTTAAGCAAAACAGTTTGCGAACGTGGCCTGTTAGCTTCAAATAAATAGGACCTAAAGAGATGCACTAGATTTGTCTGATGTTTGGATACGAACCAGTGAAAAATGTAGGCCTAAGAAACCTTCTGGCCGCTTAAGAAAAGGAAAATTTCTTTAGCAGCTTTACTATCTGACGACTGTCAGTCTGTCCAAGGGGGCCTATTCCTAAGTCATATACACGCAGTATTGTTAAATTTTGTACTTGCGTTTTGAGTAGTGACTCACATCTGACGTACCGTGGTTTGCGTTCGTAAGAGACCTTCCCTCGAGTTTGGTAAGAACCTTCTTCAAAGCGTCACAAATACAGGGAAACGTTTGTAGCCTTGCCTATCCACAGAAGCTATGAATTATTCATATCGCATATTGAAGCTGCTCAGCTTTCAGGAGAAAGAAGCAAAGCAAATAATGGAGGCATATTCATCCCTCTACATAAAACGTCTTTAGCTAGTATCATAGAGATTTAAGCAGACAAATATAAAAATTTCTTTGACGCCACATTTGTGTTCATTTAGTTTATATATAACGATTTGGGTCGAAACAAAGTAAATCAGTGGTGACCAGCTATTCGTCCCGCATAATTACGTTTTACAGAACAGAAGCTATGAAGTTATATAAGTTACACTAAATATAAAATATAAAATAACGTCTGGTCCTAATTCCATACACAAATTTATAGACGTAACTTGGATAATAAAACTGGGGCTGGGGGTGGGGGAAACAAAGGCGAAAATGCGTATTAAGAAATTTAATTTACGAAGCAGTCAAACGTAGGTTCTTCATTTTTTTCTGTCTTTACACCGCCTAAATAATATTTTGCAAAATAATTCTATACTTTTATTTACCCCCTTTCAACTCAGTAGCAAAAAATCTATTCTTTGGTAGAAAAAATAAGGGAAGGGCATTTGCGCACCTTACACGTTCCGACTGAATGCACTAATTGTTTCATTCCTACGGAGCGTCGACGTGTGTGTGTAAAAAAGGTAAAGTTCTCCCTGTCCACTCCGTCAAGGCATATAGGGGCATTAGAGATACAGCTCCACCCATTCTTAACCTCGACACTACGTGGGGATAAGTAGGCACAGCCCACTTTATATCGGGGAAAGAAAGCCTGTGTCCACTGAACAGGAGGCTGGGTGTGCCCCACAGTGGTGTAGTCGGTTTCTGAATAAAGTATTTTCTACCACCAGAATTCGAAACCCGCCCCTTTCAGCCCGTAGCCCAGACGCTATACGGACTACGCTATGTCGGTTCTCCATTTGTGTGTATGTCCACAATAAGTAGATAAATATTATAAGTGTTTTCACGAAATTTTATATTTGAGAATTGCAGTAAAAATTGTCCAGTCATTTTAATTTTTGTTTATATCGTACAACACAGCCCACCGTTTTGCATAAGAATTCTTCTTCGACTCGCAATCACAGTTTCTGCCCCGCTTGAATTCAGTGCTGTTACTAGGACATGGAGAAAACACAACTACCTGAAGAACCAGACCTGCAGAGAAACGAAGGCCGCATAATAGTCACGATGCCCCCCCCCCCTTACGCATTTGTCTCCAGCCTCCTGTTACTTGCTCTTTCTTAGGCCCAAATATCTCGTTCAGCGCTCTATTCTCAAACACCCTTAGTCTATACAATGATATATAGTGAGAACTCACTCGTATACAAATGATAAAACACAACACTCAAACACATTTATAACACTTGGTTCTCAAAATAGATCATTGTGTACACGCACGTACATGGTAGGGGAAAATTTACGTTGCACACATGCGCGTAGATGTAATAAACGAAACGTATCAGTTTAATTAGATTATCAGCAATTTTCAAACGACAGTTCTCGAGTATTATGAGAGCAACTTTGAAGAATCTATTTTTTTTTAAATTCAACAACCATCTATAAGCTTTGATAAAGAAAGATGACAAAGTTTTATGAATGTAACGTACCTTGTAATAGACGGTAACAGAAAGGCAGAGCTTAAGTTGACACAGACTCGCACAAAGTCGACAGAAACCTTCGGTCTTCGGTATCATTTCATAAAAAAAATTCAGTTTCCTTCTTCGCAGAATTCCTCTACGTTACGGTGAGCATTTGGTTGTCCGATTTAAAGAGGACTCCCTTGAGACACACCAAGCGTTGAGCAGTGTCACCTCTGGGAAAACGAATGCAGGAGCCATGTGCTCGTCTACGTCTCTGTGTCAAGGAACGCGGTATATTCTGGGCCGTACGCTATGGAACACAACGAAGTCTGCACCAACGAATTTACTTCTTCAGTTGATACGGCATTTTTCCCGGTAACAAGAGTGACAGAACGTCTGTCTTCATCGTTTAGTCTTTATATTCAGCAAACAGTGTCAAATTCGTACGATAACACTGCGCTCGAGTACCATTGCTCGAGAAATATTAGACTCTGTAAACACATCTACAAATTTTGGTTCCAAAAAGATATGAAATACCTTGAAAGTGAGGAACAAGGTCTCGTTACCAACACAGCCCATTCTTAAATGACGCCACACTGCTAAAGAAACGAGATATTGCCAGAAAAATCAATAGTCAATAATAACCTGTATTACTGTCTTTGATGTTTATCCCTTTAAAGACGAAGCGTATCTGTTTTATATAAGAACTCAGTGCGTACCGCGCTGTAAACACTCTCCACTTCGGTTATAAAAACCAGTCTCTTAATGTTTTATAAGGCAAAAGTTGCTGTTTGTTCTGAGATCCGTACAAAACACATAAACGCAATGTGGGCACCACGTAGAATTTTTTAATGTTAAACCTGGTCGTATGTAAAGTTACCGCTAGGCTTTAAGCGGTTAAACTCATTTTCCTCTTAAAATACGTGGTTTTATGCATCGGTCTATGTGGTTCAACAAACCGCCATGAAATGCCACTTTCATTAAACTTCCTAATCCACAAAGCATTATGAGCAACTACTATTTGACCAAGCTAATGCAATATATTCCACTGGTTTCCTTCCAAGTAAAGCTGCCTCTGTGATTAATTAATTACCACATCTTAGAGATTTAGGGGCGTAGCTCCAAAGAGTCTTAACTTGGTGGCTACAGAGTAATGTTTGCTGCTGTCTTCTCGCGGTTTTGACAGTGGATTGGTACAGATACTCTAGCTTCTTATATCTTGATACCCCAGCCCCCTAACACAGATATACTGAAGCACGGCGCCCGGTCATTCCTCTGCTGATGACGGAATGGCCAGGCAACATTACACCTTTGTCAAAAACATTTACTCTGATACGAGTATACTGTGTATCGCTATGCGATACCGGGTACCCTTATCAAACAGCTAGGACAGTCGATAAAGCTGGGGAGACTGCAACCCAATTAAAGATTTTCTCCGTTGTTTTAAACGCAACTGAAGAGTCCTGAGCGTTATGCATCAGTCTTTTTTTAAACGGGGACAAAACGGATGGAGCTTCGTGTCCTGTGCTTCCCGCCGCACCAACCTGCATCTTCACCCCGTGCTAATAGGTATCAAGTTGACTAAGGAGAAGGACAGTACAATCTCATAGAATAGGAGACCGTGTTCAAATGTACGGGCGTTGTGTAGACGTTATCTCAGCAGGCACCAAATTATAAGGTTTCCGTCCTTGGCTGTCTTACACCGACAAATGTCAATTCCACACTAAGTGACCAGTGAGGTAAGACCTCATTCATATCAATATTTTATGAAGCAAATAAAACTCACGCCTTAATTCAAGCGCCTAGACTACATTACCTTTCTAAGAAACAAACATTTTATTTCAAATCTTTGAAGAAATAAAGAAGTTCTAATTGTGAATATTTGTTACACTAACTTATAACAAGACAGGAAATGTACGTATAAACGTAACACTGAGGCGCGTTCGCGTGACCATTTTAGCCGTGGGAAAGCAATAACTGTTACATATTCCCAGTGAGTGTCTGTAGCCTTAGTTATACAGCATGCAAAGCGCATGCGCCGTATTATATTGTCACGTGTGGCCTGTCTAGCTGCTCCATATTTTTCGACATTACCTCATAAAGGGCACGATTTTCTGCAAAAAGTTATTAAACATACAACGTGTGCTTTGATTTTATCTACAATTTTTTTTAAACGTTTCTCATTCCAAGAAGAATTGAGCGAGATATCATAAATGTACATACTGTAGGTCTTCAGGTAAAGTACCGTTATTCTTGTCAGATTTGAACACAAATGGAATTTCTCTATAGATTTTCGGAAAATACTTAAATATTAAATTTCACGAACATCCGCCCAGTGGGAGCCTAATTCTTCCATGTGTACAGAAGGACGGATAAAAGGACGGACGGACGGACAGACGGACAGACGGACAGATGGACAGACGGACGGATGGACGGATGGACAGACAGGCAGACAGACAGACAGACAGACAGACAGACAGACAGACAGACAGACAGACAGACAGACAGATATGACAAAGCTAATATTCGCTTTTCGTAATTTTGGGAACGCGCCTAAAAACGAACAAATGTTTTGTCACAACATACAAAAGAATTTCACTCAATGTTCACCTCACTGATATTTAGATATCCCACCTAAACAATAGCTTTTTAAATGAACGACAATTCCAGAAGAATTTAAAATTTAAGTCATGCTTTCTAATTGCTGGCACACGTAACGCAATACGTATAATGCTTTGTTATAACGTATTTTATCAATAGCCTGTGCTCTAGGGTCAAACCACAGAAACTAGCGGGAAGAAATAGTGAACACTGAATAGGAAAGTGATTCGAGCTGACATTTACACTGACCGTGACATCTCAAATGTCTTCGACTTCTAGATTACCACGGGGAACTGCTGATTTTGAGCATCTAAACAGATTTCACATTATATCACAAAATTGACACATTTTAAAAGGCAGAAGCATTGTTTTGCCAATAAACACTGCAGACACTGCAATAAACATGTTCCAACAGCGCCGTGTTAGCAGAACAAAGATTTTAACGAAAAATCAACAAAGGAATGAAAGTTTATGTTGACAGAAACAAGGAAAAAGTGTAGAGGAAAGACGATGGAAACACTCTCTCACGTAACAACAAAATAAATAACAACCTGGTAATTTAATTACAAAAGAAGCTTTCATAACGTTTCCTTCTCTGCCTGTAAACGAACAGTAAGCTTTAGACTTGCAGGAATAAAGAAATAGCAGTTTCTTGGTTTCCACACCTTCCGGTGTTGGAGCCCATGGTGTGCGGAACGGAAATTGTTTCTTTCCATCTTACAACTACGATCCACCGAAATCAGAATCTTGTGAAGAAAGGAAAACTTGCGAAAGTACAATCAGAATACACAAAGACTGTAGACTGGAAAATATTCCTGCCTTCTGCGTAGACGTTTACAATGAGGTGAATATTAGAGAGATCATAAAAGATAAATTGGGACGTCTAAGAGAGATATCGATCACCGTCTTTCTTCAGTTGCTTTTGAACTTAGGTTTCGGCACCTGCTGAATGGTGGAAACACAGTTTCTATAAATCACAAGTAGTAGGTTAGGCCCTAATTTTGAGAAATACAAAATGAGCCTACTTAAGTTTGAGGGATAAATGCAGAAAATACGTTGTCCCTTACAAGCCATGAATGTATCTGGAGGGGGGGGGGAGGTGGAGGTGTTGAGCAATACATTCTTATTCACGGCACTAGATGAGTAACTGGTCTGCTTCACGCTTTCGCCGCTTTACTCCCTGGAAAAGAGCCACCGGTATACGCAGAATCGGACGCTGAGTAGGGGTCCCAGGCCCTTGGACAAGCGATAGATCGATTGCTTCTGCCGTAAACTGAACCAAGCCTTCCAGCCTGTAGCCCGGACACTATACATACCCAGCTATCTAGGCAATAAAAGCGGGAGCAAAAAACTTATTCAGTTCACCTTCCCCAAGTTATAACTTTCTTTGAAATCAAGTAATTTGTTACAAATATATTAAGTGCAACGCCGGGCCCGCATGAGAATAAAAACAGGAAAATCACATAACCGCAAAAATACTTAAATACGACGGTACACCACACATCAGATACATCATACCCGAATCTGAACGGAACTAAAGGCTATTGTAAATGATGGAGAGAAAGAAGTACATTTATAACTTGATCTAATTAAACCTTTGAGATAATTTAAGTAGCTCGAAATACGGACAAAACTTTAAGACGAAAAAAATCTTTTAATGCTTTGATATTACCATATTAAGGTATTAATCTTAATTTTAAACTATTAAATTTTTAATAAGTTTTTAAATATATGTAGATGACGAACACAGATGTGACTAATGCAATGCAATGTAACAGGTATTTTCTTCTGGGAATTTTTTATAATGACCCTAACAAGTACAGAACAAGTCTGGTACTTCTGCATAATGCAGTGTAAATAAACGGAAAAATAAAGGTTACGGTTGAGTTAGACGAAATGGAAAGCGATTTGTCGAATTTCGAAAAATAAAATGCTTAACATAACGCCTGTAGAATATTTTCTTCAATTAGTTAAAAACCCGGATATGGGAGGATAATATTAAAATGGATCTTCAAGAAGTGGGATGGGGGCATGGACTGGATTGAGCTGGCTCAGGATAGGGACAGGTGGCGGACTCTTGTGAATGCGGTAATGAACCTTCGGTTTCCATAAAATGCGGGGAATTTTTTGACTAGTTGAGAAACTGTTAGCTTCTCAAGAAGGCCTCTGCTTCATTGAGTTAGTTGGAGTTAGTTAGTTAGTTAGTTCGTAAACAAACAGTTTAACAAATCCACTCCCTGCGTATTAGTCACTTTAAACATATTTGGCCCCAAATCATGGAAATTCGCATAAACACAAGAGGTCTGAGCTGTAAAACATCTACTCCAAATGCATTATACAGACTCAGACATGTTTCGATTTTTAAAATATTTTTCTGTGACAGTAGCAATATTTTTAATATCTTTTTCTACGATGTTCGTAGATTCTGTGACAAGCTCATAGTCTCATGGAGGAAATACAAATTTTGGTATTAACCATAATGCCACGGCTGACGATGAATGAATGCTATGGCGTCAGAGAAAAGCGTCTTTGTCAATGATCGTTTTAACATGGACTGACAGTGCAGTACGAGCGCAAGGATCTAAACAGTGTACAGAGTCGGCCTATTCCGTGAGATAACGGACAGGAAATAAACTCTTTAAGCATACAATGGATATGTGATTGTGTCTACTGTTCATTTACGTTGCTTTATAACACAATTTAAATGTCTCTGGAGGTGCATTTACATAATCTTTAGCTGAGACAAATGCTTCGCAATTTTACAAGGTTTGTTTGTCCCGCGATCTACATACACAGACGGAATGTAACTTATAAGGGATACTAATGCAATTGGAAGGCCGTGCCATGGCTCAGGTGGTTAGCCGCCGGCCTCCCACCGCGGAGGCCCGGGTTCGATCCCAGGTCAGTCCATGTGGGATTTATGGTGGACAAAGTGGCACTGGGATAGATTTTTACTCGAGTTCTTCGGTTTTCCCCTGTCAATTTCATTCCACCGATGCTCCATTACTAGGAAAAGGACAAAAATAATCATCATCTTCTTCTTCATCATAGGGTTGCACAATAAGCCTCAAGGCTGCAGTGCGTCCGTAGCGTCTGCGGCGGGGCCCTTCACCACTAAAAAAAACACAATTGGAAGGCGAATTTTTTAAGCCTTTCCATTGCCTGACGTGTTCACTTAGCTACAGAAAATGGCAAAACAGAACTAGTCTTACTGTGAGGAGATTAAAACTTTAAATTTAAGCTTCATTCTTACAAAACTTTGAAACGATAATAAAATACCCAGGCACCTTCAGAGTTTACAATCGTAATTATGCAAAGGTTTGTTTTCATTAACCGAAATCCGTAAATTTCCATGAACATTCCAACCTAATTCATGCACACACACTAGGGTTACGTCGACTGCACGCACGCAGTATTGAAGGCTGCTGCATTGTGACAAAAGAATTAAATGCGTACACGATACCTTCAACGTTCTTTCCAATTGCACATATACTATAAGAGCAACAGGATTCAAAACAATTCAAAAGAGTATTTTATAAACTACTAAAACGGAAATACGAGTTTTAAGGGTAAAGTGGTGTATGTTGGTAAATAACGGCAAAATCAGCTAACACCTGTACATACTTCCTACAAGAAGAAGCTTTAATCATGTGTATACACACAGAGAAATTACATACTTTGATTTATGCTTTTAACTGCCAAAATTCGATTTCAAAGTCAAATAGACAACAAATTTTTCTTATATCTATGTGTAGATAGAGGTTAAATATGTAATGCGAATTTCATGTATTGAAGCATAAACACATCTTCTGATAAATGACCCGAAAGGAAGAATCGTCTACCGTCTCTCAATCCAGGTTTAATTTTACTCGTTATTTTATACAAAGGAATATGCTTATTGGTGCCTGCATGATGATTCGCAGTCGCACAGCCATTAATTTTATCTAATTATTCATTTATCTTAGTGGCGTTCTTCGAATTACTCATCAAGGATACCGCTACACCGCCACATTAATTGTATAAGTTACTACAGTTACAGATTAAAAATTCACGAAAATACGGAAACACCAACGTAACGTAATCGTGTAACTACTAATGAGCTAATTAGAACCTTCAGGGAAGACTACAGGATAGCAAAGAAACATGAGTTGAGACAAGAGACAATGAAATGCCTAACAAAAGAAAGGGACTGAAGATAACGTCATTAGAAAGACTGGAAATTTTGAAGGAAAAAGGGAAAGGAAATAAAGCCCCAAAAGGAGGTTTTACAGCGCCTCCTGGAGCAATCCATTACCCTGAGAAGAGAACGAGAACACTAGCCAGGCTGTCGGGTAAACCAAACAATAAACTGACTCAGGGGTGGGAAAATTTCCTTCTGGAGCCTTGTTGTCTTCTGATATACGTGTAACTGTGTTGCTTGTTATGTGGGTAACGTATTGGGGGGAAGTTCCGTGAAACGTGCGCCAAACTTGACAGTGTATACCAGTCATATTGAGTACAAACTGCTACATCAACACGTGCCCGATTATCAACTCTTACACCACTACGAGCATTTCGATGTACGTGAATTACCGCAACCCAAAATTGCACAATACACACGGTTTCCACAGCACAGGCTCTAGAGCACTACACATATTTACGTTCATGGTGATGATAATGGTGGCGATGATGATGACGATGATTATGATTATGATGGCACATGGTTTATCATATAGCACAACACAAATATGAAAGTTTTGTGACACATAACATAACAAAAGAAAGATGTAAATTAAAAATTAGTTGCCTTTCGGATAATTTCGTTTCCCCCGTACACGGACAGAGGACTGCATGATCGCTGCAGTAGTTCTCGCCACCGATTCTTGCTGGCATATCATGTCCTTCAAATGCCGCGCCCACAAGACTTAGTCGAGGGGCATGAGATCTGATTAATTCGCAGGCCAGGGTTTTGGACCACAATGGCCAATCAGGCACCAAGGATAATGGCTTTCATTCTCTCCCTCTAACTCCCATAACTCCCACTTCAAAAAATTCCTCTTAGAGGGGTAGGGCCAGAAAATTAACCTTTTATTTCGAAAATTAGGCACTGGGTGCCCAAGAAACAAATTTCCGGCATCGGTCAATAGGAAACCCCAATAGCGAAGTTTCGAGGTTGAAGTAGACGTCCACTGCTCTCTGTGCGGTTCAAATTCATCGCTCGGGGAAACGCAGATGAGATGTTTTATGTGTGGCCGGAACATGTGACAACGGAAGTTCCCAAATCGGACCGTTGCAACGATACGATATTAAACACATGGCGCACGTAAAAAACGTTTCTCTTAAACATAACACCTGTAAAATTACTCAATATATTGCATTTTGCTAGAAAAACCTGTTTCGACAATCTCACAGTAATCCTCAGGCCAACTGTTAGTATAAAAACGTACACATATTAAAATTGTATAAAATTTAGTGTCAATTGGATTGAGATTTCATCCTTACAAATGCTTGTAACATGTATTTCTTTCACATTGCTTGTTTCGTAAAAACTATTATGATATATATACTTTAAATATTAATTGTATTAAAGTTAAAACATGTTACAATATCTACAAAAATCTTTCCTGACGACATCCCTTCTTATCGGTGACGCGTGTTGTACAGTAAAAGGAGACCTACTTGGTGGCATGTAGGTTACGTTCTCAGTACTCTAATAAATTATTTTAATTAATAAGAATGTGTTAATTGTGTGGTATACAGGAATTGTAATATTAAATACCATCGTTTTTACTTAAATAAAATTTTGAGGATATAGTTATATTTGGGTGAGACATACCGTTTTATCTCATGTGTACGAAAGCTGTATGATACTCGTGCGTATTTCCAGACATTCAGATTAGGCCTATATTACCCTGTATCATATTATACACCTGCAAGTACTTAATATTAGGATAAGACACGATAGTTTCAAATACTTCGTTATTTACTGATATACATTATATTATCACTTGATGTTCATATACTTCTTAAAAAAATAAACTTCACTTAGACTAAAGAGCAGTTGTGTGATCAGGCGGACAGGGATGCGGGGATGCATTTTTCTTTATGTGCTGTACAAGAATTCCTTTAACTTTTTAAAGCCTAGCGGTAACTTTACATACGACCAGGTGTAACATTAAAAAATTCTACGTGGTGCCCACATTGCGTTCATGTGTTTTGTACGGATCTCAGAACAAACAGCAACTTTTGCCTTGAAACATTAAAAAAATTGGTTTTTATAACCGAAGTGAGGTGTTTACAGCGCGGTACGCACTGAGTTCTTATATAAAACAGATACGCTTCTTCTTTAAAGGATTAATATTGCTTGTAGGTCGTCCAGATAAAGGTGCGCTGAACGTGTTAAGCCACACAACGCTTTAAACATGAACATAAGCGACGGCAAAGATGTGCTGAGACTCCGAAACAAACGATAGCCTATAGAATCGCCAGAAAACTCGGATAAACCAAATCAACAAGTGAAAATATTGTATATGTCTGCAAGTAAGTTACTAAAGTTACATCTGGAGATTCTGGTTTTGGGATTTTAATTACCATCTCTACAAGAATCTCAAATCTGCCCAAAATGACAACCCAACAAATGAAGTACGAAGTACAGTCAAATCACTAAACGTCTTACAGATTAAATATAACTAACACAATGGGCAAAGTCAGCTATAATAGCGGTAGGATGAATCCATATAAACATTTTACTTGTCGTAATCTACGTATCGTCAATTGATAGAAAACAATTATTAAGACTACACACCACAAAATTCGACGATATATTTCCACAAAATGAAATATTTTAAAGCATAAACTTAGCACCAAGTATAGACCAGGGACCATGTACCGTGCCTGAGACTGTACAGATACTTACGATCCTTCTGCTTCAATAAATTCACGGCACAGAGGAGCGCGTTCCAGGCAAGTGCGTCGTTTGCACAGAAATGCAGGTGAGGGCTGCCCCTTACCCACCCAAAATCGATATCCACTCTCGGAACGTTCTTAATTCGACTACAGAGATCCTCAGTGAAAAAATACGACGTCGGTACACAAATTACAAGTCAATAAAATATTACCGTGGTACATGCGTCGGAAAAGTGACAAATACGTAATGCGAACGTCCCTATGAGAGTGCGGCAGTCAACTGGCATGTGTCACGTGTCAATTAAGAGGTAAGACACTTATACCAAGCTAGCAGGTCCAACGGCTTTATAAATATTAAAGAAACATGATATTTGGCTGTTTCAAAGTTTCTTGGCCTTTCTACTTCGAAGAAAAGCTTTTGTTAATTGTTAGGTCAACTCTCAAAACACCTTACTTAATTTGAAAGTACAAACACAAAGTAATCCAAAATTGACATTTCTTGTTAAACACAACATCAAAAGTCTCTAGGATACTGACAGCAGGTGTTATAATTTCCGAAGCGCAGAAAGCGATGGGATCGCGGAAGAAAACTGAATAATGATGGCAACCCTAAATAGTACTCTTTCCCAGACGCAGTTAGGGCAACTAAATTAAGGATGACAGTACGGAAAAATGTAGCACCATGGCATAAATGAGGAAACATACTAAATTTGTTTGGAAAACCTGAAGAGAAAACCCACAGGGTAGATTTAAACGTAGATTTAAGTATAACTTCAAAATAACTGAACCAATAAAAGTACGTTAGTAATTAAAATACGCCTGAATTTCAATTACAAATCCCAATCAAACTCTAAAATTGTGAAATATGATTTTATCTGCCACTGTTTATCACCTACAACGTAAAAAGGAATGTCACAACTTTACATAGTCACACGGGCTTTAAACAGTTCTGAATGCTTACGCTTGCTTTCTTGCTGCATAAGCCAAATTTAATTCAAAAATAATCAGCCTCAAGGTATTTAGAACTGAAAAGTGGCTATTGCAGTCACTGCGTTTCTTCTGGTATACACAATGCCTGTAGCGAGAATACTGCTTGGAACGTATTCACAATGAACAACAAAGATAAAAATGATTTCCGAAAGTTAATAAAAATTTTAGATGGGTTAAATTGATTTTATTTGACACACTGTTTGTAACTCTGAATAGCTTCATGAATTATGTAATCCACGCGAGGCAGGGCCAGTTGTTATTTTTGTTTTATAACTTCAAAATTCTCGCACTAAGCGCATTCATCCCAGGTGCAATGAAAATGGTACTCAGAACAAAAAGAGGTTAGCAGTGAGATATGACGCTCTTTTACTGACGTCAGTGATGTAATTAACGGCTTAAAAGAACAGCATGAAACAGAGGGATAACCAGGCCCACATGCAAAGGACCCACGTCGTTCCGCTTTTTATTATCCTAGCAAGCAACGCACTGGAGTTTTAAGACATTAACATTTTCATTTGCGGTCTGCAACATATATGAACCCTTTAAAGACGAAGCGCATCTGTTTTATATAAGGACTCAGTGCGTACCGCCCAGTAAACACTCTCCACTTCAGTCACAAAAACCAGTCCCTTAATGTTTTATAAGGCAAAAGTTGCTGTTTGTTCTGAGATCCGTACAAAACACATAAACGTAACGTGGGCACCACGTAGAATTTTCTAATGTTAAACCTGGTGATATGTAAAGTTACCGCTTGGTTTTACAAGGTTAATAGTTACATTTATACTTGATATTCGACATCCAAACAGTGTTTTTAATAAAGGATTTTTTTTTACATTTTGTTAAACATTCCTGCCTTAACACAGGTATCCCTCGTTTTACAAAATAGCAGTCTTTCCAAGATTCGAGTGCTCGTGTCAGTCTGTTTTAATTGCCGTTAATTTTCATTGACACGTATGTAATTAAATTAATTTTAATGCAATTTAATTAATCCGCTTGTAAATACTAACTTTACTTTTTCCCTTACACAAACAACTTGAATGGTGCGTAGAACAATGAAGTAAAAAATCGTATGGGATGGCATTAATGCAAAATTTGTGTACTACAGTCTATAGAAAACGACGTACTAATCGCTCATAGCATTACGAATATTAAAATTACATGGCAGAATATATGATCATCTTAATAACCCATTTTTACACACAAGTATGGAAAAATGTGTATGTAATCCAACAACAGACTGCAAGCCTGATAACAGTTAAATACGCTAAGAAAGTACCGTACAGATAATCAGCGGCAATTTTACACATTACGAGTTTAAATCCTAAACCATTTTCTCTAAAAAATAATTTGACTCAGGTATAACATTTTGTAGAACTGAAAAATTTTGACATCCCTTAAGTCTTCGTTGTGCCGCAGAGGAATTTTTCAACCTGCAATCATTTCGACACGTGGCTAGGCTGGTAAATCATTGGCACATGTACCAAATCTGGCAGCGAGTCTCACGAGGGAAGAGATCTGTGACAGAGGCGTATCGAGAGGATGAACACACATCTTAGATCCAAGCTGCTTTCAGTCTCTCTCGTAATGGGCGTGCATCGAGGATGATACAGTCGGGCAGAAACTGTCGGACACAAACCTTTGTGAATCGATCCGGCTGCAACCGATCGCTTTGCTGCTAAAACCTAATTCAAAATAAAGTAATGTCAAATGAGATAGAAAATGTATGTGTAAAGTAACAAGGAGGCGCGTTCGGATTTTCGCATCCTGAACACTTCACAAATGATCGTCACATTTCTTGTTACTTTCAAAGCAGTAAACATATTACAGAATGTTACTGCTGATACTAGGGTCTGTTATTATATTTTTTGAACTTGTTTGTACGTAGGATCGATACGTTATTAAACGAGAGGAACAAATATAAAAAATTATAGCTTAGACCCAGAAATCAAAACCCAGAGAGAGAGAGAGAGAGAGGGGGTGGGGGTGGGGGAGCTGAAAACTAAAAGAAATGTACGGAAAATTTTATGTAAAATTCAGTAAGATGCAAAGATATGTGACGCTTGGAGTTCCAGGGGCTGCCGACAGATGGCAGGACAACTATGAGAACATTGGAGTTCCACCGAACGCCACTAGATATCAGGAGACGTAAATACAGAGAACAATGTGTTCTGCGCGGTGCGATCTGAGCTTGTAATACAGAATTTGCGTGATTTAAGGCTTCCGCCGCCAAGTAGGTGAGATCTTCGCGCTTCTGGGATACTACGCAGCGTTGAGTAGTAGTTCTGTACCGATGTTTCGGGACAACCTATCGGTCCCATCTTCAAGGGTCAAGAAGTCAAGAGAAAAAGCCTGGAATTCTTGACCTCGCTCACGAACATGTGCTGTCAGAATAAGTAATTAATCGTTGGTTTTAAAGTCCGAAGATTCCCCACCGCTCACAAAATATTGCTTCTGAAAAACAGCCACAGTCAGAGCCAGGCGACTACAATTAACTAGGTAAGCGCAGTATATTATTCAATATTTGACGGACATTTCATTCCTGTATGGTTGGATTAGACATAAAATAAAGCAGTCCAATATCATACTGACCTAACTTTACTGATGAACCCTGCGTCTTTCCTAGTTATTAGTTACACACATAAGTGAAGTAAAACTGCAAAATAATTGCTGTTGGCTCGGTTATGAAAAACAGCCATGAACGCAATTCTGACAGCCCACAGATATCAAATGAAAAATATCAATGCGTGATAGCAGCAGAAGTGTAGGTAACTGAATGGATAGATAAAAAGTACTACGTGTGTTACAGGTATTTCAATAAGTATGAACCATATAATAATGAATATAATAATGATTATATAATTATATAACGAATATAATAACGAACCATAAAACATCCACAATTTTGTGCCTCCGCAATCTTGTTACAAGGAAGAAAGGCATAAGCGCTTTAAATATTTCATATAAAAACAACAACATATACGAAAACGTTTCTAAGGAATTCAGTTAAAAAGAGATTCAGTAAGTACGTAACAAGGACTAACATAAAACACAACATATCTGTCAAATACGTAAATATATTAGCCAACAAAGGCGCATAAAGCGACAAAAAATCATACATAAAATACGAGTATAAATTCCTACATGTTTCAGCGCCAGGGTGCCGTCTTCAGGGATTCAAAAATCCAAAGGTTTGCAAGTACCAACACAACAATCCTGGTATTATGTTAAAAAAATGTTGAAATGTTACAACTATAAAATAATGAAAATCATGTACTACCAAAGACGTCGTGTTGGTACTTGCGAAAACTTTGTAATTTGGATTCCTTGAAGGTGGCGCCCTGGCGCTAAAACATGTAGGGATTTTATACGCTGTGTGTGATTTGTAGTCTTTTACGTGCATTTGTTTGTTCATATAATTATCTGTAAGAATAACGCACGGTGTATATAACGTCAAATCTCTACTAAACTTTCCAATCTGTCTATGGGCAATTAAGTAAACTAACAATTGAGTAAAATAGATTGAAGGAGAATTGACTGTGGTGTAAGGAATACATATACACACACGAGTGCGCGCGACCCTCTCTATGTGTGTATCAAAGCAAGCAAAATAAACTCCAGTGGCTAAAAAACGTGAACCGTATAAATTTCCAGTACGTGGGGCTATGTAATTATACAAATGAAAGTGATGTTTAAAATTGTAGGTCTGAAGAGCAGAAAAACCAGACAAAGACATGAAGATTTGTACAAAGGCAAAAGTGAACATGAGAAGGTAAAATCTGTTGTTGGCCCTGTGCGCGCAGTGAGGGCACATAGGCGAGTGGATTCTAGCTGCATGTAACTTTCAGAGCTTTTCGCAAAATTGCGAAAAGCGAGTGTTAGCTTCGTCATGTCTGTCTGTCTGTCTGTCTGTCTGTCTGCCTGCCTGCATGTCCGTCCGTCCGTCTCTCTCCGTCCACATGGAACAATTCGGCGCCCACTGGATGGATTTTCATTAAATTTTCTATTTGAGTAGTTTTCGAAAATCTAACGAGAAAATTCAAGTTTCGTTGAAATTTGACATGAATAACGGGTACTTTACATGAAGACCTGCGTACGTCTATGATAATATTTCGCTGTATTCTTCTTAGAATGAGAAATGTTTCAGATAAAAGATGCAGAGAAAATCAAAATATACATTTTGTCTTCAATAACTTTTTTCCGAAAGTCATGCCGTTTATGAGATAATGTGGATAAATATGGTACAGTCAGACACGCCACAGTTGACGACATAATATGGCGCATGCGCTTTGCATGCTGGACAACTAGGATTACAGACACGCACTCGGAATATGTAAAACTTATTGCTTTTCCACAGCAGCGCATCTCAATGTTCCGTTTATACTGACACTGCCTGTCTTGTTAACCTGAACTGCAGAGACATGTGTGTAGTGAGCTTCACATTCCGGCCGCTTTACCCCCTGACGAAGAGCATCCAACACCCAGTACAGGAGAGGTTGGGTGGGTCCAAGAGCCAGTCTGGGCACTTCAGAGAGGAGAAACACCTGTTACCGCTGTTGCGATTCTAGTCACGATTCGTTGAAAACCAAGCCCCATCACTGCAACGACCATGATAACACTGCTCCAGAGTATATGAAAGGAAAGAAAATTAAACCAAACTTGGGAAATAAGTAATTGGGTAATGCATTCACACATTTTCAAAATAACTGTTGTAGTAGGAAAAATTACTTTACGAGATATCATTGATGTGTATTAGGAATTTTCCATCTTCACTGATTACACAAAAACAACGTTCAGAAAACAGACTTCTTTCTTATTCAGATTTCGAAACGTCGTGTTTGTGTAACCAGTGACAATGGAAGAAAGCCCAAATACACATCAGTAATATATCGCATGTTACACCATTGTCTGAGAATTATCGTGTACATTTAAAACTACTTTAATCGGTAAGTAGGAAGGCTTAAATGTTAATGAGAACATGGAAAGAGAAAGAAGTACGTGAGCCATTAGGCATAAAATTCGTCAATGAAGAATACCAGCTGTGACACAGCACGTAACTATTGCCTATTGTTCTTTCCGTTGTGACGTATGGTCTCACGTCCTAAGGTGGGAAATAAAATTACGACTTTTAAGAGGGGGTACTATAAAAGGGGCCGTTCACGGTTATTTAGTGATCACTTCTTGATAACGGGTTGGTCAAATGCATACAGGAAGTGAAGCGTGTATCGTGCGCCGACATTCTAAAGAAAGTAGAATTTGCTAGGAGTTTGGATACAGCAAACTGTACGGACAGTGACAGGCTACGGGCTGGACAGCCGAGGAATAATATGTCGATTCCCAGCAGGGAAAACAGATTTATCTCTTCTCTGAAGCGTCCAGAAAGGCTCTGCAGCCGACCTGGCCTCCTACTCAACTGGCACAAGGGACTCTTCACCCTAGGGAAAAGAGGCAGGGACATAGAGCTGACGACTCATCTGCATATTTCCCTTTTACCTAAAATTTTCTACCTTAGGCGTTTTCATATACCAAGGAATAAAGTTCCGTGAACTTTGAGCATCACAGAGACCAGAGGATGATTATGTACCTAAAAATGGAAACGTGTGTGGTAAGAAGCTGTCACTACTAGGCCAAAGACTTATCTTGAGAATGAACTAGAGACAAAACAGGAATGCCGATAACCTGGGTACTTCAGCCATACTACACAGACGAATTTCTGCCTTGGCGTCTTCATGCCCTGTCTGCGCCAGATACATCGGAAAGCTGACGTGATCATTTGTCGTGTTTCCACTTAGAAATATTGAAAAAGTTACAGCAACTTAAACAATTGATTTTCCTTTAATGGATTATTCAGACGGATAAAAAGAATATTGTTGACGGCTCTGATATTCTGAGACACGATGCCAGATAAATGGGTTATCTGCTCCCGACGTTTCGTAGGAACATATTACGTTTATCTTAAAGCGCCTTTGTTCCTTCAAAACGTCGGAAACCGACTGCCCAGTGACGTGGCGTCCATTCCTAGAAGAAGGGACGCCTCAACCACTCAACCGTGAAAACGTCGAGACTGGCACAAAATATCCTATTCGTTTTTTACTCTTGTTTAGTTGTCCAAAAAAGTCTTTATTACTCTTGTATAGTGTATCAATTCTGTCATTCATCTCTTAACTTTTGTTCTGGTGTGTGATTGATTTGTCCAATTATTGTTAGTAAAAGCAAATAGTCTGTAAATTAGAAAAACATTTACAAACGATTTTTATTGCAGCGTTATGTAACAATCATCAATTCTGCAAACTCTGCCAATGGAAATTAACAAAGACAAACTCTATGGAATAGAGCTTTTCTGGAGAAGCTAAGAGTCGGTAAGGTCGCGAAGGAATTCGTGTCTCAACTATTGGAAGTGAAATAAGGAACGAACTCAAGGGTAAATTTTAATTTTCAGTAACTTGTTTAGAAGTACTGTAACAGGTTAGCATGTTCAACGACAGTCTAACAAACGCACAGCCAGTGTAATATCATAAGGTGCCCTGAGGCGCTGGTTAACCCAATAAGGGGGATGGGAAAGGTGCAAGTAACATACTATGTGTTAATAGTTTAAACTACTTCGTGGTAAATTTTACCTGATAAAGTTTGGGTTTTAATTACTTTCCAAGAAGATGTTTGAAGCTAATGTTATATAACTCACGTATGTACAAGAGAAGAAAGACAACTAGAGTGGAAAACTTCTCAGAAGTTCGTAGATTAACTTTAAAAATATTATTCAGATTGCCTTCTAAAATTTCTTTACCCACACAACAGTAATCCTCAATCTCAGTTTCTTTACCTGTTTCAACCTTCCACGCTGATCTTCCTATTTCACGTAGGCGCGCGCACGCACACACGCACACACATACACACATTATAGAAGCAGGCATCAACTAAAACGGTAGGTATAATTGTTCATACAATTCTTACCCATGACATTTCACAACACGTGTCGTTCCTCATATACCGTATTACATCGATTTTAAGACGCACCTTTTACGCATTTTGTGAAATGAAAATTAGGGCGCGTCTTAAATTCGAGGTATTGTTCTTCACTGTTCAAAAGTCTCGGAAAACACCATTTTCCTCAAAGAACTTTAACATGGCTAAAAAAGTTGCAAATTTTACTGAGAGTGAAATGTATGTGCTTGCAAAAATTGTCAACTTACACAAAAATTCATGAATGCAAAAATAATTTACAACGTACTCACGCCTTTCTAGTTATCACCTACAGTTTTTTCCTGAAAATCCCTTTTTAAGAGTGCGGTGCGTCTTAAATTAGAGGACCTCTTAAATTCAAAATAACATGGCGTTTCAAATCGGACACCTTATGGTCTCAAATTTCGTAACCAAATAAAATTGCACATATTTATTATTATTATCATCATTGTCATCGTCATCGTCGTCGTCGTCGTCATCATCATCATCATCATCATCATCATCATCATCATCTCTAATTTACATACGGTCCATCAAACGAAAGGGGACCGCGGTGGCGCAGTTGGTTGAGGCACTGCGCTACAAACCGGCAGGTCGCGGGTTCGATTCCCGATGTGGAGTTTTTCATTCGTACTATGGCCCTGGGGTCGACTCAGCCTCTAACAGAAATGAGTACCAGGAATATTTTCTGGGGGTAAAGGCGGCCGGTGCGTATGGCTGACAACCTACCACCTTCATGTGCCGATTGTCTAGCAATCTGGGAACCCTCAGGGCCTGTAATGGGATACCTTTACCTTACCATTGAAAGAAACCAAAAAGCAGCAAAGCAGGAATAAAACCTTTTCAAGATTGCACTTCATGAAGCTGACAACGAAGTGTACTATTCCCGCTACCAACACGTAACTGTGCAGATACATGCGGTGCTGTCGATAAAGGGGGCAAAGGGCAGAAAATCCGGGCTTTGCGCAGGGCGGAAAAAAATCTTTGAGTCGGCTCTCCGTACAGTACATTCTGTGTAGCATTCTATAATGTCCAGAGGGTTTTGCGTAAATGCACATTCAACCCTACATAGTTTAATCCTTACATGTGGCCATTACAATGAGTTACTTACAAAACTGCACATTACATTTTGTTATAACATAGTATTTTATTCTGATTCATTGTAAAAGTAAACTTTTTACAAAATGTCACAATTTATTTATTTTCTTCCAATATTATTTGGAAATAATTTATATTTCGTCCACTTCTATCGATTCCATCCAAGGCGTTAGGGTTTTCTTTTTTTTGCACAGAGTTTCATGATGTAATATTGTCAATATTGCCACTAGTAATGAAATGAATTTATTTATATCAGACACTCATTTCAGTCTTGCCTACAATAGTTCATGGATATAAAATAATTTACGTTACATGTTTTGTATGCCTTCTACTTGCCATATTTTTGTTACTTATTTCCTTGTTGAAGTTCGTGTAAGTACTGACGCGTTGTTAAGTGCCGCCGTCCGTAATTTAGCTCATACGAGAGCGCTGGAATTTCAGTCGCATCTAGAATACCATTTTAAAATCAACGGAAGGGAAACAAAAAAAAAATAAAACACAGAAACACGTAAAAAAATACACAAAAACATTAACATGTTACAAAGTAGACAATTACCACAAACAAGGCAAACTGGAAACAAACCGGAACTCCCATTTTAAACATACATCTACCCAAGAATTCACATTTTAACAACTACAGATCTGCCAGATTTAACGTTATCACAGTTATCTGAGGATTCACCTATTCTGCAACATGAGGCTGTGTCGCTCGGTTGTACCCGTCGTTTCGAAATAACGCAGTGTTACGACCCTCAAGGGGTTGGGGGCCCCAAGATACCCCACAAGAACCTACTCTTTTGAGAAGCCATAAGCCACCCGCCCGCCCAAAGACAGCGCGTCATACCTCAGAAGACCTGAACCATAACACTCACAGCAGATCAATCGGCTACTGATTAAATCTAACAGGACCGAACACGCAATCTGCCGTTCTGAATTCAATACTGTGCTCGTTAGGAATGAAACCCAAATACATGAAGAATTAGGGTATGGAATGGATTAATCTGGCTCAAAATATAGACTAGTGGTGGGTCCACGTAAAAGCAGTAACGACTTTGTGTGTTCTGCAAAAAGAGGATAAGGGACTATCAGATTATCAAAAACGAACTCTACTCTGTTAAGATAAACAGAAACCCTGGGGACTTCGTGTTTTCATCATTTACTGTGGCTATGTATGTTTCTCACAAAGAAGTGAGTGTTCCGTTGTGCAGGCTGGCATATTGATAGGTTCGCGTCACATGCTGCTCAATAGCACTTGGAGGACAAGTACAGACTACCTGTAATGTCTTTCAGCATGTTAACCCGACACTTGAATCCGGTCAGCCAGCAGACTGCGACTAAGCTTTGACAGACAGACAGATGGGCGACTGTCCTAGCAGCAAGTAGGCTATAGTCCACGCCACTCTCAGTATTGAAGCGGGGCAGAATTATTCATGGGCTGTCCCATCATTCACTCCCACATCACATCGTCCGGGGGTGCGAGTAGCACAGAAAGAGATAGCAGACATAGGCGATCAACTCACATCGGACAAGTTACAGCTATAGGACGCTCCACAGTGCACAAAAATATGCTTATATTGCTTAGCTTCGTGGTAATTTTTTAAGTCAAAGTTTAAGAGTTGGTGTTAAAATATGGCCTATTTGGTTTACATGTACAACGAAGCGTCTCGGCTGCAGAAAACTGCATAGCGGGACGATTAATGATTCGTATTCTCCAACAAATCAAGATGAGATGGGCGGGGTATGTGGCAGGTGTGAGGCGAAAGAGAAATCTATAGACGATTTTAGTGTGGAAACCTAATGAAAGACACTACTTTAAAACCCTGAGCATAGATGGAAGGGTGCTATTAAAAAGTATCTTAAAGGAATGCTAAGCGGGCCTGGACCCGAACTGATTTGACTCAGGGCAGGTACCAATGGCTGGCTGCTGCGAACACGGTAATGAACTTGCAGGGTCCATAACATGTGGAATATTGCGTGATTTCAGGCTTTCGCCGCGATATAGATGACATCTGCACTCTTCTGGGATATTACGCAGCGTTGCGGTTTTTTTTGGACTTCTTTACCCTTCAAGCTGAGACCGATAGGTTGTCCCGAAACGTCGGTACAGAACAACCACTCAGCGCTGCGTAATACCCCAGAAGAGCGCAGATATCATGTGGGAAATTTCTTGACTAGCTGAGGAACCGCTCTGCCTCAAGAAGCTACGTCGTTATGAAAAGTTGAAGGCGTGGTCCTTGACAAGCCAACGTATGTACCAAATTGTTACACACAATCGTTCAATCTTAGCTAAAAATCCTGACTGATTCGCTGCTTCACAGTTGTGTTCCGGTAATCGAAAATGAATGTTAAGGTAGACCCCCGCACGTTTACATTGATAGCTCGCAGTTTAAGGAAAGTACGAAAAGTATATTTGACGATCTACATACAGTAATAAGGCGGCATACAGGTGAGATTTGTATGGCGGGGAATTAGGGGACAAATAAATAGCCATAATATTAATACTTACCGCTTTTTATTTGGTTATGATTACTTATAATTAATTACGCGATGTTGTGGTGTGAGGTAACATGTAGTCTCATTGATTTTGTTCTTCATGCGATTCACATTATTCATAATTCAGAAGTACAAAAACGTAAGTAATATTTTATACCTATCCACTGATTACATCTGGGCAAAGAAATGTCGGTATAGAGATGGATTATTAATATAGGCCGATCTACAAATTGTGTAAGAAATATTGTATGTAAGTCACAAATTACAAAATATTTCAACGGGGCGAAATTTTGAGGTTGTGTATGATAAATTTAACATCAACAGAAAGCATACGGGCATATAAGTAGTATTTTTTGAAATAAATATAACAGGCAATAATAATAATAATAATAATAATTTATAACCTATGCATAATTGTGATAAATAACAAAATTCTGACCCCATTGGACCAAATGGTATGACGAACTGAAAAAATTCCAGGACGAGAAGGTCTGAACGTACCTGCGTGTTACATTATAAGTTCATTCCCTGCTTTGTTCGACAGTAATCTCACAACACAGAAGCTTGTAAATACCACAAAATCTACTTATAAACAAACGACACAGTTCCACTGCAGCATTACTATTTAGTGGAACAGCGCTGAATTCTTGAGTTCAAGGAGAATAGTACTGACATTACAATAGCACCAGTGATCGCTCCATCAAATTCGTGAATACTTAGACTGGACCAGAAAACAAACATCCTTTGTTGATCTGTGAATTTAGTTTTCCCCGGAAACTGAAATCGTCTTAGAATTACAGGATTCAAATTAAAATTTCATTAATCAACAGATCCGCTACATTTTAAAATTGTATGTTGATACTATGCCAAATTCCACACAGGAATGTATGACGTGTCTTTGTTTTCCGAGAATTATGGGGGATTTTCTGTATTTTAAAAAAGAAAACAGTGTTTTCAATTTTAGGTTACTTTTAAATGTGGGCTCTTCTTCGTTTTAATTTAATAATTAACGTCACACAAATGTGATCTCAACATAGCACAGTCGAACCCGGTTATAACCACATAGGTTTATACGACACCTCGCCTATAGCGTCAGATTTTCATGGTACCGATTAGTTCGTCAGTGTTAACCATAACATTACACTCCCCAGTTATAACAACACTCGTTTATAATGACACAAAAAAATCCAGTCCCTTTCATGATGTTATAAACGAGTTCGACTTTATTAACATTTCATGCAAAACATCCTGTATCTGGTACATTGTCATTGTTTTCTCCATCCAATTCTCACCAACTCTGGAGAAATTTCTCGGCGACCATAACCTGTTTGTAGTGCCAAAGCGATCTGTGTCTAGCAATTTTTATTGCTTTGTACCCATTCAATTAGTACAATCGTCGCTATAAGATTATGGGATGGTACGTACTGCAGGAATGGCCAACGGGAATAAACATAAGACAAGCACGGTCAGGAAGAACCTTCATTATTTCGGCACAATTTCTTTCGCAAAAACATCACATTCTTCACGCCAGATTTGAGGTTCTCACAGCAGTTTTGATGAAGATTAAAGTCTTCTGGGATGTGATGTAAACATTTACTGATATTTTGAACGAGCATAGTGAAGTCTGCTTAACACTCAAGGTGGAAAGACTACGATGTACACAATGGCTTGTAACTATTTACCAGTCAACACAGCGTAATAACTCAGAAGGCTTAAATCTTGCTCTCTCTAGTTTCTAACGAACAACAAATCTAATAAGAGGTTTCCTGTCTTTATAGCACCCATTAGCGCACCTGTCAAAAGAGGTTCTCTGTCAACTGAACCCATGCATGCAATCCTAACTTTCAATCCTTCAGTACCACATCAAAGTAATCTCCAGCCAGGGCATGACACTAATTTCATGAAGTACGCCTTATGGCTTTCACACATACTTCACACTCAGTACAGTGTATCTGCACCCAAGAAAAAGTTTGTTAGGCTTCAGTCATCTATTTAACAGCAATGCAGTATGACGAACTGGTGATTTTGTAACATCCAGGACTGTTAGTGAGTCCAGGGAGTTTCAGGTCGTCAGTGCATTTGGTTACGATTTGGGGAGAGGGTTGGCAAGCAATGTTTTAAGCGGCCACGGACCGCAACTCGGTTCGCGGAGGATTTGTAGGACAGGACAACAAACAGGGAAATTACGAAGGCGGTGTAATTAGTACTGTGAGTTAACAATACACAGACATTCAGTCCGCCGCCAAGCATTCAGCCGTGTACATAACCGTGAAAATAGGAACACAGATATGAAGTACGATATAAATTTTTACACGCGTTAAAAGCTTTCTGCTGGAACTAGGTCAAACGACAAAAATTATATAGCCAATCATATCAGAATCAGCTTCCTCGCTATACTACAGGTTTCAAAATCTACCCGGCATTTAGTCAAATATTGAAAAAAAATTTCAAAGTTTTAACGCCGCGCGAAGGATAGTAATTTATAACATCATTTTACAACTGGGAGAGCCACTAGTGCCTGAGCCCAGTGCCTTTGAGGTTGAGATGGCTATTGAAAAGCTAAAAAGCCACAAATCACCAGGTATTGATCAGATTCCAGCAGAATTGATTAAAGCAGGGGGTAGGATTATTCGGTCTGAAATCCATAAACTTATTATTTCTGTTTGGAATAAGGAGGAATTGCCTGAGGAATGGAAGGAGTCGGTCATTGTGCCTATTTATAAGAAGGGTGATAAGACAGATTGCAGTAACTATCGAGGCATATCACTTTTGTCGACTACATACAAAATTCTATCCAACATCCTTTTGTCAAGGTTAACTCCATATGCAGAGGAAATTATTGGGGATCATCAGTGTGGATTTCGACGTAACAGGTCAACCACTGATCATATATTCAGCATTCGTCAAATACTTGAGAAAAAATGGGAATACAATGAGGCAGTTCATCAGCTATTTATAGACTTCAAGAAAGCCTATGATTCAGTTAGGAGGGAGGTCTTGTATAATATTCTCATTGAGTTCGGTATCCCCATGAAACTAGTAAGGTTAATAAAAATGTGCCTAAGTGAAACATATAGCAGAGTTCGGGTAGGCAAACATCTGTCTGACACGTTCCCTATTAAGAATGGCTTGAAACAAGGAGATGCTCTGTCGCCATTGCTTTTCAACTTTGCTTTAGAATATGCCATTAGGAGGGTTCAGGCAAACCAGGAGGGCTTGAAATTGAATGGTACACATCAGCTTCTGGTTTATGCTGATGATGTTAATATATTGGGCGGAAGCGTACATAGCATAAAGAAAAATGCAGAAGATTTAATTATTGCTAGTAAGGAGATTGGTCTAGAAGTAAATGCTGAGAAAACTAAGTACATGGTCATGTCTCGAAATCAGAATGCACGACACAATCACAACATAAATATAGATAATAAATCCTTTGAAAGGGTGGAAGAATTCAAATATTTGGGAGCAACCCTAACGAATCGAAACTCCATTCATGAAGAAATTAAGAGCAGATTGAAGTCGGGGAATGCTTGCTATCATTCGGTGCAGAATCTTTTGTCTTCGAGGTTGCTATCCAAAAACACAAAGATTAGGGTATACAGAACTATAATTTTACCTGTTGTTCTGTATGGATGCGAAACTTGGTCTCTCACACTGAGGGAGGAACAAAGACTGAGGGTGTTCGAGAATAGGGTGCTGAGGAGGATATTTGGGCCTAAGAGGGACGAGGCGACAGGGGAGTGGAGAAGACTACATAACGAGGAACTTAATGACCTGTACTCATCACCAAATATTGTTCGGGTAATCAAATCGAGAAGACTGAGATGGGCTGGGCATGTGGCACGTATGGGGGAGGAGAGAGGTGCATACCGGATTTTGGTGGGGAGACCCGAGGGAAGGCGACCACTTGGGAGACCCAGGCGTAGATGGGAGGATAATATTAAGATGGACATTCGGGAAGTGGGATGGGAGGACATGAACTGGATTGATCTGGCTCAGGATAGGGACAGGTGGCGGGCTCTTGTGAATGCGGTAATGAACCTTCGGGTTCCATAAAATGCGGGGAATTTCTTGACTAGCTGAGAAACTGTTAGCTTCTCAAGAAGGCCTCTGCTCCATGGAGTTAGTTAGTTAGTTAGTTATTTTACAACTGGGGTAGCCCTTAAAATTTGTGTGCCTGGTGGATGAACTAGGTATTGGAGTTTCAGTGCTCGCTGAGTAAAAACATGTGAATCGGCCGTGGTAGTTGGTGGAGTAATATGGAATCAGAACGTCGTACTGGGGCATCAAGAATCATTTGACAGCTAAACATCTGTGAATACAGTGACAGCCGTTCTTACACGTGGGAAGGTATTGCTTTCTATTTCAGTTCCCTCGGTATCTGAACTTATGACACTTGCCACGGCAGTGAACTAATGGGTACGAAGTAGGCTTGTTATGAAAACTGATAACACAACAGTGATCATAAGAGAACCTGCCATTAACCTGTTAATCTTTTAAAGCCTAGAGGTAACTTTACGTACCACCAGGTTTAACATTAAAAAATTCTACGTGGTGCCCACATTGCGTTTATGAGTTTTGTACGGATCTCAGAACAAACAGCAACTTTTGCCTTATAAAACATTAAGACACTGGTTTTTATAACCGAAGTGGAGAGTGTTTACAGCGCGGTACGCGCTGAGTCCTTATATAAAGCAGATACGCCTCGTCTTTAAAGGGTTAAAGATGAAAAAATGAACAATAAATTAATTTTATATTCAAACCAAGCGGTAATATGTCACTCTTTCCCATTAGCATCAGACGCAGAATATCGTCAGTCGATCTCAGCGTTGCCATAAATATTCCCTCAGACAAGTTCCATGTTCACGGCTGGATGCTTCTACTGTCATGTCTAACAAGGGACGACAATAATGCATATAGAATATTGGTGGAAAAGGTTTGAGAAACACTCCCTTGAAGGGTACATAAGAAGATGGAAAAATACTGAGACCCACCGCACACAAACACCTTGGGAAGCGGGCTGAAGAGGATCAGCTCAAGCACAAACAACATACAAAATATTTTGTTTTGTTTATACTGAGCCCATTCTTACAATTAATACAGCAACCAACTTATGCACTTAATAAAATACATTCAGAAGCAAGTATAAAACTCCTACATGTTTCGGCACCAGGGTGCCATCATCAGGGATTTATTCAGAACAGAGGTGTACAAGGCCAACACGCCAATCTAGGTATTGTGTCTCACTTATTAAAATGATTAAAAATTTAAAATTCTGAAGTATACAAAATTAACAATCATACTATTTATCGTAAAATTACAATGTTGTAAATTCAAATTTTTAAGTTCCATAGTGAGCCGTTCCATGTAGAAGTTTCCAGTTACTTGGAACGGCTCACTATAAAAGTTTTAAAAATTTAAATTTACAACATTTTAATTTTATGATTATTAACCATGTATATTTTAGAATTTCAAATTTTAATCATTTTAATAAGGGAGATGCAATACCTAGATTAGGCTCTGGCCTTGTACTTCTTTGTTCTGAATAACTCCCTGATGACGGCAGCCCCGTGCCGAAACATGTTGTTTAATGCTTGCTTCTGAATGTATTTTGCTACGTGCATAAGTTGATTGATGTATTAAACACACACAGTAGTATAGACTTTGATCACTTCAGCTACCTGAAGATGGCACAGTACTGTCGAAACACGTTGAAGCAATAAAAATATATACTATTGCGTACGTTGTATGCGCATTTAGTTGGTTTATTAAAAAATAAGTTGATCGAAATGCACGGATTAAGCAGTTTCAAAATACGATCATCTCCTTTCAAAAGGTGGGCTCTAGTATTGAACTTGCGGGTTCTGCTGTATCAGTGCTTACGACTCACAGTGCTGTCACCAGTCATCACAAATACAGCCACAGTCATCACCTTCACACCGCAGCATCCTGTAATTATCACTGGCTTTGATATCACGGTAGTTAGCATTGAAGTTATCACTGACGTCACAACCACAAAACCAGTTATGAATTTGTAATTACCCCGCTACACCTAAGGCCCCTTTCCAGGTACCGTAAATTGGTCAGTATTGTTCCAGTTAATGGGCGTGTATAATATCAAGAGACTAAATCTTGTAACATGATAATCCACAAAATTATGTGTAGCATTGCATTAACATTAATCCTAAGCCTAGTTAATTTTATGAATCATGGGACTTTATTTTAGTGTCCATTGCAGGCCACCAATGACCCCTCACTTGAACCAGATACATCCAGTCATTACTCCGTTTATTTAAGATTCATTTTTAACATTTCATCCCATTACAATATTTTTCCAAGTGGTCACTTTCCTTTGGATTATCCATCTGTTTCTTTTATGTACTCCTCGTGCTAATGTTTTCAAAAAATCTGAATGTTAATGCAGACAAAATAAGGTCACCGCACAGAAAAGAATACAATATGTTTCGGGGCCAATCGCATCCTTTTATATAAGTTACAAAATATTTATCTTAAACTGGGAGAAAGAATAAAGTATTTGATATATAATTTAAGGCTTTCACATCGACAAAATACAATAAAACGTTCTCGGGCTAGCAACCTCCTCAGGTGGTTGAATTGCGTGGAAACCAACGTTTTCAGGACCATCTCTGTCCTTGTCATCAGGAAACTGACTCAGTTCTGTCAGTCAGTTCCCTGATGACGGGGACTGATATAGTTCTCCAAACGTAGGTTTGCTTCTCATTCAACCACATGATGCGGTTCCTAGCCAGAGAATATTTTATTGTATTTGATTTCTGTAGATAAGAACAGTGGTCGTCAGCGTTATCAGTAAGTTACTGACACGTTTTCACAGGAAACAAACCGTATGTCACTGAAGACTCAACTGTGGTATTTACGGTGTTAATTAATATATGCCATTCAGTTTCGTAATCAAACGCTTCTTGCGTTGCTAACCTTAATTTACAGCCAAATTCCTCCTACCCGTCTCCATACAATCAGGATAAAAGAGATTTCATTCAGGCTTCCGTCCCGGCGTAGGTGAGGTCTTCGCTCTTCTGCGATGCTTCGCGGCGTAGCTTTATAGTTCTTAAACAATTACCAGCCCACGGCGCGCAACAATTTCAGAACAGCGAAGACCTCAGGACAGAATTACATTGCACTGCTTTTAGTTTTTACAAAATTTGTAATACACTGACATTACATAAATTAGTTTAAATTTAGTAGCAAACAATCAGAATGCAGAAACGTTATTTCACGAAATTCAAACAATATCGATTCAACCAGATTGTACATTCAAAAGACAGAACACTTGTTACCAAAGGCTTGTTATTCTAATGTCATAAACAAATACATTCACATTTTGGATCAATTAGTGTTCGGACTTTGTCTATTTTCCAGTTTTAAGAAGAAAATTGAAACACGTTTCGGGGACAGACTCCACCAGGGAAGGACCTAAACAGTTAAGCCATATAAACACAGATAGCCTGAAACCCTTAGCTCAGACGTTCGGAATACAAGTATCTATGCCTATCGGTCACTCGGAAGGGGTCCGATATTGTACCAGAAACGCGGATTTCTATCTTTATTTTACACACTGTACGATGAATAAAGCAAAACAGTGAATGACTCAAAGTGTGATACGCCATGACCAGAACTATACAGAATTAAATGAAATTAGGTTTTAAATTGTTTCGATGAATGTGTGTGCTAACGCAGCTGAATTACGCACAATAACGTTGTCAAAGGAAGGAAGATGTTAAGAGTAAGCCAATAAATCATTAACAATAACGAGCGAGAATTTACTAATTACAAAAATAGAAAAGTATCACATCCGTCGTTGGTGTATACACCGCAGGAAACAACGTGACACCGATTACAAATACCTGCTGGAAAGCTATAGACCTCCTTAATTATGCATAGTTATTGACTTCCACTGTTCATTTGGAGCTGCTGACCCATTTTCAGTTACAAGCTAAATAATGGTGATATTAATTTTGAAAACCAAAGAAACACGTACTTATTTCCGATATTCTGAACAGTTAATTAATACCGTGCAAATATAGCTGGTATGAAAGCGTACATTTTCATTATTCACAGCATCTAGCAACACTGGTAGCCACATTCTGTAGGAATGAAGTCCACTACAAGAAATCCTCTATTTGCATGCAAGAATTTATTCAAAAAATTCCCTGAAGCACATTTCCTCATTTTCGCTCAGTTTCGACTCAGTCTGCGTCATTCTGTGTCACCCTCTGTTTTTCAATTTTATCCGCACACAAAATAAAGCGAAGGGCCGCGAACCATTAACGACACATTTGACTTTAACGAAAAGCAATAAAACTGACTTTACTAAGACTCGATATTACAGGAATTCTGGACATTGTATCGTCTAGTATTCCGAACAGATAATGACGTTTCGGAAAACGGATTTATTTCTTTTTTCGGGTGAAAGATAACTAAGCCCTCTACTCAGCCGCGTCAGTTGCAACGAGTTAAGCTCAATCACTGGACATCTGAAGGTTCTCATTTGAATTGTGAGTATACAAGACAGGTTCTATAAACGGGAAATAACAGCGAATTTATGACACCAGTTGTTTAAACATCCAGAAGTATTATGCAAAAGGTCCCTGCTAGATATTATGTCTGTTATTCGACAGCATACATTGATTAGCTACACAGTAACAGTCACAGAAGCCACTAACTGGACGAGAAACTTTCACAAAGGGAGTTTCCAGCATTTAAGCCAGTTACATGCGATGTGGCATAAAGGCACTGACGTTTAAATCAGTACAGTCACGTCCAAGGTATTAACTTTCTGGATTTAAAGATTTATTCCCAGCGTCTATGCCATGCCTGGAAAGTCTGTCGAATGTACTTTCCAGTAACCTTATCAATATCTACTGTGAGCATTGCTGTCAGCGTTATCAATTTTTTAAATGGCCCTTTTAAAAAGATTCGTAGTTTCGGAAGAAGAAAAGTTTAACTACGTGTCAGTCACGCTTACATGGATGAAAGGATACGTCATGGCATTCAGTCGCATTTGGGATCAAACCGTGTAGAGGACAAAGATTTACCGATGTTTCGGCAAACATTATAATTCCCATCTTCAAAGTGAATGAGTCTGGAGGTTATCTGGGGGCCCTAGTGACATGGTGTGGGCGATACAGGACTGAATGGGCAGCGGAGTACTTCTCTGTTAACGAAATGGAGATAAACCCCTGATATTTTCAGCGCAATTGCTTTCTTTTTCTATCAAAAAAGCTCTTTTTCATGAAAAGAGTCAGAAACTGTTACCGAAACGGTGGAAACCTTTGATATGGTATTCAGTGGTCTAAAGCAAATAGTTTCTTACTTCACCGCAACAGCACTGACAAAACAATCAGTGTCTGTCAAATTTTCACATGTGAAATACCCATTTGTTATAGTGAGCTTTGGTAACGGCCATTTGTCATACAGTGCGTCTTTATAATAGCTACTTGTTATACAGTGCGACCATATAATAGCTACTTGTTATACAGTGCGACCATATAATAGCTACTTGTTATACAGTGCGAACTTATAATAGCTACTTGTTATACAGTGCGACCTTATAATAGCTATTTGTTATACAGCACGCCCTTATAAATCACATGTACAAAGAAGTCAGTATGTGTACACACTCGTACATACAGGTAGACACTACAGGGCAGGTATGACGAAAATTTATTGAAATGAATGCCTAAAATGCTATAAATGTGCAATAAAGGCCTATAACGTTCCCATATGATCGTTGAACGGGATATGGATTTCGGAACCTGGATGGAATTTTAGGTGTTATTATAGACCATAATCAGTACCGCTTCTAAATGTAATAACAATTAATAAATTAAGTAGAATAACTTATGACGTGTAAACAATTTTATTTATAAGTATAGACACCAAGAATTCAGCCAGTGGAGCCCACATCGTACTGGCGAGAAAGAAATATTTCTTTGCCCGTCTAGAATGGAATTTCGTTTCCATAAAAACTTTGGCGGCGCATCAAATGCTTATGTATGCGCCAACAGAAATTCGTTTCGAGTGTCGTTTTGGACACCTTTTCCATAGTTTTGCCATCCTGCCGTACGTTATAAGTTTCGCGAATGTTAGTGTTTTGAGTGTGCTATTTAATGACATTCTAAATTGCTAAAGTTACACAGCGCGTCATTGGTAGATAAAAGAATCACCTTAATTAAATCCATCCCCTTGTGCCTAATTATCACTCACATAGACATATTATTTCAACACAACATTTTTGTTGTTATTTTCATCAGCTACATGTTTCGATCGAAAATGATCATCATCAGGCGTGCTTCTACAGAATATTAAAAATCGAGGTAGAATGTTTTTATCTGAGACCTCTTTCAAATATTAAAACGTGTATCCTACGATATGTTGTATATGTATACAGGATAATGTAGAGGCATTTTATTGCCATTGTTATTTTATGTTACGTTGCAACCTGTACTTCCTTTGTAAGGCCGGGACAAGCCACACTATGTATCTGGCTGTAGTTACTTGGTCGCAAGACGCTTAATATGAATCAGCGCGTGACCCTTAGTCGAGAAATCACCATCACATGTCAGGCAGAGAGGGAACCCTTGGACTCGCCACATCCTGAGTATGGGATATATAACCCCCGGCCCGCAACTGCCGGCCAGCTCTCTTTACGTTTCTGCTACTGCGTGTGCCTGTACTTGTGCTGTACCGGTACGTCTGCTGCGACTCGTCCGTCCGGGACGTGCTGCTGCGTGTATTTGTGACCAACGATTGGTGATCAGCTTGGTCTGACTCTGTACTGTCAACACCAATAAACAAACTTGCTCCAGGAGTAACAAGTCGTCTCCTCAGAACGTTGGTACAACGAGATCCTCCTCCTCCTCCTCCTCCTCCTCCTCCTAAATACCCTTCTCTAAAAGGTTCCATCCCGGCCACTGTAGAGCAAGAACAAGCTTATGCTGTACTCAGAAACCTGAGGACGTCTCGGTGCACAACAGAAGACCTTTTCTGATGTCAGATGTGGGGTTAAGGAGGCCGCAGCAGGAGACCGCAGCCGAGGTTAAGGAGCCCGCAGCAGGAGACTGCAGCCGAGGTTAAGGAGGCCGCAGCAGGAGACTGCAGCCGGCGTTAAGGAGGCCGCAGCAGGAGACCGCAGCCGAGGTTAAGGAAGCCGCAACAGGAGACCACAGCCGAGGTTAAGGAGCCCGCAGCAGGAGACTACAGCCGGCGTTAAGGAGGCCACAGCAGGAGACCGCAGCCGGCGTTAAGGAGGCCGCAGCAGGAGACCACAGCTGGCGTTAAGGAGGCCGCAGCAGGAGACCGCAGCCGAGGTTAAGGAGGCCGCAGCAGGAGACCGCAACCGAGGTTAAGGAGGCCGCAGCAGGAGACCGCAACCGAGGTTAAGGAGGCCGCAGCAGGAGACCGCAGCCGGCGTTAAGGAGGCCGCAGCAGGAGACTACAGCCGGCGTTAAGGAGGTCGCAGCAGGAGACCGCAGCCGAGGTTAAGGAGGCCGCAGCAGGAGACCGCAACCGAGGTTAAGGAGGCCGCAGCAGGAGACCACAGCCGGCGTTAAGCAGGCCGCAACAGGAGACCGCAGCCGAGATTAAGGAGGCCGCAGCAGGAGACCACAGCCGAGGTTAAGGAGGCCGCAACAGGAGACCACAGCCGAGGTTAAGGAGGCCGCAGCAGAAAACCACAGCCGAGGTTAAGGAAGCCGCTACTGGGTGCAGGACAGACTGCGCCGAACCCAGGGTCAACGGAGGAGCCATCCGGTAAAGTTAAGGCGGGGCCGCCATTAGTTGAAGTAGCTGAAAGTCGACGAGACAACCGAGGGATTTGCAGGCCGTGGTACAGTCGCGAAGTAACAAGGGTGAGTCTTTACTCAACTTACCACGTCACTCGAACCTACTAGTTCGAATTCCCGAGGTGCAGAACTCCGAGGGAACTACATTAGTGTAGGCGAAGCACTTAAAACTGGTACCCCCCTTTAAAGGAAATAGGAATGAAGTGCTAGCACTTGTGGGAAATGTAGACACTGCGTTCGCGGTGATAAACCCAAGTCAGGAAGATATTTTATACAAGTTTGTGCTAAATCGGATAAGTGGAGAACCCCGGACCGTGATCAGTCATAGAAATCTGGATAATTGGACGGCGCTCAGGGAATTTTTGAAAAATTCATATATCGAAAAGAGAACACTCGATTATCATGCCAATCACTTGTTCAAAGCTAGGCAAGGGAAAGAGGAGAAGGTAACTGATTGGATTCAGAGGCTCCAGACGCTTGGGTCACAATTTCGGGACTCTGCCCTACTAAATTGTAGTGAGGGGGCACGAGAGGGGGTATTAGATTTAGCGGACAGATTGCGCAATATCTCTTTTGTACAGGGTCTGGTGTCTGATCACATTCAGACGATTGTAAGGAGTAGGAACTACCAGAAATTTGATGAGATGGCGGAAACTGCCCTGGTGGAGGAAAGTGCGACGGCATCCACGCGAGAACGGTACAAAGGCCAAGGGTTTAATATCTCTAAGTGCAGCTTTTGTGGTAAAGCTGGGCACCCTTCCAGTAAGTGTTACGTGCGGGAGAAACGGGAAGCACGGGTGAATCCGGTGATAGCCAACCCGACTGATAGTACCAGTAACGTTACGTGTTATAGATGCGGAGAAAAAGGGCATTTTGCTGGGAATTGCCGTAAACCGCCCAAGAGAAAGGAAAACCCCGATCAGAGGAAGCCGCCGGGAAACGAGTTAAGACGGCCGGAGTACAGCCGCCCGAACTCAATAGGCTGTAGTAGAGAGAGACGCTGTGATTATCTTCAACTAGAATTGGATGTGGGTAGCAGAGACAAACTGAACTCGCTAGTAGATATTGGGGCCAATATCAGCCTGTTAAAGAGTCGTAATTTGCGTGGGGAAATAGAGTTTGAGCCCGAGGAAAAGCGTAGAGGGTTCAGTGATCGAAACCGACGGGAGCACAGCGGTCAAAATTCGTAAACAGAGCTCTCTGGCAGTTGCGAGCCAGGGGTTATATATCCCATACTCAGGGTGTGGCGAGTCCAAAGATCCGCTCTCTGCCCGACATGTGATAGTGATTTCGCGACTAAGAGTCACGCGCTGGTTGATAGCAAGCGTCTTGCGACCAAGTAACTACAGCCAGATACATAGTGTGGCCTGTCCCGGCCTTACAAAGCAAGTGCAGGTTGCAACGTAACATAAAATAACAATGGTAGTAAAATATCTCTACATTATCCTGTATAAATATACAACAAATAATATAGCCTGTATACATATACAGCAAATAATACAGTAGTTTTTGACAGTATAACATGTAGACAGAAGGTTGTGCAAGTACTAGGATGTTCCTTAAAATGTCTTAGGACTTATTTCTTGAAATGCAGTTAAAGATTGAAAACTAAACTTAATTTTTGTTTGTGCGTAAATATCCGTGTACTGTTTCGAATAATTGGCTGGCCACTGGTCTGGGCTATTGAGTCTCCGTTGTGTACCGGGGATACGCATTGCGTAAGTTACGTATGTGAAAGATAAATAAATGAGTATGGAGCACTGGTGGAATGATACTGACACAGGAAACTGAAATACTCGTTCACAAAGTTTTTCCAGAGCTATTTTGTCCGCCATAAGTCCCAGATGGACTGACCTGGGATCGAACCGGGGGTTTATACGATGGAAAGACGACGATTAATAGTCTAAGCTGTGGCACAGCACATGTAACCGTAAATAAAAAAACTGTGATATTAAATGTGATACAAAGGCAGGGCTCCAATTGTGAAATAGTATCAATTGAAGGTTGTCAAATATTTTACCTTATTTCATGGTACGGCACTGAGTTTCCCTTAGATTAGACACATTTCCTACAGTCACTTTAACTGCTCTCCATAGAAGTGTGCATAATTTCATACAGAATTTGGTGCTGTACAGCTAAATAAGATATGTCACAAAATTGTGTAGGCTTACGCGACAATATATGAGACTTGGGGGGTTGCAAGATATTGAATTATCCTTCAGCCTGCCACTACAGAGAAACGGTTGAGAAACACTGGTGTAATAAGGAAAGACAATGTCATAGACCCACAGTTTGAAATTGCGCTGAAATTAGACACGAGAAGGTATACATTTCCCAATCGAATTCTCAGTCGCCGGCGGACCAGAACCCTTTGTTTGCCTGCTCCTGGATTAGCAGAGAGATTGTCTATAGAGTCGGAGTTAATCAAGTTGTATGTTGACCTTATAGATGCATGTCACAAGACCTTTGATGGCTTTATCTGGAAATGAACAATGGCAGAGCTTTCAAACACAGGGATTGGCGGAGACATATTCATTTTCACGCAGTGATGCAGACTTATTCTGATCACGCTATGACCAAAAAGGTTTCTAAAGGTTTTAATATCCTTACTGTTGTGCCTCGTAGGCTATCAGTATTAACCCTTTAAAGACGAAAAATAACCTGGACTATACAGGGTATACACAAAAGCATGGTGCGGTTTCAAAAGTTAACAAGAAATTTATTTCTCACCTTACACGGGCACAACGTACACCGTCAGCAGCGGCAACTGTCCAAGTTTCTCATGCGTTAATCACAGTCCTTCAATGTGTGCACCCTGGGTCACACGACACACATCCACACGGTAATCAAATTCATCCCAGACTCGGTGTAGCATGTCCGCTGTAATGGTCTGCAGTGCATGCGTTATCCGATCACGAAGTTCCTTGAGGTACATGGGCAATGGTGGTACGCAAACGCTGTCTTTAACGCTGTTTACGTACCACCATTGCCCATGTCCCTCAAGGAACTTCGTGATCGGATAACGCATGCACTGCAGACCATTACAGCGGACATGCTACACCGAGTCTGGGATGAATTTGATTACCGTGTGGATGTGTGTCGTGTGACCCAGGGTGCACACATTGAAGGACTGTGATTAACGCATGAGACATTTGAACAGTTGCCGCTGCTGACAGTGTACGTTGTGCCCGTGTAAGGTGAGAAATAAATTTCTTGTTAACTTTTGAAACCGTACCATTCTTTTGTGTATACCCTGTATTTAGAGGTTCAATATGTACCGTGCAGTAAACACACTTCGTATTGGTTATAAAATCAAGTCACTTCATTCTGTTCAGGAAAATAATCGCTGTTTTTTTCTGGGATCCATAAAAATTACAGAAACGCAACCTTTAGGCAGAATGTAAGATTTGTTAATGTTAAACTTGTTGCTACCAAAAGTAACCGCTGTGCCTTAAACGGTTATCAAACAGGACAACCAAAGCATAACACCAATATGAAAACCTCAGTTTTGTTATGCCCCCAGCATGTTCTGATGAAGCCTAATCATTATCAAAGGGTACCATCTTTATTCCATCCAACATATTCACCAGTAAATTAATAGCTCATCCTAACACATTAAGTGCTTAAACTCTTAACCTGCTCTTTAAATGCCACTGAAAAACTAATTAATTAAAATTAATACAAATTCTATATGTTTTATATATAAGTCAAATAAGATGCTGCATTCGCTATTATAAGTAATGTTGAAAACAACTGTCATTTTTAATACGCGTGAAATTATCAACAGCACCACACTAACATCGCCCAAAAATCAGAACAACCTAATGTAGCCTGTATTTTGCTAGCCAGTTACCTCGCTGCTGTGCTGCCCTCTGTCTCCCTGTACTTGTTAGTCAAAGTCTGGCTGCTTATATCGCAGGGGAGTGTTCTTCCTCCACTTAGTCACTTAATTTGGTAACTGTTACGGCACGTGGCTGTAAACTTTAATACTATTCTTACGTACTTATTATAACACATTTATGGGTATTCCTGTAATGCTCAGATTTCTCAAAAGCCCGCATAAATTCCATCAAAAATCTCTATTCAGCCGTTCTGTAGCGCCACTTCATGATGGGGTGCGGTTATATAGCACCCATTTTTTTCTGTGGTGCAACAGCACAACTCGGACCTAGGCCGCCTTCTTTTGAGGTTTCTATATCACAAGTAGACAAACACACAGCCAATACAAATCCTGTGAAAGAGTCATCACCCCGTCAACAGAGGCACCTATTCACTTGAATTAGGAGATTCCAGGAAACTTCTCTGCAGTTCTAGCATTAGCAGTGACTCCACTAATACAAATCACTCCCTCGGACGCTGTGCTAATCTATTCAGTCTTTTCCTTGTTAGACCAAACCAATTCGCAATTAGTGTGATTAAATGCTATCGAGTGTTAATCAAACAAGGTCCCAATGTAATGTTCATTACATACTCATACGCCGGTACATATAAGACCCCAGGCAGTAAACACATAACGTAACACTATGTTTGTGTTCATTTGGTGCTATGACCCTGTTCAAGACGGTCTCACGCACGCTGTAACCCAGTTACGTTAATTTCCACTCAGACTTCCAGTGCGTCGAATCTATAATTTATTTCCGTTTAGTGAATTTTGAAGAGACCAGAAAATAAAGTTTGGTCTCTTACCACAACTTCTAACTATACTTGAATATGCAATTGATAAAAAAGTAGGGTTGATCTGTTGAAATTGCCACTCGAAAAGAGTTCCAAAGACTCCAAGTTTGGGAATTTACACCAGAATTTGGAAAATACTGTGTTTTTTTCCAGTGAAGGGCCCCGCAGCAAATGATACGGACGCACCGCAGTCTTGAGGCTTATTTTGCAACCCTGTGATGAAGATTATTAGTTTCTTTACCCCGTTTTGCCGTGTAATGGAGCACCGGTGGAATGAAATTGACAGGGGAAAACCGAAGTACTCAGGGAAAAACCTGTCCCAGTACCACTTCGTTCACCACAAATACCACATGGACAGACCCGGGATCGAATCCTGGTGTCCGCGGTGGGAGGCCGGCGACTAACCGCCTGAGCCATGGCACGGCCACGTTCTCAGTTAGTGAAGCACATTATTTATTCGGTTTTTATCCTCCTGTTATGTACCTAGTTATAGAATGTCGTTAATATTTAGTTTAGGTCACGGTTTATTGAACCATGCTGTTAGTAGATCAGGTTATATAGGGGTCCAATAATAACATGGCTAGTACATAAAATATTGGAGATGTGAACGAAAGTCCGTGTAGCCTATGTCAGGTACACTTCCAGCAAACTTCGGCCCAGTCGGAGGATAATCATGAAAAGCCTCATATTATCGACTGTTCCAATCGACATTCGAATCGAATACAAGTCAGAAGTGTCACGCCACGCGTTGAACCACATTACTGAGTCATTTGCTGCAAATCATGACATTAACATTACAACGCCCGAAATAAATCTTTCCCTTTGTACGTTTGTTAGCTAACTGTTCACAGTATTTATACGTAACGTATTGAAGTTACAACTTATAAACTTAACTTCTTAGAAGGTGAACGACGTCTAAATAACGTGCAAGTTTTAGTTCCTACTGAAAACAAAACACATTTTCATTTATGAATTTAACCTTTTAAAGCCTAGCGGTAACTTTACACAAGAACAGGTTTAACATTAAAAAATTTAAGTGGTGCCCACATTGCGTTTATGTGTTTTGTACGGATCTCAGAACAAACAGCAACTTTTGCCTTATAAAACGTTAAGAGATTGGTTTTTATAACCGAAGTGGAGAGTGTTTACAGCGCGGTACGCCCTGAGTCCTTATATAAAACTGATACGCTTCGTCTTTAAAAGGGTTAATTAGGTTAAAAGACACTCAGAAGAATTATCATCGCGTATTCTGAGCAACGAAATAATCTCACCGTATATTAGCAGCTCCTTCTTTAACTTTACACCAGGCGGCACATACAAACAACACTTTGCCTTAAAGGCTTTAAAAACACATAAAGTCAGACAGCAAGAATTAATAACAGGTGTAAGGGGAAGTGGAGGGAATACATTTCTGCAGTATTAACCTCGGTACTACAAGGGCGGTGCAGTGTCACGATTTTTGCACCAAACACTTCACTTCCGAACTATCCCAGATACTGCGTATTAAACTGGACGTGTCCAACAGCTGATGTGGTTCTTGTGTGGGAAAGAAAAATTTACTGCCGCTACTAGAAGGCGAAGCACAGACTTTTATATATGAAGGCTGACACGCTAATACAAAATTGTATCCAAGCCTACTCTCACTTCCTGTCTGGTGGGTCCACATAATCGGCTCAGCATTTCATTTTCAAACACGATCGGCCGATGTTCTTCCGTTAGGGTAAGGTAAAATTATAGTTGTACATACATTTGAATAGTAAGTAAGTGGTGAAGGGCCCCGCAGCAGACGCTACGGACGCACTGCAGCCATGAGGCTTATTGTGCAACCCTATGATGAAGATGAAGATGATTATTATTATTTTTTGTCCTTTTCCTAGTAATGGAGCACCAGTGGAATGAAATTGACAGGGGAAAACCGAAGAACTCGGGGAAAAACCTGTCCCAATGCCACTTTGTCCACCACAAATCCCACATGGATTGACCCGGGATCGAACCCGGGCCTCCGCGGTGGGAGGCCGGCGGCTAACCGCCTGAGCCATGGCACGGCCCCCCCCCCCCCATTTGAATAGTAACGTGAACATTCACCCAGACAGCGTAATAACTACGAAAAGCGTGAGCCGAAAACAAAAACAAAATCAAGCCTCATGTAATAAATAACAATAGAGGAGGCAAAACAAAGTTGTTTCTGAGTGCGTCACGTCATTCCAGTCTACAAAGTAAAACCACAGCGACTACAAACAAAACATTTTGGCATATTACACATAGATATAGGGGAGAGTGTCGTAGCTTGGGTAATTTTTAATTGGAGTCATTAGCCATTGCTCTGCATTCTATATGCACATATAAAAAGTATTATTACTCACATTAACGTCTACCACGAGCAGTGTGTGTGCTCGGTGCAACGTTGTTTGCTGTTTAGAAAATTTTGAATACTTTTGTTATATAAAGTAACTTTTCGAGGAGACTGTTATAAAAATTTGTGTTAAGAAAATTTTCAGTGTCACACAGGAATTTGAATTGGTTCAGTATTTCAGAAAGGCTGCAAAATGACATTATGATCTCACCAAGAAAGAAGTTCTGAAACTTGCCTTTCAGTATGGCAAAGAAAAGGGTGTGTTTATGCCATTGTCCGGTAAGGAACGAATATCCTGGAAATAAGTGTATGTGACTCAGCGGACTGTAGGGCTACCTATAACTCAAGCAGCGTACTGACTAGATTACGGCCTGAATTACAGAAGGCTCTGGATTCTAGTGACGGCATACCCTGCAAACCGCCTCTCGAGCCCAAGCAGCCTGCACCAAGCCAGATGGTACTGGGGTCCCTTTCCGCGAGTGATAAGAGGTCAGGGCGTGTGATCGCTCGCCCAAATTTGATGTCTAAATCAACAATACATGGAGCCATACCTCCAACCCCATACCTCCTCATAACGTGGTGCTTAAGTAAGCATAAGAATGTTTCCTGCAGATTTTTTTTCACGGCTCGACAGCCCCTAGTGTGCTAAGGCGTCCTCAATGTCGCGGCTTCGCAATCACACTCAGACACATCACAGTCCGCAGGAGTCCTCTGGACGAGTGATCAGCCCGACGCAAAGACCTCTCCCTGACAACAAACACTACTCATAAAAGACAGATATCCATGCCGCGGCGGGATTCGAACCTGCAATTCCAGCAAGCGAGCTGCCGCCGACCCACGCCTTGGACCGCAAGGCCACTGGCATCGGCCTTTCCTGCGGTATACGCTAATTATCAAAACAACATCACGCTATCAGTCCAACACAACTACACATTCTTCGAACAATGCTACATATTTCGGACTTAATAATTTATCAAAAAACGTTAAATAATTCACGAAAGATTTTAGTAATACTGGAACGGGTAATATTCCAATAAAACACTTTACAGCCATTTTCGCCTTATGTCCTTGAAGGGAGAACTAAAAGTTATGTGACAACGCTGTAAGAATGCAGCATTTTTTTACTGTCAAATTCCTGCATGACAGAATTAGCATGTTCGGTGAAATTGAAACAATTTGGGAGAAAACGGTCGCTGCTTATCTTAAGGTGCTGTCCCACCACTGACTTGGAAGGGGCTCAGATAATGTCCAAAACTTTAGTTCGGACAATCGATGCTCTGACCGAAACTGGAATTCAGAAACTCAGGAATGCACGTCAGAAGTGTGGCTGCTTGAGCGAACTTGCGCGTTATGTCCTTGACTAGTTCGTCTTTAACAGAGATTGTGTAAGCAGAACAGGGAAACCTGATCATGAGAGGTTAGATTACGCATTCAAGGTGAAGACAATGCGGCGTCTTATTGTCCTGTATACCACAGTTTGAGTTTGACTGTCATGTTTAGCGATAACTCCTCAGTGTTTCTCGCATAGCCTAAATTGGATTCATGTTTGAATTGCATTACAGAGAAAGTCTAAGATTCAGGCAAGTTAATCTGAACGGCAATTTCCATATGACTAATAAAAATAAGTAAAATGGTAGCTTAAATTTTTTAAAAAATAACGCAGAATTTAATTCAAATGTTAGAAAGTTACTCATGTTTCCATACACAAACAAACGAGGCCATGTGAAAGCAACATACATCTAAGACAGTACTTGTGGTGTCCTTGCCAGAAATGAGTCAATTCTGGCTCTGCATATCTCCAGCGCCACACCCATAACTCCGAGGATATAACACTCCAGATGCTACTCACTGGTAACAAGACCACAGAATTGACAAGTTTAAGTACTTTGTATTCATACATACAACATCAAACGTAAATGGGAAAACAAGCTAAGGAAAACAAAACTGAGGTTAGAAGGAGAATAAAAACTGGCATGTAAACAGAATCGACAGGCTACGAAATGAAAAGAATAAAATTTAAAAATATCATAGCTTAGTTATCGAAAAGGAAAGCCACAGCAAAAGCTGAAAACTGAAATAAAAGGAATTTAAGAATAACATTTCATTAACAATGTAGAACTTGCGATTAATATAAGAGGCGTGCACTGCAGAAAACGTGGTGTTAGCAGGCACATCACTAATCTGTTATGTGACTCAGAAAATAAGTTATTACCATATTAAAAGAAACATAATACAGATAGTTTCCAGTCGCATCGTATTTCACAATTTAAACCTGCGTGTTCACTAAAACAGTATGTACCACCTGTCTTAGTATAAAAAATACCTGAGTTGTCCCTCAGAACTCTTTTTCATATTATCCTTAGCCTGAACACTTATTATTTTCCTACCAGGAAATTTTGTAACAGAGAAACTGGGTACTCCCTGTACGTTAGGAGTACAATTTTTATATATTTGTCACATAAAATTAGTCCTTTAAAGTTTTAAACCTAACAAAATGTCCTTCACACAGGAACCTGAAAGGAAGGGTAAATCCTTGACGTCACATACGGAATGACTCCTAGTAAACAAACATGGCGCTTGCGTTCCGTTTAACACTATTGCCTTAAATACTTTCAGGCAATGACATCAGTCGTACACGAACGAATCAAAATACAACAAGCTTCACAAAACTCCCGACATGTTTCGATGTGACGTCACACCATCTTCATGGGAGACATACAGAACACTTAAAGACACCTTAAAATTACACCAGCCTGGTTATTTAGAAGCTCGTTAAAAACACTCTCGTCCACATGACGCCTTGCTGACATACTTGTACATATGAAAGCTGCTGATGTGTTGTAAGTTTTCGTCGTAGATTGTGCCAAGAAGTGCAATGTAGAAACACAGGTATTTAGTCTTGTTACGGTAAGCCTGGTATGGGCCTCATCGAGGATGTTGGAACTGTCGCTTATATTGTGGTGGTTGCGGAGTGACATTCAATGACATCAGTACTGGATAGGAATGATGTTCAATGAGTAAGGGTACCTACGTCATAATATTGAATGAAAAGTCAGTGCAACACTAAATGTAGCTCGTTTATACCGCTGAAGTATCATTATTTTTCAACACAGTCACCAAAAACATTTACGCATTTGTCCTCACACTGGAACGAGTTTAAAAATTCCGTCGCCGTAGAAATCTGGCTCTTGCATTCGCGAGGATTCAGGGGAAAAAATTCCTCTTATTCATTGCTACAGAGAAGGCCACCACCCAAGAACAATTCAGAACTAACTAACTAACTAACTAACTAACTAACTAACTCCACGGAGCAGAATATTCCTGAGAAGCTAAAAGGTGCTCAGCTAGCAAAGAAATTCCCCACATTTTATGGAAACCGAAGGAAGACAACGTAAGAAGTACATCACAAATTTCCAGAGGCCAACGGTGTCATAAATAAGATCATTTTCATCAAATTGTGGTTCTCGCAGCTGTGTTACTGCAGATTACGGTCTTCTGGGATGTGATGCGATGTCATTAAACGAGTTTCGAAGTATCGTAATGCCTACATGTTCAGCGTCTGTGCCTTTATGTTCAGAGTCCAGCTGACCCTCAAGAAGGAAGCATGATAATCCTTCGAAACGCCAGGAATTACTCGTCCGAAAACACAATATCACATCTCAGAATACCGGAATTTTCGAAACTGTCTTCATTCTCCATCACTTTCACTGAAGAGAAGGAGAAATTAAATTAGATCTGAAACAAATAGTTGAACACCGCTGACCATTAACTAACTCCATGGAGAAGAGTCCTTCCTGAAAAGCTAACAGGTCCTCAGCTGGTCAAGAAATTCCCCGCATTTTATGGAACTCAAAAGTTTATTACCACTTTCACAAGGTCCCGCCACCTGCCTCTATCCACAGCCACAGCCATCCAGTCCATACATCTCCATCCCACTTCTTGAAGATCCATTTTAATATTATCCGACAGTTTTTATGAGGAATTAGGGCAGGTCTTCGATCAGTTTCCTCAGTACCATATAAAATCTTTTACGGGATTTCAATGCAAAAAGGGGGAGAGAGGATACTTTCAAGAGTAACTCAAAGCCGAAACAAATAATAAACTGAGGGGGCGAAGCCAGGGTGGATTGTGTTGAACTTCACAGTAGAATGGCTGCAACAACCTCCTGTCCGACGTTAACTCTGTGGGGTTGCATTTCATGCTCAAGTATCAAATACGCGTCAGATGTCCAGCTGTCTGTATGAGAACCGCTTCACGCCGTAGTCGCAGCGAGTCGCACGGAGCCTTCTTGTTGCTTATTGTGCGTCAAAGCATGAATTAAACGCGAAATACTCCTTCTGCATCACAGAATACAGATGCCATATTTCACCTAGCAGACTGACACACTTTGAATTTTTTTTCAGCTGTCGGAGAAGTTGGGTGTTTCAACAGCATTCCAACGTGTTTTGTCTGAGGAGCGGAATGGTACACCGATGTCTCCTCATCTGTCACTATGGATTTCAGGAACTTTTTTCTCTCTTCTCTAAAGCGTGAAATATATTAAACAGCAATAACGAAACGTCGATTTTTGTGCTCAACCGTCAGATATCTTGGTACCTTGAGCGCCCGAACTTTGCGATATCCCAGTCCTTCACGGACAATGTTGTGTACAGTTCCGATGGACAAATACAATGCAGCGGGTACAGCGCGAGTTTCAACTCTACGGTTTAACCTTTTAAAGCCTAGCGGTAACTTTACATACCACCAGATTTGACATTAAAAAATTCTACGTGGTGCTCACATTGCGTTTATGTGTTTTGTACGGATCTCAGAACAAACAGCAACTTTTGCCTTATAAAACATTAAGAGACTGGTTTTTATAACCGAAGTGGAGAGTGTTTACAGCGCGGTACGGACTGAGCCCTTATATAAAACAGATACGCTTCGTCTTTGAAGGGTTAACTAAATCAGTTCCTCCAAAGGTTCCTCATTCAAGTCCGCCCTTTATGTGCTGGGCCGACCGGCGCGACCATCATAATGCACGCCCTTACAATCATTTCCAAACTCCGCGTAACATTTTCTGATACGACGCAATCTCATTACGTCTGCAACCTGCACCTTCATCAACTGGCTGTGAATTTGAATGGGGCAAACATGTTTTGCTTATACAAACCGAATCACACTACAGCGTTACCACTGCGCATCGCGTTATTCCCTAAATACGATCCGAGTGATTCTTGCGCCACGTTTCGCATTAACGCTACTAAAACTACTGTATCCTACCGAAGAATACGTTGCTTCATTAACACAATTGTTTAGGCCAGGGCACCTTAAGTTATGAATATGCCTCTCACACGCTTTTTTCTTATACCAGAGAAACAAAGTGTTATGACAGTGCGAAATAACATCTGACCAAAATTGTACAATACGCTGTAACACACTACAAAAGGACGCATACTTGTATATAGCAATTGTGAGTAGATTATGTACTTACACATTATACATTTTTACTCATTATTAAAACATAGTACAAATTGCAAAGAAAAGACTTTAACATTTCCATCTATAGCCATCTTTTACACTAATAACACTTCCATCATCCTGTCTTACAAATATCAAGGCTAAGGGATGATTAAGGAACAATACAAAATAACAGTTTCATTAAATTACAGTAAGGAGACAAATTTGCTCTTCTTCTTAAGACGTCAGTTGCAGCCTTATATTCATAGGCACTTCTTTCACCGGTTCGATACTTAACATGTGGTACAGGTTTGACCCAAGTTTGTATACACACAAATATTTTCAAATCAATTATGTTGTCTATAAAACAATACCAGAGACACAGGATGACAAACAATATGAAACCCAGAGAGTTTAATCAAGCAATAACATTACTGAGATGTATACGCCAAGTCCCCGGTTTGAATCCTTGGTTTGAACGTCGCTTCACGACCCCCTTCACCCACCCCCATCACCCCCAGGTGTTTTGAAGCTCACCGAACACAACTGCCCTCATACATCATTCGACAACACATACACTCTTCGACTGGTGAACTGCCATTAAACATTCTGCGATCCAATAAAACATAATGCCACAATTAATTAATATTACCCAGGAAAATCTAGAGCAACTAGCATTCAAATTGCAGCTCTGTTACTTCGATATGACGTATCAATGTCGCGCTGTGACACTCAAGCTGAGAATCACACAAATACCTTATCTTAGTTTTGACTATAATGCATTTGCAATAGTTCATTTGATATATAGTAAGACTAATGACAAACGAAACGTTAACGAAAGACAAGTCTATTTACCCGTTACGGCTTGGATTTAATGAGTTAAAGTTTGAAGTTCATCAATTAGACATGAAGGCCTCCGTATTTAAATTTCGTTTTGTGCTCTGTCTCCTTTGCAGGTGGGCAAAGGTCGTTAAACAAACTACAAGTAACACACAAACCCAAAGCACACCTGAATCCCTTGCCTATGGATAAACCGTCAGAGCAGTCCAGTGCGGAAGGCAGACAACGAACAGATCCTCACATCGGCACACCTGTCCGCGTTCATGACAGATGCGTAATGCTTGCAAACGAAACCCCTTCACTTTTAGCTCATATTATTCTTAAAGGAAGAGGCGCAGAGAATGACAAACCGTTCAAAATCAATTATGACCTTATCAAGAATTGAACTTCCAGTCCTTAGGATCACAAGCCCAGCTGCATTTGCCCTCACTGAACTGTTCTGCTGAGATCACTTCAAAATCCTATGGGTGACGTGATCAGAATTTTTCCGATGCTCTTCTGTTCCGCGCCATTTGGTGTAACGATAATGGTAAAAGATAAAGGTAACGGGTAAGTCACAATCCAGGATAAGTTCTGGCAAAGACGATTTACGCACTAGCGGCTTACCGTAAGCAATATACCAAAACAATGCATGCACTAATGTCTATCGAGATTCTACATAGTGGGCAATAAGCCATACAGACTATTCATGTTCACACCAATATGCAAAAAGCGTAGAGACTTCCAGACATTTCCACTCATCCTTAAACTTCGCACTTCACTACCAACTTCATTTTATGGAGGGCACTGTAACCTCTAGTTCTGCAAACGTCTTACAAAAGTCAAGGACAAGACAAAAGAACAATCTGGATTGGCGCCCGTTTGAATGTACCACACATCTCATTAGCAGTAACAGCTAACTTCCTGGAAAGAGTCGTTCTTGAAATGCTGATAGTTAATTGAGCAAGAAAATCAGCGTCTTATACAGCGGTATTTTCAATCGGTGCGACGGGTCTCGCTGGTTGGATCTGAAAGCTGGCTGAATGGGACTCCAGAAGTAATGAAAGTAACAAGTAACAGTCGACCGTGCAACTCTGGAACTATGCAGAAACACAACCATTTATGAAATTTCGAGCCCACACGTCTCGTTTTCCTTCTTAGGGACGGCAGTTCTTTTAATTATCTTTCCTTTAACTTAATTTACTTCATTCTTTGTTTCCAAAACTTTCGCTGAAGAATTATCCGCAGACACAAAAGGCAACCTGCACATCCACCTTACAGATTCTATGTTATTCATACCGTTCACTTTCTTATGCTCACTACATCAACCAACTCACGCAACGGATAAAACACATTAGGAAGCTATTATAAAAAACCTACATGTTTCAGCACCACTCGGCATCAGACAAAGGGTACTCTTCACCAGGAAGAGATTGCTATACACAATCGACATAGATCTTTGTATGCATGAGCCATACATTTGTAAATACCTGCAGTATCTGGAACAGCTTATTTTAATATTCTTAATACTATTAATCTTAAACATTGTGAATTTATGGTTACTAGTTTTATTTATTTTAGAAAACTAACGTTTAATATTTTAATCAGTTCTCTACTGGCGACATAGTAAGTAGATCGGTGTGTTGGATCTATATTCGTTTATATTGTACTGCTCCCTGATGATGGCACCTCGGTTCTGAAACATTGTAGGAGTTTTTTTATAATAGCTCACGAATGTGTTTTAGTCAATGCATGAGTTGGTTGTTGTAATCCACTTTATAGATTTCTACAGGTGGGTGACAGAAGTAGATAACGTAGGAGTATATTGTTACTAATTCATATGAAAGTAACTAATAAAAAATCTTGTAGAATCATGCAAAATTTGTAACTAAGTAACAGGAACAAATAACGATTAACGTAGTTGCAATACAAATATAAGGCAATAACTACATAAAACGTACCCCTGTCTAGCAAATTCTGCAATTAAATGCCCAATTCCTCATCCTTTTCAAGAATTTTCAATACATGGATGTGTGAAATGAAGATGATGAATTTAAGGGGAAAATCTTAGGCAAATTTAGTACTTTCTACAGAACTTGTGCAAAACAGTCCAAATATATAATAGGTATAATGTTAGACTTCACTGCAAAAATTAACAGTGATCATGACTTTACTGTAAACTTACTGGCAGCTTAGATTTTTCTTCGGGTTTCTAACGCTACATACGGTTTACATCTCCAACGAAAATGATTCTCTGATGGCAAGAACAATTTTCTTCTCACTACGACATGAAACTGCACACAGATTCTAAAGAATAGTCAATACAGAACTAATTAATTGGAAACAGGTAATTCTCCAGTAAAAACCTTTCGACTCACAACATGCACTCCAACAGTTCTCTCACATTATCCACAAAAAACCAACCCTTATTTCTTTCAGCTGCCCTTGTACTATTTGCTTCGTTTGAATAATAAGGAAGAAAATAATGGCGACGCATTTCAAGACGCTATGTGCCAGCACACACATGTCTGGATAAAACAGTGACAAAATACCTATCAGGATAGTCCAGGACTCGTCCGGCATTCACATCCTGCACACCCCGGATACAAATAGGCCTACACAGATGTATCAACGCGCGCCTATTTAAGTATTTCCATTAGCCCTCATCATTCAAAACTCTCATTCGTCCACACACTTCACGATATGCTGCACTTAACACAGGACGTACATTAATGTCACCTTTAATCAACTCAAGTCCTTATAAACCACTGTACTCTTACAATTGCTGTTACTTACAACACACCTTCCAAACACCAGAGGAGAAACAGCGTACTTACAAACTCTGTGCGTATTAGCAAAATATGACCGACAATGACCTGGAAGTAAAGATACAGCATGCGCGGCCGCACTGCGTGATGTGCAATACATGCAGTAAACCCTCGCTAATCCGGCCACAGTTAATCCGGATGTCGGATAATCCGGATCGACAAAAATGAGAAATTCTATTCACAGTTGAGTATATACTTTAAAAGACACACGGGATTTAGGAAGGCAGATGAGTCACTCTGTGCTGATGATGGCGCAGAGAGAGAGAGAGAGACGGAACATACACTGGGAGTAGAGCCAAAGGACTTTCGGATTGTGCTGAGGGCACGTGGAGAGATTGAAACGACGCGAGAAAAAGTCCAAGATCTTAAACTGGATGAAGGGGGCCTTGGATTTCAGGATCTGACAGAGGAAGAAATTCCTGCAGATGTTGTTAAGGTTTCTGCTATGGAAGACGGATCAGATAATGAACTAGATGAACCACAAGAATCTGCAATTAACATGAAACTTCTTAGCTCCACAAGAGATAACATTGGTGCAGTAATCAATTATGTGGGCTCTTCAACAAATCGAGAACGGCAGGCATATTATGAACACCTAAGGACAGCGAGGGAGACAGTAATTAAAGAACAGCAGCCGAGGTCTATTCAGGCAAAACTTTACAGTTTCTTGAAACACACATTATTACGATTATAAACAAGTACAAATTCCGTCTCTTCTATCGATGAATAAATGTATGTACTGTGTCCTTTTGAGCTTTTAAATAAAGGCTCTACAGCCATAGCTCTATTTATTTTGATATTTAGTAAATTATACATAGGTATTGAACTAGCAGATTAGCCTTATCTATAACATTAATTTTTCCATTTATTAGTGTTCTAAGATTTTTGTCTTTCAGGGCTATCTTTTGCTTCGCTAATCCGGATTATCGTTTAATCCGGGTGACCTCTCCCCCAATTAACTGGGATTAAAGAGGTTTTACTATACAACAAAAAACACGGTTCCCGTTTTCACAATGTAAATTAAGTCAAACTTCGATATTCATGTATCCACATTACATACACAGAAAATCGGAGAAAAAATCAGGCCAAATGACACCGATAATGAGGTGAAGTACACAAAATGTGGTATAAAACAGTCTTAAAATCCCAGTGTTTCAATTTTAAGACAATGGCATACAAGCCAGAAATTGAAAAGCTTCTAAACGTGTGCAGCAGCAACAGGTACTGAAAGTAATGGCTCGGCATCAGAGTGTAAGCTGCTTCTGTTATTAATTCTCTACTGTACCAATCATGCAGACTTTTGCCGTGCCCCAACAAATAAATCTTCAGTTCGCAGAATATAAAGAAGAAACTCTTCAAGTTATTTTTCAGAGAGTATACCTAGGGAAACAATACACTTACGTAAAGTCCACTTTTCATCCCTAAGAAAAAGTTGGTAGTATGAGATTACTACAACGTGTTGTGCGCGTCTCCGTTTCAAATCTTTTACTAACAGACCGATACATATGAAATTTGGTACGGACGTAATGCCACTGGAGATCATAACACCTTCGTAGTCTTTAATCCCCTTTGCTCAGAAATAACAAGACAGAGGACACATGACATTATGAGGTACGAGCGACACTAATTACACGTAACTGAGGCTCGTACAACTACATACCTTTATGTGCCTTCAAAAAATACCAAAATATCTAAAAATAACATTTTGTTGAGGTTGCATTGAAACTACACATAGCACTTTCAGTGACGATGATACTAACTAACTAACTAACTAACTAACTAACTAACTACACGGAGCAGAGGCCTTCTTGAGAAGCTAACAGTTTCTCAGCTAGTCAAGAAATTCCCCGCATTTTATGGAACCCGGAGATTCATTACCGCATTCACAACAGCCCGTCACCTGTCTCTATCCTGAGCCAGCTCAATCCAGTCCATGCCCCATCCGACTTCTTGAAGATCCATTTTAATATTATCTTCCCATCTACACCTGGGTCTTCCAAGTGGTAGCCTTCCCTCAGGGCTCCCCACCAAAAACAGTCGCGGACAGCCGACAAGGAGTGGTCATCCAGCTTGGGGGTTTGGCGAGGTGCTAACAACTTCTCACCGTACAAAATTATTATCTTACGAAACAGACAAAAAAGCCTCGGACGATGATACTAACGGACAATTTTTGCCTGAGTTAAGATATCTAATACGTGTGGTTCTTTGAACTAAATAGTCAATAAATAATTATTTATACAGTTTATTAAATTAGTTCTCCATTGCTCAGAACAGTTAAAGTTTCGGAAGTAATTTGTTTATATAGCTATGAACATGGTTGTTACAAAATACCTTTTTAAGTATAACACCGAAATTAATGCTCAAACCCACCTTCAAAAATATATTTTGGTCTTTACTGAGCTTCGAGTGTTTGAAAATTTTTATGTGCAAATTATAAAATTACTAATTTTCCATTGGCATAATCAAGTTTGCAACACTCAGTGGCACACTGCTTAGTAGTTTAATGCGTACCTCGCACACGGCTGAAAATTTAACATAGTAAAACGCCTTCCTTTAATCTTTTAAAGCCTTGCGGTAACTTTACATACCACCAGGTTTAACATTAAAAAATTCTACGTGGTGCCCACATTGCGTTTATGTGGTTTGTACGGATCTCAGAACAAACAGCAACTTTTGCCTTATAAAACATTAAGAGACCGGTTTTTATAACCGAAGTGGAAAGTGTTTACAGCGCGGTACGCACTGAGTCCTTATATAAAAAAGATGCGCTTCGTTTTAAAGGGTTAAAGAATTCATGCTAACACCAAACACTACGGTATTCAGAGTGCCATATGCTTGCTAGATTTCAAGCGTCCGCTGCCGTGTAGATGAGATTCTCGCTCTTCTGGGTTTTTACGCAGCGTAACAACCCAGAAGAGCGAGGATCTGTCACAAACTTGTAAAAGAAAGGATTTGTAAAACAGCGCGTTGATTGTGTCTAAGGGAAAAATCAAAGGAGGACGAAAAAGACGACTTTATGTATCTAAATTGAATATTCCGTCCCACAGTAAGAAATTCTTAATCTCCAGCCCACAGTGCGGGCAAACGGAAAAGACAGAAGGGCTGAACTATCCCACAGGCTGGATATAGTGACAATTTCGTTTTATATCTCCTTCTGGAGAAAGGTCACAAAATGTTTCTGTGACATATAAGCCCTGCGAAAAGGGGCCAAAAATTAATAAATTACTTGAATTTGAGACAGGATCGTTTCCAAATCCCGTGGGATCCAGCTGTTCTGAAACACGTCATCTAAAGGATGGAACACTGAGCTTCCCGGATGACCACCAGGATCTGCGCAAATAACAGACAAGGCCTCCTCACGCATTACTGCCACCCATTAACCTGACTGTATGTGTAAGTTGCGCAAGACGTACCTGGCAACAAGTCATGGCAGGCAAGTACTCAGAAAATACTTCGCTCCTTAGGGCGGAATAACGAATTTGAGTGAGCGCATTTGGACATTTCCGCACAGATGTGAAGCACGTGAGTTGGATGAGTGACTTTGTGTCTAGGAATTCTTGTTGTGAAGGTTATAATGCATTTAAGTAAAAACATTTCGGGTAAGTTCAGTGATAATCTCATTAGGTTATTTATTTCCCTTGTCTTCTCTTGCGTGCAGACTGATGTCATGATTTTTAGTTCAGAGTTTACATTATTTACACTATTTAATATTTGTCATATCAGATTTTAAATACTTAGGATACCTTATATCGGATTACAAAAGTAATTTAGAATATAAGATACAAACATATAACAAAATAAATGACGTTTTACGAAGGCATTTTGGAAAACAAATGACTAAAGAAACAAAATTAAGAATCCATAATATCACAGCATAAGCAGCCTTAAAGTTCGGTAGTGAAGCCTGGGTGCTGAAGAAACGAGATGAACAAAGACTGGAAGCAGCACAAATGAAATTTTTAAGACAGCTGCTAGGAATTACTAAGCTAGACAGGGAGAGAAATCAATCAGTGAGGGGGAAACTTGGAGTGCACATCATTATTCTGGAAATAAAACAGTAGCAACGAGAGTGGCTACAACATGTACAGAGAATGGACACAGACAGGATACCCAAACAGGCACTGAAATATAGGCCAAAAGGGAAGAGAAGCATAGGACGCCCAAGGAAAAATGGAAGGACCAGCTTCATCTCGAGGGATAAAGAACAGGCACTATGCCTAACACTTCACAGCTCATGATGATGATGATGATGATGATGATGACCTCACTCATCCTTAGCGTCGCCACATTTGTAACTTTTAACACACTGAAAAACTTTCATGCAAAGCGTACTTATGTGCTTGTAAGCTAAGGCCGCAACAAATTCCACAAGCTTATGAACACTTTTTGATCGCTTACTGCTACGCAAGAAATATATTTCCGTACATACACACACACACACACACACACACACACACACACACACACACACACACACACACATATATATATATATATATATATATATCTGCTACACTCTTTCGTGTCAAACATACAAATCCCAACAAAAGTGTAATACTTTTTTAAGATCTTCCATAACGCCCGTTCTGGAATCCAGATTAAATGGCGCTGTTTTTTTGGTTCCAGTTCAGAATTTGCTGGTATTAAAACGATAACGGACTAATAAAGAAGCATACGTCACCTCACGTTACGGAATAATCACGTGTTTACTGTTAAATTCATTATGGTTTAATAAATCTTCTAAGGATGTGGGAAAGCGAAAACACATGCTTACTCACGCACTACCACTTGAGGACACAGTCCTGTACAAGGCGCGTTTTCCCTGTACACGTGCGTAATACCTAGACTAAACAAACATGTATGTTCTTCTAATGCTACAGAGACCATATTCACCAGCTAATGACATAACGAACACATGTAGGCTAATCTCCATCCTCATCGTGCACCATCAGATTCATGGCGAAGTGCTTGGATTACCAATGCCAAGAGGGGAAATAGTACCCCGTACCTTAATCACAGCTCTTCCTTAACAGAGAGTGACAATATAAACGGTTCTCTGGCGTTAAGGCAAGAAGGGGGGGGCCGACGATATTCGAGAACGGAGTGCAGAGAAAGACATTTCGAACTAAGAGGCAGGAAGTAACATAAGGGTGGCGAAAATTACAAAATAAAGACCTTCATGGTGTGTAGTTCTTGCCAAATATTATTCGCTTCTTAGTATCAATGATGATTAAATCGGAGGGGCATGTGGCACGCATAAGAGCGAAGAGAAAATCATATGGAGTTTTGGTCGGATGACCTGAACGAAAGAGTCCGCTTTGAAGACCTAGGCGTAAATGGACAGATAAAAATAAAAAGGATGTTAAAGAAACAGAGCGGGATGGCATCGACTGGATTCCTCGGGATCAGGACTGAGGCCAGTGGCGGGCCCTGGTGAAAAAGGTGACGAACTTTCGGGTCCCACAAAGTCCGGCAAATTTGACCACCTAATCACCTACTAGCTTCCCAAAAGCGCCCATACTACGTGTAGTTAGTTACTGCATGATTTTTTAACAAGCATCATTCCATTTTACTACCCTTTAATAAGTCCTTTTATGGTATTGTGACTCAGAAAATAAACAGATAAATTTGAACTCTTGAAAATCTGTCACACGTATTTATTTTACAACGGCTTGTAGTCACTCAATAATCCAAAAAGTCGGAGCATGCAGGCAACCTGCCACGGGACTGTACTGTCTACACGCACAACCGTCAGGGTACATCGGCTTGAAATGTAGTCACCTTTAAGCTGGAGTTCCTACTGGGAGAGAGTGAAATGAAATTCACTTCGGAGAGAAAAATATTGCGAAATTGAAAATCTACAGGTACATAAGAGTAAACGTTGGCTGTAATCACTAACGCCCTAAATCTGAACTGAATCTCATTCACAAAAACTCCAAGATCATCGCATTCAAAATTTCACAATTAACGAAAATCAAATCCTTATACTCGTAGATAAGCTGATGCTTTACTGAGATTCCTACGAAAACAAAATTCTATAGGACATGTGTCACTTATTCACAATCCTTCTCTCGGTCGAGCTTCAAGTCATAGTACACTCTTTCATTTAAATATGCCCGTTGAAATTTTACCAATGAAACCAACGTGTGGGAGGATCGTTACGCACATGCGTCTATATAGAAACACTTATCCTTCATTACGAGCTTGTACTTAATACTACGAGCGAATCGAATTCAAAATGTATACGCGGAGATTAAAAAAAAGGCAAGGGAAACAACAGAAAAAAGAGAATAAAGACGAAGAAAAGAAAGGAAAAAAACAATAAAAATTAAATCAACGGGAAAAGAAATAAAAAAGTAAGAAGAAAAGAAAAAGGGTATATATAGAAAAGAAGAAAGGGTAAAATGAGAGCTTAAAGAGAAAAGGAGAAGATTAAAAAGAAGAAAAAAATTAGAGCAAAAAGAGATATAAGGCTAGATGAAAACGGCGAGGAGAACAAAAAGAAGATTAAGGACAGGGCAAATTTTCCTTGCCTCTGCCTCCTAGTGATGAATCACTTTATTGGTTTTGCGGCGCACTGGGTCTGCGGGTCAAAGAAGAATATCCCAGCCTTCGTTATTATTTTTACCGCCCCTTACCGCCATCTTTTAACACAATATCCTTACAATATTTATTTTCTCTTTAAACAAAACGCACAAGAAGAAACGCGTAATAGCGAGGTCTACTGGTACGTCCACACGTTTCGTCTCAGAATATATTGCTTTAAACACAGTTAAACGTGTTTGTTTTCGCAGTTCTAAACGTCAATACGACACGGACAGTTCTTTTTCTGGGTTTCTGAATCTTGTTCACAGGAATCTGGTAGGGTTTCTTAAACAGGGAATGGAACAGTCGCAAGACCTGTACCTATGCAGAACGGTACAAACACAGGAGAAAGACAGTCCTTCATCATGTTCCGAATGGGGTATGAATCCAATACTAATGCTACAGCAACAAGAGACAGTACACACATCACGCCGCATGGCCACTGCCACGGGTGTACCAAGTTTCATTGGAAAGTGTAAGCCTAAGTAGAAGCTAAAATTTTATTCATTCTCTCAGAAATAATACACCCTACAAAATTCTGTATAGGCCAGGCATGTAAAACCGCCGGTATGCCACCCATAAGTAATCCGTTTCAATATTCCTGGCTTGTCGCGAAACATTTTACACGGCCCAAAGATAATAGGTTTAAATCGAAAAGTTCGAGTGGATAAGATCGTAAAGTTGTTCATCAAACTGCTGAGCGAAACTTAATATCTTTAAGTGTTTTCGCAGCGACCGCAGAAACGGTCGCCTAATTGCAACGTGCAGTTAATTGAGGGTTTGACTTTAATGTGCTGAAATGTGTTTATGGTCACGGGCATAATCTCTAGTTAATAAACAGTCATATTCGCTACAAAATACGTACTTTTTATCTGTCTTAGCCTTCCATACATACATAAGCAGTCTCCAACACATAGTGTACCAAGATCCATTACAAAACGCCTACATTTTAACTGATTGAGTTTTTGTATATTTTTAACGTGTATATGGATTGCTTGTTCAATTTTGTGCAGCATTGTTTTGATATGAAGCCCTGATGATGATCTCATGAGGGATCGAAACAAGTAGTAGTGATCCACAACATATTGTAATATAAAACATCTGCAAAGAACATATTGCATTTTGTTGAACTGAATATTGTGATCTGATTATCGAAAATGCACGGTATGAACAATACAAAAATACTTTCTATCTATTACCAAATGCTGTAAGTTTACTGTAATTATTGTTATTCAATTAAAATTTAAATAACATTATAATATATGGAACAACGTCACAGCCTAAGTCACCTGCTGCTATAAAAGGTAATTTGCGGCATTCGGATATTGTGACAAAAATGGGAAGTGAAATATTTCCCTTCACAAATTCAGGGCAATATGGTGTCTGATTTGTCAAAAAGTCGATTGGAGTTTGTCAAGAGTATAGCGTTAAACGTCATTTTGAAACTCAACACATCTTTACAGCAAAATGTAAAACTGATGAATTGTCTGAATTAAAGTCATTTTCAAAAAGCAAAAAGAATTATTCTACAAGCATAACCACGCAGTATGAACAACATGAGGTATAACATAGAGATTTACCTGACAGCGAATCTTCCATATGGCCAGCCTACCCTGTTTCTCCCGGACAGCACGTTGTAAAATAAATGACAAATACAAAAAAAAAATGTTACCCTTAGAGATATAACCACAACAGCTTACAGATTACTTCTACTTTAAAATTTGGGCACACAATGTCAGACATACTGAAGGCCTAAAAGTCGATACCGTATTTCGCTTAGTGTAGATTTTACTTGCCGTTAAGTGACTCTTATACCACTCTGTATAAATAGCGCATTTTGTCCCAAAAGGCTCATCGTACATAAAACTTGTATGGAGGCAGATGGGCTGTTTTTATTTATTAATACCATTCTTTTTCGGAAATTAAGAATAGGGTCCCAAAAGACATATTAGCCAGGTGTATACGCTACCTTGCTTCTACCAAACCGTGCATTAAAACAGTAAATGTGCAGAGAGAGATGTTTGAATTTCAGAAACATATTCACTTTCCTTCCGAAAAGCATACCTTTAACATAAAGGTGCCGTCAATTTGTAGTCTTTAACTCGCTAATTACCCAAAGGACAAATTCCTGTCATGTTCCGGGAGATCTTTAACGGCCAGTTAAGTGGACTAACCTCACTCTGAACTTGGACTGAACTCGAGTCACATCGCTCTCAGATATCTATTACAGTAAACCAGTGACACAAATTCCATCACGCTCCATACGTTTCCTCAGTGCAGATTTCAGGCAAACCTGTGAACCAAGCGACTGGGTAGTGACTTCGTACTACAGTGCTCGTCTGCTACCTGTGTTGAGACCAGGCACTTTGCGACCACAAATGCGAGTGGACCACCACTAATGAATTTCTCAGATTTTAGTTCAGATTTTTGCATGGAAATGGAGCAACAAATGTCCGTGCAGTATTTAATATCAGGTCTGTGGAGTCGGAGTCGGAAGGAATTTTAGGTGGAGTCGGAGTCGATAAAAATGCACTGACTCCGACTCCGAACTCAGTCTAAAATCTTAACTAGATACTCCAACTCCAGAGCCCTGATAGCTACAATAACCATTACACTTATACTTAAATATAGGTTATAAGTCTAAAAAGTGGCCTGATGATTCACGTGGTGGTGATGAAATGTCTTATAGGTTTACCGTTATTAATGCATATTGAGCTTTTATGAAGGAGTCGGAGCCGGACTTTTAAAAATCGAGGAGTCGGAGTCGGAAATTTTAAAAATCAAGGAGTCGGAGCTTTTGTGTACCGACTCCACAGCCCTGTTTAATATTATGCCGTATAAATGACGCTGCGGTGTAACAAATTAGGGAAAATAAAGAACACAGTAGAAATAAAGGATTTAGCAATGACAATTGGTCTCTCACATTAAAGACGAAACATGGGTAAAAAGTGTTCGAGAAGGGGAAGGTACGGGAGCCTCAGAGAAAATAACAGAACGTTGGAGGAAACCGCATAATTGCTACCCTCGTGACTTGCACCGCTCAATTAATATTATTAGGGTATTCAAATCAAGGAAGGTACGCTAAGTGTGGCATGTGGCATGCATGAGGGAGAAGACAAGTATATGAGTAAACAGGGGTTTAGTGGGGAAACGTGAAGGAAAGAGACATAAGATTAGATGGGAGAATAATGTTAAAACAGATTTTTAAAAAATGGGCTGGAAATGCATCGACTGGATTAATGTAGCTCTGGACAGGCGAAGGTAAATGGTTCTTGTGGACTCGGCAATGAAACCTCGGGTTCTATAAAGCTCACGGAGTTTCTTGACTAGCAGAGGAACTACTAGGTTCTGAAGGATTTTACTCCATGGAGTCCGTTGGTTAAAGGAGTTCACACTGTTTAACAGCGACAGCCTGTGAAAGAATTAAATTACTGAGGTTACATATTGAATAACACGAAGAAAAAATGTGTGCCATTGTCCAACCAAAAGCTTTTAATCGGCATACGTGAACAGGAATATCAAGAGGATATTATTTTCCTTTTCTCAAGTTATGTGGCCTGTGCCAACAAATTTTTTTTTGATTAACACACTATTTTGAATAAATGAAAATAAATCTTGCTACGAGATTATTTACGTAGGCCTCCAAGGTGAAGAGGAAAGACATGACACAATCTTGTCATATGAATCTTGTGACATAAAAAGGAGTCCCTCAGCAGTAAGGAATATTTTATTCAATTTTCATAATTTAATACTCCAAGCAGCGCAGTGCTTCACGCCTTGCTGTTAATAAGATATGAATTTCTGAAGATGAAGCAATCGTCTGTTTCATGACTCCAACCACTGAGTTGATTTAAGCAAATTACGAAAACCGAGAGAATCTTGATAATTGGTCTCAGGTGGGACTGAATATGGATCTCTGGAACACAGAGTGCGAGAGGAAATTCGCTGTCGTTCTGAGATGATATGGGATTTAATAATTAGTGTGATACAAATATACAGCGCTCAGAGAGAGAGAGAGAGACAATCTGGAAGACTCAGAATAATACAAATGTATTATAAATTTGACAGATGCGTGACGCGAATATTAACCAAGACGAATGTGTAAGGTATATACATTAAAAGTACGAAATGAGACAGAATGATGGAGAGCGATGTCACTTAAATAATTTGATTCAATCGTATGAAGGAACTGCAGAAGGAAAACATGAAGACATATGTGACAAGAAAAAAGAGGGCAAGCAGAAAGTGGAACAATGATGGGATAATAACTAAATAAAAACTGAAATTACCAAAAAAAAACACTAAAAGTAAAAAGCAAGTGGATGTAGGAAAACCAGTGTGAGGCTTTACTGTAGGATGAGGGACCTTTCTTAGTCCGCAGGGATGAATTAATTTCCGTGCCACAGATTTGACTTTTAGATGAAGTCCGAATACGTATAAAAAACACTGAGACGCTTTTAAAATTTTATGAGCGGTGAAGCTGAGTTTGTAGTTAAAGGGAATATGAAAATCAGGAGAAATAAATTCAACAATTGTTAAAGGTAAAGCGTTACATGTGACTCGCCCGTTATCGTTCGTTATTTGTGAATCACCGTTACTGGGCGCTCTTGACTTCACATACAATAAAACTCAACTTTCTTACAAATTGTATGCTTGTTTACACTAATAACTAAAATTTTAACACATAACAGGTTTCAACACAACAGCAGTGAGTTTTTAATATGTATTAAACAGCAGAACGCTAAAAGTTGCCTAACAAGAATTGCCATGACATTTCACAATCTACAGATGAGAAAATTTAATATAGTTCGAAATTAAACGTAAGTAAAAAGCAGATACAAAACAAGTATGATTAATATCTAATTAATACAAAGTAAGATTTCTTGTCGTCAGCCAGTTGACCATACCAGCCCAATGGTAATTACATATACCACTAGTTTGAACAGAAACTCAGCATTCTGCTCAAACAGTGTACTTTTGTTTCTTATGATTCGCACAATACACAGCGATTACTTCCCCCAGAGAGCATAAATCGAAGGGACTTTGCAATAAACACGAATTATTTTCTCTGTGAGGTATGAACTGAGATTTATATGCAATGTAGCCGAATGTCAGTCTCCAAAAGGTTAAAACCAGAAACAAAATGTAACACTTTACAATATACCAAACGTATCTACACTTACAATACGTAAGTGAAGTGTTGTGTGAAAATAAGTGAAGTGATGTGAAGGTGTTCTGAAACGTGTGCGTGTGTGTGGGTATATTGTATTTGTGTAGGTATATCGTAATTGTGAGGGTATATTGTATTGTGTGCGTATATTGTATTTGTGTGGGAATATTACGTTGTATTTGTATGGGTATATAGTATTGTATTGTATTTGTGTACGTATATTGTTTTTGTGTGGGTATATTGTATTTGTACTGTATATTGTATACGTATATTGTATTTGTATGAGTAGATTGTATTTGTGTAGGTACATTGTACTTGTGTAGGTATATTATAATTGTATGGGTATATTGTATTTAGTGGGTATATAGTACTTGTATAGGTATATTGTATTTGTGTGGGTGTATTGTAGTTATGTAGGTATATTTGTATTAGTGTAGGCACGTTGTGTTGTGTGGGTGAACTGTTAATACGTGTATTGCAATTTGTGCTGTTTCGTTTATGTATGTGTTATTGTATTGTGTGTCTGTACTGGTGTAAGACTGCTGCCACCGGGTGAAAACCCAATTGCAGTAATAAATAATAATAATAATAATAATAATAATAATAATACATACATACATAAGGAGAAATCTACACTGTATTGGTTAAGGGAGCGTGTCTTAGGGGTCATTTGGAGCAAAATATGGACCTATAAACCATTTCATCCTGACCTATTAGGCAATGGAAGGGTCCCCAGTAAGACTCACTGCGGCCAGTGCAGCTTGTAGCTGTCTTTCACACCTTAACAGTACTAACGTAACAATGGATGCTATCAGTTAATTGGGATACGCGGAAAATTTGCGAAGTAGAGGTGCACGGCTTAGCTCACTGACGTTGAAGGAAAGATATTCTGTTCAGGGACTTAATGGAATGGGCTATGACACTGGCAGTTCGAGCTGATGATTTCGAAAGAAGAAAGAAACTCAAGTGACATGAAGCAATTACTATAATTTATTGTATAACCTCATGCACAAAAGGAAATGCCGTCCCCTGTTGCGAGTATGTATTCAAACATAAATACCATGGTGGACAGCGCCTTCTGTTTTCAGCCCAGCGCACTTTGAATCCCTAAAAACACTGTGCGTCTATACTCTGACTAGTCTACTACCGCCTTCTGTAAGCTATTTCGTGTTCCAGAGTGACACGTCTGATAATTGTCTTCGATTTCTGTGAGTGGTGGGCCAAAGGAACAGGGTCTGCTGTTCCTTCTTAGGGAACACTGCATATTTATAGTTGCTTAAAATTAATTAAAATTTCCGTGGGGGAAAAATGGCCACATACAGCAAAGCTGAAAATATCACACATGTTCGGTTCCAATTTTAGTAGTCTACAAATGTCAGTAGTCTACAAATCAGTCAAAGCGATATTTGGAGTCCTCTAAGCGAAACTTCCAAACAGTCTACTTTCTTTCAACGAATAGCGTAAATGTCACGGTTGGAGCAAAACAAGACAAATCCGAGAAGTTCAGAGGGTTCTTTTCCAAATGGGGCATAGACATAGCTGCACAGATCAGTATCTGCACTCCCAACGTAATCAACCATAAATTTTCAGACTATCTTTTTGTTCACATACGAAAAGGCGGTCTTTCTGAGAACCAAGCCCAATCAGATATTCGGCTACAATAGTTGCACTCATTTATTCCTTACCTACATTTTGCAAAAACTAATCTCTAAACTAAAAAAAAACTTCAAGTGTTAACAACACTGTCGTAGGAAAATAATTTAGATCGAGGGGAGAATATTTTAATTTTAAAGGGATTATATCAGGTAATAGTAATTGTATCATTTAGTAGTTACAACACTGAGTGTTGTTTGGATGTCATATCAAAGGGAGAATGAGTATTCTTGCTCTGACAAAGGTGTCCAGCTGGGTTGGATATTTACAACTATGCTTTCGCATAAATTTTTCCATTTATTTATCCCTATAAATGAAATATAACACAAATATTATAATTTTTGTTAAGAAATGTACATTCCAGCAAGTGTACTATTCAACTCAACTGATAACAAATTTCATACCTTCGCTAGCTCCCCAACAGCCCTTACGATCTGCAGTTGCCCGGTAGAACATAATCTGATACAGAAAGCTGTGCTTTCAAGCAGACACCGTTGGTTAAAATGAAGAACATAGGAACGCGTATTTTAATTACACTAAGTCCATAAACCCATTAAGAGGATATCAGATGTACGCAGAAGTTAAAAAATACAGGGCTTAATTAACGAAAATTCTTCTCCAACTGAAAAATGCAGTGGACTCTGAGATTCAGAGAGGTAATGGAAATTTAAAATTCGTCAATTTGAAACTTTCGGTTTCCAAAGCGACATGTATGACTTTAAAAATGGTGGAATAATCATTGCAGAGAAATCGAAGCGCAAAACTTGTATGCTGTACGAATTATTCATACTTGAATTTGATCGGCTGGGGAATAAAAGAGAACGCGGCACTGTCCTCTTCAACATACGTTCCAGAAATGTACACTGATTAGCAGAGGTAGAGTATTGTGTAATTTTGTACAACGAGAACGTTTTCAAGGTACTGACCACAATTACCGCTAAATATCGTGCCAGTCATGTAAATGTAAATTTACATGAACTTGTAGTCAAACATCATGAGACCTCATATTAGTCTAAAAATTTTATTAATTATGTATTTACATGTTCATCCAGCAGCCCAATGGCCAGTTACAAATATAGCGAAAACACAAGACAATAACAAACAAAATTAACACTAGAGCAAAGTGCAATACAAAACAAAGACCAACAACTAAAATTGAACTGAACTGAAACTCAAACTTGGAAAGGAGAAAGATGATTTTATGAATACATCAAACCCCACGACACGGCTTTTTAAATATAAACGTAAGCGACATAGTAAAATACCATACGAGTGACAGAAACATGCCCCTAACTATAGCAGCAGCAGCAACAAAAAACAAACAAACAAACAAATAAAGAACAAGTAGTAACACTTATCCTTAAGGACAAGTTCCGACTCAGGCTCATAGACAAGACGTATTGCACTATGGATTAGAAATAGAATTCAATTAAATTCTTAGGTAAAGTGCTATTATAACAGCATAACGACCGATTACAAAACTAGGATAGAACAAATACAACACAATTATGTAAACAAAAATAATAAAATATCAAACAACAAAAGAGACTTACATGGATGGATAACGTCAAGAAGAAGAGACTTGAATAAAGCATAGTTCGCAGCCAAATAAATTCTTGCCTAATAATTGTCCTTTGTCAAATACATTTATAATTAAGAACATCAATATTCCAGCAGAGAGCATAAGCTTTAGAAACACACCTGGCTGACGGACTGGCCTCTGCCTAACGCAAAACACCAAACAGACAAAAGTCTCTGATTAACCCAGTGAATATCCGCAAATAGTGGAGAAGCAGCTTTGACTTTATTTTATTTTATGTCATTTTATTTTTGAAAACATCAAGAGGGAAGAGGTACAGACGCCTGGATTATGTTGTTGAAAAATTCAACGTAATAAGTAAGTAAACAAATAAGCCAATAAATAAATAACAAATTCAAGTTCAACAGCTTTCAGGTACTTGAAACTTGTTCTACTATAACCCGCTCCTTTTCAGACGAGAGTACCCAATTAAAATAAATCTGCCTGTTCAAGTCCATTATATGCTCCTATAATAAATTAAGCGTGTCAGACAAATAATTAAATAAATGACTATATATTATATGTTTACGTGTGGGTATATTTGTAATTACTTTCGTAGAATATACAACAGATAACAGTCGAAAAATAATAATTCAGTTGCTATTACTAACATGCTGGAAAAACAGCCGTTAAGGTCAACTACACGGATAGTACCGGAATATATCACAAAAGTATCAAAAAAAGCACACAAGGAAAAACAAATACAACATAGATAAAAAATATCACATCAGGTAATAAAGATCATAAATAATATTACAGTTGTTAAATGAAAAGGTGACTAAGATAATTTGTTCCTGAAGATAACGATAACATTATTATTATTCAATTCAATTCCTTGTGACTAATAATTATAATTAGTGTGGTTAAGCCATCAGAAAATTAAGTGAACTAATTTTGTCCCTCAATGTACTACATAACATCTCCACAGACAGAGCATCTAAAAGGAGGACAGCTACGGCATGTAAAAACAAAATTAACCCTTTAAAGACGAAGCGTATCTGTTTTACATATACTCAGTGCGTACCGCGCTGTAAACACTCTCCACTTCGGTTATAAAAACCAGTGTCTTAATGTTTTATAAGGCATAAGTTGCTGTTTGTTCTGAGATCCGTAGAAAACACATAAACGCAATGTGGGCACCACGTAGAATTTTTTAATGTTAAACCTGGTGGTACGTAACGTTACCGCTAGGCTTTAAAAGGTTAAGCAAAATAAAATCGCTTTGGTGGCGACTGGCGCAGTTAGTTGACGCAGTGCGCCGCAAAACGACAGGTTCTCGGTCCCATTCCCAGTAGGATCCTTGGAAACTTTCTAGTGACCTATTCCTTCTGTCCGCATTCAGTATCCCGGGAGTTCCTTCAGCCTCTTAAAAGAAAAAAATCTCCTTGGGTATACAGTGCAACCGGCGCGTACAGCTGACAACTCTGCCGTCTTAGCTGTGCCGAATGTCAAAGTAAGGATCGAAGCCCAACATTCTAACCCCCCCCCCCCCCCGCCCCGCCCCGCCCCCATCACAGTCTTCATGGCTTGTGACGGGAAAGCGCTAACTTTATCTTTAAATTCACTGTTGTTTCGGGTCTCCACGCGAAGGACCAAAAATATTGGAACCCACTATCAACACTACAGTATAAACACTGATTAGCAAAAGCACACATAAACGGCACCTGCTGACACAGAAAGTATAAAATTTCAGTTGATCTAAAACATTTTCGTAGTTTTAAAGTACATTATTAAGAATAATATAAGGACGAAGGCACAAGAATATCTGCTGGATGAGTTCAAGATTATTGGATTCGGTAGAAGTAACTGAATTCCATCAAAAAAGGCATATTCTAACATATCCAAGGTAAAATAAAGCAAGATGATGTCAACAGAAAAAAAATTACAATCCAAACTAAACACAAAAACCCAATAGCTTGGCAAACTATATGGGAAGCATGATGGTGAAAATGAAGTTTAGCACCAGTAAGCTCTCCTAGCTCCTTGACGGAGTCAGTGTGTTTTAACATAGGCTTCACAAAGCGCCTACTCAAAACCCAGAAAGTTAGTTTTCCTTGACAAGAAAATCTCTCTGGTCTTATTAATGTTAAGTTTTATGAAGTTAGAGTCGTACCAACCAAGGACAGAACTTACATCAGGTTGAAACAGCAAACTGTCGTCAGGGGACTTTACTTCTAGATAAAAAAGTTATCGGCCAAAAAAATAATAACTTGAAGAGCCACCTGAAAATCACGGGACCCACACTGATCCTTGTGATACACCAGACAGCACTTCAAAACGCGATAAACAGCTGCACAGTAACAGCATATGGTAGTCCTGCTGGTCAAGCAAGTAAGAAACCAGTTTACGCAAGCACTGTGCTTAAATACGCGAAGGAATAACGCGTGAGAAAGTGATGGAAACATGCAGGGGATGACACGATATGAATTTCGTTTTAAACGTGGTATAAGTGAGACAGACCAATTTTAATTTTTCCAGATAAATCCTCTCATTATCCAAAGTCGAATGGTCACAAGAACAGTGACAGACACATAGTGATGTCAATGTGGAATTCTTTGCAACGAAAAGGAGAGACGAGCTGAAACTTGTCACAGGCACAGTGTCCCTCCTGTATTGGAACCCAAAAGTGGGAAGGTCTGAAGTCTTGTTTTTGTTATTCTCCTTCTTGATCGCCGCAGTATATCTATCATCAGAAATCCCAGTTCGGTGAAGGGAATTATTCTCAGTCCATACAATCATTCCAACGGGATTATCATCATCAACCGGAGGTAATACTTGAGAAACACAGCTGGCAGACAGCCCATTCCTGCACGTTGTAGTCACATTAACCAAGGGGAGAGTGGCTGCGGGTGATTCACGGTGGAATAACATATCCTGTATCAGCAACATAGAGCAGCGCAGTTTGGTTAAAATATCTTGTCAAGAGTATGATGTTTGAACCTTACTTATGCTTTCCAAACATCCTCTCCTAATCAGATACTTTCAGAACTATTTGCACCACTTCCTCAATCAGTTTATTAACACATTCATCGTCGACTCGAATAGACTCCAACTTTGACGCGCCAAGTGACTCGAAGGCCCTTTAAACAAGCGCGACAGCGTCGCCGGCAGCTCTTCTACGAACAACAGAGAGTACGTGGCAAGCAATGAGGGCTTTCACACGGACAACTCTCTGTGGAAAGTCTCCCGTCGACTGAATTACTGTCGCCTTTGCTCTCTTGTTGCTCGAAGACTGACGGGAGACAGCAGAACCACGCAGCTGTATTTGAGCTTTCAGATGGGCGACAGTCTCCATGACGACTGGAAGTATATACATGCGACTTGTCACAAAGAATTTGTAAATTCAGTGGTATTTAGAAAAACGGTAATCTGAATAATTAATAGAAGTGATTAATTAACCCTTTAAAGACGAAGCGTATCTGCTTTATATAAGGACTCAGTGCGTACCGCGCTGTAAACACTCTCCACTTCGGTTATAAAAACCAATCTCTTAATGTTTTATAAGGCAAAAGTTGCTGTTTGTTCTGAGATCCGTACAAAACTCATAAACGCAATGTGGGCACCACGTATAATTTTTTGATGTTAAACCTGGTGGTACGTAAAGTTACCGCTAGGCTTTAAAAGGTTAAAATACTGTGATTACTTGAGTGTCAATGGTCATCTGTCTCTGGGTGGTATAGATTTCCTCATATTTGCGTCTTTTTTTCTGTACAGAATACTCAGTTGTCTCATGTAGTTCTTCAAGAGTTCACAGACATTCTTCGATAATTAAAAAAAACTTCGCTTCTTGTCTCCGCAGATCTTCAAAAACAGCCCAAAATAATCCGTTGTTTTACCCATCAAGTAATACAGGATGCACCCAAATTTCTCTTGTTTTCTTTTTCAGTTCCCTTCGAGCCCACACAGCAATAATCTCTTCCACTTCTAGCACTGTACGGGGCGTTCATTTTCAGAGATGAGAAGCCCAGCATGTCTGGCGTCATGGCAACAGATTTCTCATAGTCGTCGGGGCACACGAGGTCAGCTACTTGTCTCTGGGCGACAAGTCGCCGACGACTGAGTCGCCCGTGTGGAAAAGGCCGAAGACCTTGCGTCGGCAAGGGATCAGCTCACAGAGAACATCCGCGCAGTATACTTCAATAAGCGTAACGAAGTATCGTTCTTTCCACTAGCGCCCTGTTCGATCGTACACGACTGACATTTAAGTGGACTTAGCATTTCCTTCGCAAATGTAGTACTCAGCGGCACTGTACCTCAGACATGCGCGATGACATCGGAAAGGACAAAACTCACTACAATGTAAACCTTGTGTTATGCATAGCACACCCCTTTGCATATATTACACAGATCTTTGCTCGTATTAACTCTGGTGTCAGAGCAGCGGTAACGTCACAATCAACAGATCCTCACTCGCCGAAATAATACGTTGGCTGATACGAATAACGTAGATGGGAAAGCGACTGCGCTCCTCAAAAGCTTCCAGCCAGGTCTGGAGCCAAGTCAGCTTCCTATCAATGGGCACCGGGGGCTCTCGCCAGGGTTAAAGGGGGCGGAGAGTTATGCTGACCATATATCTGTCTCTAGTACTAAAGTTAAGAATAAGTGGAAATGCGTCTACAAGCCCCACATGCGCAGTTTAATAGTCAAGACTTGGGGAAATCCTTGACTCTGAAAGATGCACCACGAACCGTTGAAACGTTGGAAACCACTCGTCCAACGACAGACAGAGCATCAGATCACATAAATCGTAAATACTAAATTGTACTATCACCACCACCAACACCACCACCATGATTATCACCTTACGTTTACAACACAGACTGGTATCGTCAGAGCACTTTGATTTCATCCATCCTCCTGCAGGAACCAGGGCTGGGATTCCAACAAAGGCAAGAGATTTTTCTGTTCTCTAAATCGTTTAGAACGGCTCTGGGGCCCAGTCAGCCTCCTCTTCAATATGTACCGTGATTTTTCAAGGGAGTAAAGCGGCCGGGGTGTGAAGTTGCCCACTAATGCTATCTGGTACCGAGGTTAAGAAAGAGTGGAGGTATGTATGTATGTATGTATCTACACCCGTCACATGCCCCTATGGCGTGGACAGGGTCAAATGTACTTCCATTACCCGCTCAGAATTTTCTTAGCACCTTTAACGGAAATGGATTTTAAAATGGCACAGTTAATTGGAAGGCTATAAATTGAAACAATTGTTCCAGAGCATGAAACTAATTTTCTGGTACCTTAATTCAACTGACATTGTAGAAACTGGATACAGTTTTATAGATCTGATATGAAGTCTTCGCCTTTATAAATGTGGTTTCTATTCGCAAAGGGAGAGCAGAAACAAAGGGACATAGAAACTGAGGTTCAAAACAATGGAAAATACGGACACCAGATACACAAATTAATATTCCAGTATCAGTTTTCTGGTCGCTGCTGGGTTTCCAGAGACAGAGGGATGAAATCTTAATTTAAATTTCATTCTACAAATTCTAAATATTTTACAAGACCTCCAGCTATCCACAACCGTTCGACGGAAATTTGGACCGTATTTCTTCGTAACTTCGCTGTGTACTCTATAACTGTCCTGTTTGGTGTACTGGTAGCGAACCTTTACCCCCACAAAAAAAATCCATATTAGCTTCAAAAGGCCTGTAAGAAGTAACACTAAGGAACAGTGTATATGTATTTACACATGACTTTTATAAAGCAGTGACTACGTATGAGCAGTTTTCAAATTAAGCGCAGTCATTCCAACTGAAATGTCACATAGCCCTACTTCCGCCACCAGAACAGCATAAAAATGTTCTGCAGATTTAAAAACACTTTCACACATATTACATTTCACGAGTTTGCACCTGTCATGGAATATGCGTTTATTCATTGCAGGTACACATAACGTTCAATTCCCCACTTTATTATTAGTACCAAAGTTAGCCACGCTTGATGGCCGAGACAGCGTAGCCAGTATAGCGGAGCGCTACGGGCACGACGGTGCGGGGATCAAATCCCGGTGGGGACGAGCCTTTCCTGACCCGTCCAGACCGGTCCTAGGGCCCATCCAACCTCCTATACAATGGGTACGGGGTCATTCGCAGGGGTAAAGGAGCTGGGGAGTGGCGTTAACCACCCACACCTATCTAGCGCCAAGGTTAAAGAAAGAGTAGGGCTATACGTCTACTCCCTCTCTAGGCCTCGATGGCCTGTTCTAGGGTGAACTTTACCTTCTAACCTCAGACACACTTACTTTACTTTGCCATTACCAATATGTGGTAACTGAATAAGCGATCAGGTTCCTAGCAACATGATTTGAGGGAAACTGCTTTGTGTGGTTATTCGTGTCATTCAGTAACAATTATACGATCTGAATTACTAATGTAACTAAAATTAAATGCTTTTTGGAATGTAATATATATTTTCTTAGTACTTCTACGAAAAGAATAAAATAACGTCGAAAAATAAAAATTTATACAAAAACACTGTTTACAAGATCGCGCTTTCATTCAAACTGCCTACAGCACGTTTAATACCGTAATTCCTGTTGAAGTCTCATTACATTCAAGAGGAAAAGGAAGAGGAAACGCGAATTCATTCAACCCCCCCCCCCCCCCCAGTGCTGACGAAACTTTCACTCTACCTACAAAAGCGAAGGGCTAGATTACTCGCAACACGCGAAGCAAACAGCACAGAGGATGACAACACTATGGAAAGCTCACACTCTCTCCAGGGCTAAAACATTGATTTCCTTCAAACTACCATTCGCAGATTGTTCAACGACGTACACTATATCGTGTAGCTACTGGTGGTATATCTACAGGAGCCTTAATTGGGTCCCTGAGGAGAAGTTTGAAACTAACGCTTTGAATAGATGGTAAAAGAGAAAGCAGCTGTAGTTTCGTGTAAGGACAGAGGACATGTTTCCAGCACATAGGTGGCGCTGGAAGCCTCTTTCAATACATTCACTCTAGGGCGGCAGTAATGGAGTGGTGAGAAATCCTTTTAATTAAGCAATGTTTGTAGAGACTTTTATACTTACAATAGTTGGCGACATTGAGAAGAAATGTGTTATAAATAATTACGAAAATCTTTGCGTATATAGTGGCTCACACATTACACTTAACATCTAATCTAGTGAAATATAAGCTACACACTATGTAATTACACTGCTGGAGAAATTATGTCAAAAAATTTAGCACAGACCGAATATTAACCTTTAAACCCCACCAGTTACTTTATGTACTATAAGATTTAATTCTACGTTCCGCCTGCAGATTGCATTTATGTTTCACACAGTCTCAGCAACAAAGAGAGATTATGCAAGAGTGGAGGCTTCCGCCGCGGTGTAGATGAGGTCTTCGCTCTTCTGGGTTGTTACTCAGCATATGTTGGTATTTGAATCACACAACGTGCAACAACCGAGAAGAGCTAAGACACCAAAGAGAAATGATTTCCCTGTATAGCACTGATTTACTGCTTTTTATAAACACAAGAGAGTGTGTTTACTGCGCGGTACGAAAGGAATCTTAAATAAAATTCAGGTTTATATCCTTTAACGGCTCAACATGAATCGACAAACTTTATATTATACACACCGTGCATTCATTATGAAGTTAATGAATCGACAAGTTAAGTCTTTCAGATAATATGGTCATAGGTAAGGGTTCACGTGATAATAGGTAAAACCTTGCCACCAGAAAGTTGTAAATGCCCGTGTTATTGGGACTAAAAATTGCTTGGGTGCTTGCCATTTTGTATGTTGTTAATACAGGTTCTTTGAATGCCTCAATATTTTATATGGATTGTGTTGTAGCTTGGTCTATGGATGTTTTTTCAACTTGAGCTTTGGAATAAGTACAATTTTCTTGTATAACGATTACTATTCTCAAATGTAATTATATATGCTTTTACCTGTAGCTGTGATGAGTGACTTCTTTCATTGACACATAGATTTTAAACTTGGTTTTAAATAGATTTGTGTTTAGTTTCAACTATAGATGATTTCTACTGAAAAATTGTTATTCTGGTTTTAAATTGATCTGTATTTAGTTTTACATCATTGTGTATTTGGTTTTAGACAGGTATTGCTAATTTAATTATGTCTTGTCATTTATATTTGTTAGGGTTACTATTTATGTGGCAGGTATGGATCCTATTGGATCGAAATTGTAATATTTATATAAATGGACTTGTCCTATTGCTGTTTATGTAGCAGACATGGATGCTGAATAAATTGAAATTGAAATTAAAAAATGCCTCGTTTCTCTTTTATCGTTAACGTTCACAAAACTACTTATCCTGGGCGAGGTGAATAAAATACACACTTTCATACCCCACGTTTTAAGATGCATCACTTTTCAGTTTAAAACTACTATCTACATCCAAGTGAGTTGTTCCCTTAAAGTTCTCCAGAGAAGTTTAACATGCATTTCTCACATTTCTCATGTGGAAGACATGCCCCGCCCCTCTAATTATCCTTGATATGAGAAACGTAATGATCTGGGGTGAATACTACAAACGACTAAGATCCTCTTCACAGATTTTCCTACACCATAAGACCGAATATTCTCCCAGCACCCTCTCTACATAACGCACTATCTATTTATCTATTTTGTTTCTACAGCTTGAGTAACCGGGTTTCAAGCGCACACAAAAATAAGTAAAACTGTAATTATACACATTAATTAATTAATATCTAAATATACATTAAATAATTATATATAGGCTCAGGATAGAGACAGGTGGCGGGCTCTTTTGAATGCGGTAATGAACCTCCGGGTTCCATAAAATGCGGGGAATTTCTTGACTAGCTGAGAAACTGTTAGCTTCTCGAGAAGGCCTCTGCTCCATGGAGTTGGTTAGTTAGTAATTACACACATACAAATACACATACCCTTTTATGTTTTCAAATAGCAAACGGGAAGACAAAAGATTCTGAACTGAATGGTAAAAAACAATCCCCCAGCTTAATCTGTTCTTAATTTCTTCGTAAATGTTACTTTTATTTATTACTGTCATTCACAAATAGCTTAAATTCGCAACGTTACCTAAGATCATACTGTAATATTTTCTTTACTTTGGTAACGGCATATGAACGCCTACTAAAGTCTTCTGTGTGGTATTTAATTCCCCCCCCCCTTAACCCTGCTCTGATATCTAATTTAATAACACTTTCATCCACTTTGTTTATAATTGTACAAACATTCATTCTACATCCTTCGTGCATGTCTTAATTTATGTTGAGAAATAACAAACCCTTTGACAATTTCGGATTCATATTAGACCTTGCGAATTATTTGTGACAAGACAATAGTAACAATCAGAGGATAAAAAGAAGTGCAACTCTTCAAACTCTAGCAGCTCAGAAAGTTTAATTGAAGAGTTTGAAAATAAATTACATAAAGACGTCAGTTTCATAAACAAAATTTCATTAGGAATCACGTTTGAAGTAATATCTTAAAGGTGAAACACACAAGAGCTGCAGGCGTGTGAAAGCAAAGAAACGATTTCAACGTAAGTCGCATATTATTGACATAATTCTCGTTTCTTGGTGTTTTTAAATGTTTAAATTACTTTAAATAAAAATGTTATCTACTAAAATATTTGTTTGTGAAGCGAGGCTAATTCATCACAACAACACAATAAGATTCTCGTTCATTTTATCTACTGAAATATTTGCCTAGCAGTGAGGTCAATTCTTCAGAAGAACACAATAAGATTGTCGCTAATTTTACAAAGGAAACTTATAACCACAAACATTGACGTTTATATATCAGATATTTTAATGCTCGGCGTCCAATCCTTGCACTTTGATGAAATACAGAATTTTAAAATCCTACCGTAACCGTCGTGACGGTATGGGTCCCCTAAGCACACTGGCCGTGAGAAATTCAATGACCGTCTGCCTCAACACTTAAGGCACGGCGACATGTGACGAAATGCGGCACTCTCAGTCACAGCTTGACATGCTTGTTGTTTGACACTGTACGGTCGCATTCTGAAGTCTCTTACAGCGTCTATTGAGATATGGTAATGACAGCCCACTCTAATATTAACCCTTTAAAGACGAAGCGTGTCTGTTTTATATAAGGACTCAGTGCGTACCGCGCTGTAAACACTCTCCACTTCGGTTATAAAAACCAATCTCTTAATGTTTTATAAGGCAAAAGTTGCTGTTTGTTCTGAGATCCGTACAAAACACATAAACGCAATTTGGGCACCACGTAGGATTTTTTAGTGTTAAACCTGGTGGTACGTAAAGTTACCGCTAGGATTTAAACGGTTAATATAGCTTAAAATATTTCAGGTATCTAATAAAGCGTGTACTCCCAAGAATATTACAGGAAGGAACGAGATTTTAATTCGTAACTAAACATATTCACCATAAGCAGGTATTATACCTATGAAAGGGAAGTAAAAATCATTAGATTTTGCTGCACAGAAGAAAAAATTTAATATTTCATTCTGCCACTTAGAACGTCCACCATCTTTACAATGCAGAAACAAAAAATTAAATGCGTAAAAGAAATAGTGTATTTTTAGTTTCTATAACATGGGCAAAAATCATATTTTTAGTAGAAAAGAAATGCCAGTATATTCCGTAAATTTTTCCCATAACACTTCATGTGATCATCGCCGAAGGAACATTAAACGCCGGCATCGAATATCTTGAAAATCTCCGGTTTGTAAATTCCATATTTTAAATCATCCGACAAACATTTTCTCAATTTGAGGCGCTACATGGTTAAGGACTCCGACTACGTGCTGGTTCTTCTACTTTAGTGTGTTCACACCGCGTTCATTGCTTAAGCACGGATTGTGTTATGTGTTTTGAAGCAGTCAGGACGGATACTGATCAGGCGATAGTTTTGTGAGTTTTCAGCACCATGCAGGATGGGAAACTAATACAGACGCTTGGAAGAACTTTGCCTTCATCATCAGGGTGGAGAAATTACTTCCAGGCAGGTGTTGAAGAAACTACGGAAAGAAATGAGTCTATTATGTGCGACGGCTGCAAGGAATGTGGCCAGTCACGGACACAGAAATGTGACAGTTCACATATATTGATCTAGGCCAGTTATCCGCTTGTACTACTCTGAGGAAGACGGCAGCAAGTCCCTTCAAAGCATCGGTAAGTATTTACTGATCAAGACGCCTTCATGTCCCAGAAGACTCGACTTTTCACCAACACCGCTGTGAGAACCTCATTTCCGCATACGTTTGAAGTGTTTAGCGTAAGACGAGGTAACTACGGCCCACGCCATCTTCATAAAAATTTCAATGACATACAGAAGTTCAAACCGGCCAATGTCACATTTACGGTTTTACTATAAACAGTAATTTGATGTACTTACAACACACATAAAAGCCTACTATTGTTCATTCCGTTAATTTCTAATAAACTGAAGGTCTCAGGTCTATAAATAACGACACAAAATGCACAAATAAAAGTTCAAGAGTACGTCGGACATTTTTTGCGTCTCTGCCCTGAGAAATGGCAATAACAACTGGGTAGAACTAAAGGCAGAAAAAAAGCTTGTTAAAATGAAGCGTATAATGTCTAACCGACAGCAATCTGTACGCTCAACACTGTTAAATGCTACAGCTGTTCTTGTCTGTTATCAGCCTGAACACTACGGCAATGATATTTCCTCATGGAATGATTTTAATGGTTTTCTATGCCTTAAAGTTGTACTGAAGATTTAAAATGTGAAGAAATTGGACAACCGCAGAACTTAAAATATAATGTGTCTCAATTCTGCTTCTAGGCGTCTGAACTTAAGTCACATTTTCATAGCACAATGTACGTCCCTTCACTCTTCCTTCTCCACCTTTCGTCCGGTTTCTTATGTATAGAAACATGAATGGAACCTTAGGCTACCGCAGCCTCTTCACAATCTCATTTCACAGTGTTTCGTCCATGTGGTGCATATCAGGCAGCGAACTCTTCCATTCAGTCTGAAATTCAAATCTTATTAAGATTTCAAGAAGACACTTAAGAAAAGAGGTGATTGCGTCAAAACGAACTTTCTATAAATCTGATCCCAAAAAAGATTTTGATACACCAAGAAAAGAAACTAAAGAAGAATCAAAATAATAAATTGCTTCAGAGAAATTCAACATAATTCGAATTTCAAAAGGGGCATTCAAAAGTGTAAGATTACCTCTTTAAAAACACATCAATATGAAGCTCTCGCATACATTTCGTCTTTGATTTCCAGTATCTCTTTTTCATTGGAGGAAAGGACGTATGTGAATTGTATTAAACGGCTTGTGGCTCTGTATATGTGTCCCACGCGTTCTTCTTAGGAGGCAGTAATTTTTACACACACAGGTGGCAGCCCTGTCTTCGAAACTGTGTCATCTGCAGATCAAGTTGTAATGTTGTTCTCAAATGTAAAGGAGAAAGCGTTTCAAAAATAAAGGCACAAAGTAAGTGATTTCCTTTTGAATTCCAAGAACCATTTCCGCTTCTTTTCCATGGCACGACAGACAGGGCCCCCTCATATTCGAGGTTTCACGATCACACTCAGACGCACCACAGTACGTAGGACTCCTCTGGACGAGTGATCAATTCAACGCAGAGACCTCTACCTGACAACACACAACACTCACAAGAGACAGCCATTCATACCGCCGGCGGGATTCGAACCCGCAATTCAAGCATGCGAACGACCGCAGACCCACGCCTTAGACCGCGCGGCCACCGGGATCCAATTTCCAGTGCTGTTATAAAAATTCACTTGAGCAATAAACTGATAGACAATATGCATATATCGCTTCGAAATGTCTACCATACAGAATGCAGGAATTATCAGTTAGCTTATGAGAAAGCTGTTCTTTTTATTCAAAGAAGATTAGGTGCATTTTCGCAAGTATTATTTGTGAATGAATTGGAGAGGTTGCGAAAGGAAGCGGAAATGGCGTATGCAAATGTGCCGGTACCGTCCCGCCAGCACCTGGAGAAACAGAAACCCCACGAATATTCTGAGACAAAAAAACACAAAACTTGAGCTGAGATTCTAACCCGGCAATCCTGGGTAAGGATCAGGGTTACTATTAATTCACATTCAATGCTAGTGTGAGAAGTTTGAGGTACGACACTCTAATTCGCAATTTTGCAAACTTGCAGCCGTGTGAGTTTTAAATATTTTAGCACTTCTTTATTTATTCATTCATACAATTGTCTGTCTTACGACAGCTGCATAGACTCTTCCAAAGCGAGTTCTCTACAGAGTGCGATCTAGTGCTTCCTCTTTCAATTTCCAGTATCCTCTCTTTTCCTTAAGGTTACCCAGTAGCTGCTTACGTTTTATTCCTCGTCTTTCCGTCACTTCAACCCTTTCATCTTTCTTTCCTTCAATGTGTGTTAGAAGGCAATTCCTTCACAAGATGTGCCCAATCCAGTTAGCCTTCCTTCTTTTTACTGTACGTGAGTTATTGTTCTCCTTGACTCGTTGTAATACTTCTTCATTTCTCACACGATCAGCCCAACTGATCTTGTCCATCCTTCTCCAGCACCATATTTCAAAACTTTCTGGGTATATCTGATCTACCTTCCGAAGTGTTCAATTTTCAGCACCATACAACACGATTTCCCAAATACAGCACTAAACTAGTTTCTTCCTTAAAATTTAGTCACATTCGCTGGTGAAAACAGTCTTCTTGTAGAACGCAGCTTTTGCCGTGGCAATCCTGGATATTATTTCACGCGTACATATTGTGCGTCATTTGTTATCATGACATTCAAATAGTTGAAAAATCACTTCTTAATGCAGACAATTAAAACCCTTTCGGAACTTGTAACGTAAAAATTGTACAAAATTGTGGTAAAAATAACACTCGATCAGGTAAATAAGAGCACGTCTATTGGATCGTACTATTAAGTAATTTATTTTAGTACGCAATTACAGTAAAGTTTCCTTACGTCCGAATTTACCCTGACTTTATCCTACCTGTGTTAATAAACTCAAACTGTAAAATTTTCATTTACCTTCTTTGTAGAAGAAAACCTATGCGTTTAGTCCAGAAAGTACTTAAAATTAGGCCAGCTTAAAAATACAAAGTGTTAGGTTGACTACATGTATAAATCAAAGCAGTTTATTCTAAACCACTTCTTCAATACATTTGTACATTTGGAGCGTCTTATATTTGTGGTATTCATCTATTTGTGCACGAAATCTAATGCTGCTGTTATTCACGTGTATGTGTATTTCTATTCGGTTTTAGGCGCGCTCGCAAAATTGCGAAAAGTGATTATTAGCTTCGTCAGGTCTGTCTGTCTGTCTGTCTGTCCTTCCGCATGGAACAACTCGGCTCCCACTAGATGGACTTTTATGAAATTTGATATCTGAGGATTTTTCGAAAATATGTCCAGAAAATTCAAGTTTGATTACAATCTGACAAGAATAATGGGTACTTTACATGAAGACCTATGTACATTTATGGTAATATCTCGCGTAATTATTCTTAGAATGAGGCATATTACAGACAGAAGTTGTAGACAAAATCAGCACACACATTTTATGTTCAGTAAGATTTTTCGAAAAATAGCGTCGTGTTTGAGACAATGTGGAAAAAATATTGTAAAAGGGGACAGGCCTCAGATGAAAATGCAATACACCGCATGAGCCTTGAATGTTGGATACCTAAGGTTATAGACATGCCCTCAGAATATGAAATACTTATTGCTTTCCCACAGCAAAAATGATTACACCAACGCGCCTCAATATTACGTGTACATGTAAATTGCCCGTCTTGTTTACGTACCCTGCAGTAACGACAAACCATTCACGTCAGAATAATCACCTCTTTTGCGTGAGTTCAATTTCCTATTGTGAATAATGTCATTGCGAAACATCTAAAAAAAACTGGGACGTCAACTGGAGTATAATATTAAACGTATATTGAAGAAACGGGATCTGAGCTTGTAAAATGCATTGACGCGGTTCCTGACGTGATATTTTTGAAGACAGTAATAAACCGCTGGGTTCTAAACAACCGGCGCACTCCTAGCTGACAGTAGCTAGCCACGATTACATCAAGATTCTGCTTCTTGCAGATAGGCCAGGTTATGTAGTTATAACATGGTAAAAAGGGTGCCTTAGTTCGAAAATCTGGTGTTCAAATACGACGATGAATATTGCTTTTATTGTATAAAGTGATACCGCGCAAGGAGGTTATGTAAAACTATTTCAAACGTTCGGCTTTAATGTGCCGGTATCGTATGTGCACGAACATTGAAACCCATCACGAGAAAATAGCGTTAATGCAAAAAGTAACCTAGGAAAGAAGAGGTCCTTCATTCTTTCCAACCTTTAAGGTCAGAATACACAGACCTAGTAAGATTTGTCTCTTGAAGTAGAGGTCGAGTTTGTTTTAATGCATTTAAATATATTTTGTTCTTTCAGAGAAGAATGAAATACGACTCTTGTATTATATTTTTTTTTACTTTTTTTGTATTTTACTTTGGAGAAGGGACAGAGGCGTGAAGAACCAGCTAATGAAGAGCTTTTACTATACAGCACACTTTTGCGTCCCTTTTATCCTTCCGTTCCATTTTTTCTTAATTCCTATATGCATACAGCTTCTTAACAATGGCACCAGCACTACAGCAATTCTCCACTCAGAGCGAAACAAAGCGCTGCGTATCTACTCCCCACTCTCCCTCTATAATTATATGTTACGTCAGCAGTTTCTACTTCCCTTTTCATGTAAGAGACTTCGCTAAATCTGCACAGCGCTCCCCTCATTCATCAACTGCTTCCTACTAAATTGCCCACAATATTTAAACGTGACACTTCTCCCAGGAATTAAATTGCGTGCTTCTGCATTATTAAAATAATTTAGCCGGCTTGAAGTTAAGGTACTACAATGTAAACCATGAGATTACATTTCTACGTGTCTTAACGTGAAGCGGGATTCGCAGAACAAACTGAGATTGTTTGCCACAGCGGTCTCTGTGAGGTACGAACTAAAATTTATATAGGTCCTATAGTTTGATTATTAGTCTTCAAAGAGTTTCAGAAGATGCAAAAATTGAATCTCCGAGGTAAATCATTGTTAACCTTTTAAAGCCTAGTGGTAACTTAACGTACCACCAGGTTCAGTAATCAGTAATTCTCCATAGTGTTCAAATCGCGTTTATGTATTTTGTACATATCTCGGAACAAACTGCAACTTTTGCCACAAACATCAGCAACTCATTCGTTTTTTTATAACCGAGGTAGAAAGTGTTTACTGCGCGGTACGCACAGACTCCTTAGATAAAGCAGATTACGTTTCGTCTTTAAAGGGTTAACACAGCTGAAGTAAAGGATTAATACCCAATATGCAACTTTAACGGCCACTAAGATATCAGACATAGGCAAGAAATAATAACACAGGCTTAAACTAGGCCATAAATTTTCTCCGGAACGTACTAATCAGTATTTCTAGTGGTTACAAGAGCACAATGCCATTCAAGAAGGCGAAAAGCTGTCAGCATGTAAGATATATTAATCGCCATTGCGTAAGCAATCTTCACGGTGCATCGCCTTGAGAAATTCATACACCGTCAACTAGTCAAGAAATTCCTCGCCATATGTGAGTTCCGACGGTTCATATAGCGTTTGCGAGAGTCTGCCAGTGTGTTTCTTGCAGTACACAGACTTCCATATGTCGTGTGTGACTTTACACTGCTTATACAGTCAATTCACGATTAGGCTAATGTGGCTTTACCGCTTAACACGGAGGCTACCAATGTTAATCTAGGTCGGGACCGACAGGAGACTTTCGTGGTTTATCTTCGTTTAGACCACAACCGCTTACTTCCAATACTTTCAAAATCACAGTTAACCAATCGTCCTCCCACCGACGACGTAGACTCAAAGCGGCTGACAGCGTCGTGAAATAAACAACAACAAAAATTTAATTCAACGTAATCTTCGCTCTTCGGGGACATCATGCAACTTAGATTGGTAGTTATTTAGCGACGCTTCGGGGCAACTTATCGGTCCCATCGTCAAGGGTCAAGCCGTCCAACAAGAACTTCTTGGATGGGACACACACACAAGCGCGCGCGCGCGCGCACACACACACACACGCACAAACACATACACGCGCACACACGCGCGCACACACACGCGCACGCGCGCGCACACGCACAAACACATACACGCAAGCACACACGCGCGCACGCACACACACAAACACATACACGCGCACACGCGCGCACACACACATACACGTGCACACGCGCGCGCACACACGCACAAACACATACACGCGCGCACACACCCGCATGCGCGCACACACACACAAACACATACACGCGCACACTCACACACGCACACGCACACACGCGCGCGCGCGCACACACACACACAACCAAGTTATCATAATTCATCAGCCTGGTGGGACCAAGTGATAAACACAGCTAAAACTGAAAATCGCGGCTTTCCGGCCGACGTCAGGGACTCAGCTTCACAATTCCTATAATACTGTTAATAACGCTGCGTACATGTTAAACAAACACATCTTGACTTAACACTTGCTAATAAACACATTTTACTACTCAACTTGACAAATCCTATGAGTTACGACGCTGTGTGCATTTGTAGATAAGCATGGAGGTTTCGCAGGAACAAACCGCTTCCATGTTCAATGCAGGAGAGTTGCATACAGTTACGTCTCCCATTACCTTGGTAAATACCACTCCTCATGGCGTCAAAACTCAAAGGGAAGCACTGGTCATAGTTCAGGCCGTAAGAATTCAAATTTCGGTACCTACAGAACATTACATTAACCACTTTCCTTAACGCATCATTAAAGCCACAATTCCTATGTATTCTCGCGAGATACGGATTGTTTTAGTGATTACGAAGAAAGCATCAAGTTTTTATGACCCCAGATTATGCAAATGTGCAAAGAGAGTCACTTTTATCTCCACAGTCTCGCGTATATCTCCTAGGATTTCGTCGTATTAAAATCAATAATGATGTCGGCTCCAGTGCCCACTTCAAGAAGGCCTGGCTCTTTTTCTACCACCGTCATTAGATTCGTCTCCCTTATTGACGTAGTAATACCCAGCTTATATATTTCAAAATATACGGCTTATCTTTCCAGTTAATTAGTTCTAAGTAATAGTGTGAGATATTAATTCTCCGAAATTAATTTCCTAATACTAAAACGGAAGGGAGGACACAAAAATTCAATCCATCACCGTCTAAGAATTTATTTAGCCTATTCTTTTCTAAGCCGATCCCAGTGGCCGCATGGTCTAAGGCGTGGATCTGCGGCCGTTCGATTGCTGGGATTGCGGGTTCGACTGCATACAGTACATAGTTATTTGACATAAATAAATAAAACAAGAGCCCGCCGGGGGCAAGGATCTCTCTCTCTCTCTCTCTCTCTCTCTCTCTCTCTCTCTCTCTCCCCTGTTAAGTGTTGTATTTTGTCAGGTATTGGTCTCTGCTTCGGGCTGAACACTCGTCCAGAGGGGTCCTACCGAGCGTGGTGTGTCTAACAGTGTGACCATGAAGCCTCCATAATGAGTAGGCCCTGGGCCACTAGGGGTTGTTGTGCCATTGGAAGAAAAAATTCATTTTCTTAAGTAAATAACGTAAACTTTTATTACCGTCCACCTATCCATGTGTTGTGCACTTGTGACCCCATTCAATTTTTTAATCAGCTCAACAATTTCCTTCGAAATTTGTATAAAACTCATGCCACTGTAAGCCACCGCAACCTTGTACTTCCGCGAAACTGAAATCGCTAATAGCAACATACATATAACGCTTGAAAGCATGAAGTGGCAGGCGATTAGCGACACCTAAAAGAGTTTTGTGAAACGGGGTATGGTAAGAGATGCAACTGTTCAACCTTCACAGCCTAAAGGTTATTAAAGGTAACACCATTTTAACGATCAAAAATTCTACATTGTACGCACAGAATATTAATATGTTTTGTGTGAATGGCAGTAAAACAGCCACTTTTTTGCCACACTGCACAACTGATTGCTTTTATTATAACCGAAAGGCCATGTGTTTACTGCATGGAATAAATTGAATCTAACATAATTCTGATTAATCTTAGTCTTTAAAGGATTAAGAATATTTGTTTGGTAATTTTTCGAACGTAAAATAACACAGTGACGATCACAAAATCCTGTTTATCTTTCAGTCTGATGAGAAGCAGTCAACCAAGTGAGATATGCTACGGAGACCTCCTAAAGCAACAGCCTAAACCCACTACGAAATATACATTTTTTATGGGTCAACAAGTAGGCTTACACAAACTACCATGGCGTGAAACCCAGAGTTTATATCCAACAAATTTAATGAAAAATAAATCCGTACTTCGGTAAGAAGTTACCACAAAATAATAATAATAATAATAATAATAATAATAATAAGGGGCGTGTACAAACAAAAGTGACACCAGTAATAACAGGGGCAACTGAACCCGTCTAAAAGTCACCCAGAAAATATCTGAGCAACATTCCTGGAAAAACCAATATCAAGGAACTACGGAATACAGTCATGCTGGGCAGTGCGTACATATTTCGGAATGTACTAACGTGAAAGTACAGAACCTTCAATATGGCAAATAACGTTATATGTACCATCAATTGTAACCACAGAATAACGGCAACATTACTTACACACTATACCGTAGAAACATGGTTTGTTCCACTATGTAATTGTAAATACCCTGTATAAAGGCGAAAACTAATAACAATAACAATAAGAAGAAGCAGAGCGCTCATGCAAAAGAATTTGCAACAAATATTTTGTTTCCCAGCATCCTACAAACAGGGCTACAATCGAGAGTTTCATTTTCCTTGAGCATGATTGGAATTTTCTCTGCGGGTTTCCGCCGTATTCTCAGTCAGCGTTAGCTGGGTGTTGCCCCGAAAGAAGGGTTTCCCTGAGTGTGACAGGAGCTGCACAGAATAATGGAGAAAGGAGTTTGCTTCGAGCCGAATCAATGCAGCTAACAAAACAGTAAGAATTTTTTCCGACTGCTTCTCAAGCGCACAACTCTTGTGTTCACCAGTTTCCATTCTCATTATTAGTTTCTGAGATAAAAAGCGTGATGAAGGGACAGGCGAAAGGACGGACGGACACTGCAAATTAAATATATAATAATGACAATAATATAAAAACAACAATAAGAACAAAAATCTGTGCAGCAGGAAAGTAGAAAGTTCTTCTCGGCACTCACGCAGCTTATAGAATATAACTAACTAACTAACTAACTAACTAACTAACTAACTAACTGACTGACTGACTGACTGACTGACCGACCGACTAACTGACTAACTGACTGACTGACTGACTAACTGACTAACTGACAAACTAACTAACTAACTAACTAACTAACTAACTAACTCCATGGAGCGGAGGCCTTCTTGAGAAGCTAACAGTTTCTCAGCTAGTCAAGAAATTCCCCGCATTTTATGGAACCCGGAGGTTTATTACCGCATTCACAAGAGCTCGCCACCTGTCCCTATCCTGAGCCAGCTGAATCCAGTCCATGGCCCCATCCCACGTCTTGAAGATCCATTTTAATATTATCCTCCCACCTACGCCTGGGTCTCCCAAGCTGTCGCCTTCCCTTAGGTCTCCCCACCACAATCATGTATGCACCTGCTTTCAGAATATATATCTTCATAGATTCCCATTAACCTACCTATTCCCGGTGCAGAGGTACAGTAACACAGTCATAGACAGGCTAAGAATCACACTAAAGTAATAACATTTAAGATTCAGCCTGTTTCATAACGTGCAAGGGAAGAGGAAGCAATGCTTGCTTCGAAGCCTCTTCCACTTCAATTCATCCGCACCTTCTCGTACCGTTCCACATTTGTACGAACGAGGAAGAGTGAATTGCATCGTAGTTGCAGAACTACTGCTTTCGCTTAGGAAAATGAACAAAGAAAAAATAAGAATGCATTGTCCATTCATTTATCCATCAATCTATTCTTGCTTCTCTCTGTCTCTCTCTTTCTCTCTCTCTCTATCTACATCTATCTCTGTCTGTCTCTGCATCTATCCATCATAACATGAACGAAACTTCTGACAAGAAAAATGATAAAGGTAAAAAATTCATCTTGTGAGGACAGTCCATACAATCCTGTGGGACTATGGCAGCAAAAAAAAAAAGAGTAACGTGAGTGGAGAGAAAGTTGCTGATGGGTAACAATGATAACAGCATTGATAAAACTTTTTATAAATGGACTAAACAATTACAAAACAGGTGGACCAAATGTGGGGAAACTAGTAAAATTCTGAGCAAGGCATCATATCAAAAATGTTAGTAATAATGAGCTAGAGCCGGGACAGCTCAGTCGATGTACCAACTACAGGCTGGGGTGCACTTCCGAGCAACGACAGTGTGGTCCCCGGTAGGCGGAAGAGTTCTATCTATTCTCCAAAGTGTCCCGATCAGTTCTAGGGCCCATCTGGCCTCCTATTCAATGGGTGCTGGGGCTTCTCCCCCAGGAACCTAAAACTGACCACTCACCCTAAACTAGTATCGAGCAGGGTTGTGGAGTCGGTACACAAAAGCTCCGACTCCGACTTCTCGATTTTTAAAACTCCGACTCCGACTCCTCCATAAAAGCTCAATATGTATTAATAATGGTAAACCTATAAGACGTTTCATCACCACCACGTGAATCATCAGGCTACTTTTTAGACTTATAACCTATATTTAAGTATAAGTCTAATGGTTACTGCAGCTATCAGGGCTCTGGAGTTGGAGTATTTAGTTATGATTTTAGACTGAGGTGGGGGTCGGAGTCGGTACATTTTTACTGACTCCGACTCCACCTAAAAATTCCTTCCGACTCCGACTCCACGACTCCGACTCTATAGCCCTGGTATCGAGGTTGAGAACGAGTGACATACTTTCACTCCCCTATGTCTTCATGGTATTGTATGAGACACTTTTGCTTTTAATAATAGGTTCATGTGCATATTTTTATGAAACCACTACAGGGTAAAAACTACAACGCTATCTAGCACCCCTGCTTCGTGAGAGGGAGGTCCCAGTTTCAAATCTCAGTCCCAACTCCAGTTATCCTTAACCGATGTTTTCGGTCTTTCCTAAGGGCACGTAGACCAGCTACGTCAAAATAGGCTGCTATATTTCATTTTCACATCCTTGGCAATCATGCTACTATTCGTTACCATATTATACGAGGCAATAACAAAATAAACAAGCAATATGTTACCGAGGAAATAACACGATTTCACCCAAAGCCACGGAGACAAACGTAATTGGAGAATTATCCTCATAACGTATTTTTAAGTCATAACGCACTTGATGTGTTTTGGGTGGATTTCTGCATCGTCAAGAGTTAATAATTTTCCACTGCCTTTGCAACCTGGTCTCTTAATATTCAGTGCCGTAATTACGTATTACAAGTCACACAGTAAAGGCGACGGTAGTAAAAAAGACAGGTAAGGTTAAGACTTTGAAGATATCGCGGCAATTAAATCTCAGGCCATCAGAGGCGTCAGCTCGGAGCAGATGTCGGTACCTCAAGATCACATTACAGCCTGGAATGTTTGGATAGTGAGTAGCGAATTTGAAAAATGTTTTAACGAAATCCTGAATGTCTACTGGAGGTAATGAAATGAACCACCACAAAGTCTGCCAGAATAGCGTGTGTCTCTGTCGAGGTTCGACAATAGAACCTCCCGCATACGACCCACAAATGTCAAGAGTTTGAGCCAGTTCCCTCGGTATGACTTCTTTGTGCATTATCATCACCTTTGTCAATACCACTATTTCCAATCAATGCAGACAAACACAACAGAAACAAGAATTACCTTTGTCAATATTTGGGGAAATGTATTTAACTGCATTATTTGTGTCCCTATGTGAGTCCACGGCTTACTAATGAATATCCATTCAACCACGACTAAAAGTACAAGAAAATTTCGAAATATTAGAAGACAGAGTACATTCACGTGCGGTAACACCTGACACTTGGTCCAAAATTGAAAGTGATTCTTGTTATTCCTAGATTACTGTCACCTATACCCGAAAAATTATTAAAGTCCGGAATTCGAATCATATGTATAACGCGTGCATCACTACGTAAATTGAAACATATTAACTAAAGTTCGACATAGCAGGTCTATTAACCACACCAATTCTTTTATGTGAACAGGAGTGACGGATATTTAGAAGTAAAGATGAGTAGAACAGCAGCTGTGTATACGCATTTCCTCAGAGCAGTAGTGGAAGAAACAAAACTATGAATTATAAAGGCAACATAAATGTTTAGAGACAACTGAAATTAACCGACTGCAATAGAGGAACAAAACAATCCAAAGAAGATGCCATACAATTTCGAAAGAATGACTTTAAAGAGCATTCAATGGCTGCTTTAACAGTATAAATCCAAATGACAAATGATGTATTGGATGTCCGACAAGAAGGGTGAAAAGAACAGCTTTAGTCTTTAATTTTTATGATGAAGCTACGAATCAACTGAAATCTGTTCACTGACAGACATGAAAACTTATGGAAGAATAAGCGAAAGAAGTTAGCGAATCCAATGGGAATGAAATGGGTTAATGCAAATGCACTACGACATAAATAAAAGAGCGGCAACTACTGCATTTTTCATTGAAGAGACGATAAAAGTACGAGTTGTGTGCCTGACAGAACACAGATAAAAGTGTGTGTTCTCCGAATGTGAGCCATTCAACATACATTATCTCTCCATGCTGGAAAGGAAACTAGTGACCAGTAATTCAATTCAAAGGTGGGAGTTCAAAGTGATTTACAATAAATTTAGAGACATTTTTTAACATCTGAGGTCAGTTTCACTGTAAATATTGTAACTGTATGTTTTAATAAGTTCACATCATAAGCACTGCTTGTGACGGGCTGCAGGGTCAGATTACCATCAATAGCAGAGATTTCTTTCTTTGTCACTACACCCACAGCGGTTAAAGAGTCCACCCAGAATCGCACTAAATGTTTCCCATGGGCTTTTTAGTCGCAGCTCGTACAGCCTGAACGTGAATACGACATCTCACCTTCACTTAGTGACTTTAGACCTACGCCTTAGCCCGAGCGGCCACCGGGATCGGCCCAGCAGTCTTTCGTAATTACATAACGAGACCAGCCAATATGTTCGTAAGTTCTACTACGTCTGCGGACGCCCGGTTGCTGGGATTGCGGGTTCGAACTCAGCCGGGAGCATAGATGTCTGTCTGTTATGAGTGTTGTGTCTTTGTCAGGTAGAGGTCTCTGCGTCGGGCAAATCACTCGTCCAGAGAAGCCCTACCGCGCGCGCGCGCGCGCGTGTGTGTGTGTGATCATGTGCAACAATAACCCTCTGCACCTGCAATGAGTAGGCAGAATAAGTCAGACTAAAAAGACCTTCTACCATTATAGACTCGTATTACTTCAAACCTGCCTAATAAGAACTCAACGTTTCAAACCGTTATAATATCCGTAATTCGGTTACTAAAAAGAATGCTTTTAGGAGTTATAGCCACTTTTAAGATCTGATTTCAAACCAGAACTTATATAAACTAAAAATCCTTCATGTACTAATCTTCGAAGATCTGTTACCAAACATATTACCAGGATCTGTCGACAGTAATGCTACCGGCGTTAGTGATGAGTAGTATCTTTCATAAAGTAAGAGCTGGCATAGTACAGAATGACATATACACATACAACGTCACATTTCTTTAGAAAATGTTGCATTGTTTCCAACTTTGTTACGGGGGAACAGAAACAGGGACACCTAGATCGTGATACCCTAAGCCTATGTGTTCACATAGAAGGAAATCAAGCTACGAAGTCCGAAGTTTCTAGAAGATAATTTTGCATTTTCAAATTATTTCAAAAGAAAAAATCTGACAGACAGAGTGTTTTTCTAAATCATCTCTAAACATTCGTTCATTTGGCACAAAGAAGTACACATTTCACTTGGTTCTGCAAATCAGTTTCAAGGAAAACGGGAAAGTCGCATGCCAAAGGCCAGTGAGAGAGTAAATCTCCAAGACCTTTTCGTTCGAACTCTAAAACATACTGCATGCTCACAGTGCAGACTGTCCGTACAGTCACTATACAGCAGCAGGAGGCACACGACACGAAGGTTGCCTCTAAAATGTTTTGTCTATAAACAGATGTCTAGCCGGTAGATCAGTTCTACGAATTTCTGGAGTCACCTCATCATCCAGCCGTCATTGTTTGCTTTACGATCAATGTCGCTGTAATACGGCAGTTACCATTCATGCGGCTGAAAACCCTCAATATCATTTCTAACACCGCAAGGGCGACTTTTTCAGCATATGGCGTTAGATGCGAAGTGATACCCCGCTGTTTAGTCTCTGATATTTGACATCCAATGACCTTCCTTTATGTTGTTTTATCAAACGTGTAACTTACTTTATCACTATAATTTGGACGAACTCAAATATCGGAATACTGTCTAGATCATATCCTACCTTACACTCATCTAAACCACCTGAGGCATAAACTTCTAATACTAAATGTTTAGAAATCGAGTTTCTCATTCACAGTCAATATTCACCGTATCCACTACAAATTCAAACAAGTTAATTTTATTTACCGAAATAATTGCTGTTTGTTTGAAAATTGTGCGAAAGAAAAAGCAGGCATGCAATGTGCGGGGAAACTGTACGACTCTTTAGTATGTAACAATGTGGTACGTACAGTAACGCTATGTCTTAACCTTTTGAAGCCTAGCGGTAACTTTACATACCACCAGGTTTAACATTAAAAAATTCTACGTGGTGCCCACATTGCCTTTATGTGTTTTGTACGGATCTCAGAACAAACAGCAACTTTTGCCTTATAAAACATTAAGAGATTGGTTTTTATAACCGAAGTGGAGAGTGTTTACAGCGCGGTACGCACTGAGTCCTTGTATAAAACAGATAGGCTTCGTCTTTAAATGGTTAAAAGGTTAACTATATAACAAATAAAATTATCGTAATAATTAATAAATATAATTGTGTATAAAGGGTTTCATTTTTTGTTTTAATCAAAAAACATGTTACTGAAAAGAACAAATCAGATATGTTTTCAAAATACCGTAAACAGATATGTCTTCAAGTATCAATACGTTCCAAGTACTTCTTAGGTAAAAGTTGTCGATAAGTGAAGCCTGCTAAAGAAATAACCGTGCGTTTTATTTTGTATTGTGTGGAGGAAATGTAACAAATGCTCCTGAAGGTTCACCGGGATGTTACGCCGTATCGGCTGGTAAATATTTCCTGGTGTTCCGAAGATTCGAACGTCCCTCACTAGCTACCAATCGAGATGTAACATCCCAGAAGACTTGTATCTTCTGCAACACCGCTCTGATAACCTCAAATCCCACCAGCAATTCTGATCTTTAACATGATATAAGGCTCACTAACAGGACTTGCAGTATACTACATTATTCGAGTGAAAGGAGCCGACGGAGTTTTGCTGTATGGAAACTTACCGTCAGATTTCAGTATACGGTTGTGGACTGGATTCATGTCCAAGATAAGAGTCTAACTGGGAGGCTCTTGTGAATATGAGTACGGTAATAAAGATTTCGCTTCCAAATGCGAATTTTTTTTACAATATGAACGAATAACAACGCCGCTGAATGTCTGTTCCATATATTTAAGTGTATTTATTTGAGTTTGATTTCTAGGATAACTGGATAAAACAGTAATAAATATAAAGTTTTAATGTGAAAATAATCTCCGATGCAACGTGGGACTGTATTGCATTAAAACAGAAAAGAGTAAGAATTACTTTTCTAAATGTAAATGACTACGGCTGATTCAGGAAAGAGTCTAAGCGTACGAATACTTTATTGTCACTTTGATGATTTTCGGATACAACAAGGGAGTATCAAGCTGATACTTTAATTATACCCTACAGTTGAAATGTTATTCAATAGAAACCTGTAAAGGGACTGAAGAGCAGCCAGCCTGGTATGTTTATGTAACAGCGTTCACACAAGAACGATATACATCAAGCTGTTTGGTGTGTTGTTGTCAGTGAACTTGACAGTTAAACGTAACATGCTTAGTGCCCCACTACTGTCAATCTATAAGCCAATTATTCCATAGTTAAACCGCATGTCAGTGTGTCGCTGTAACTGACTGGCGTCCCTCTCTAACTCATGATCCTTGATTGACAATGTATTGCGAAAACAGAAAAGGTATAAACGACAAAATATACGTCCATTCTGATAACAGAGGTTTATAAGCGGATTCACCTGTTGACGAATACTAAAGAGTCCCGTTGAGTATTCGACACTATAATACCTCCCGTAAATAATATTATTTTAAAATAAAATAAATGAAAAAATGCTCGCCGCCCAGGAATTGGTAAAACCCCACTTAAATTGAAAAACTAACTCTGCAGTGCAGCACGTACACTGCCCTATCTTACACGGAAGCTTACGAATTCAAAATCGCAGAACACATACCTGCTATGTTTTCATGTTTTTCCTTAGCACCTCCAGGAAAATACTTCAAATCAACCCGTGACCGTCCCTTCCACATCCTTTCCAACCCACTGTTCTCTAACTCTTCCACCATTCTACGTTATATATTCTGAGCCAAAAATAACTTACAAAATTTTGAAACAGCTCCACTTTACCGCGATAGAAGAATTTCAAAAACGAGGGGCAAATGAGTATGTTAAAGAAACAGAAAATGTCCCATGGAACATCTGTCAAACGTCAGATGATTATTTTAATGTTCAACATCCCCGTAGGCGCATGATTTTAATTTTTCACTTAAAAAATCAGTCATCTTCCAACACTATTTATCTCTCTTTATTTGGAGATTGAGTAACTAGTTGCTTAATCTCCAAATACAGAGAGATAAATAGTGTTGGAAGATGACTGATTTTTTATGTGAGAAATTGTCAGAGGATTATTTAGAGATTTACTGTCAACGGAAAGTGTTGTATGAACAAGGTGGCAAGCTCGGCCGTTACACAGCGCCTGTTCCAGTAGTGTATGGTTGTCCATGAGAAGAAAGTACGTGTGGTGAACAACGGTGAATACACACGTCACAAAAGAAATATATCCAAACATTAATTTCACTTAGGGATTTTGTGACGGGAATGAACGGGAAGCTGGTGAAGAACACAGACGTGCGATAACCCATTTACGTCCACGAACAGACGTTTGGGGGAACTGTATGGGAAGTTCAGCTTTGCGATCTGATCTGACTAAAAACAAATTTCAACGCTGTCCTGATTACTTAGTACTGAGTACCTGCTTCATATTTCACATCACGATGAAAACATAAATTCATTAATCAGTTTTTCCAAACACAACTTTTATTTTTAATAATATGATTATTATTATTATTAATATATGGCTACTACATGTTTCGGCCCACTAGTAGCCATAAATGCATTCACTGCCCAGTCTTTGAGACAGATCCATAGCCTGTTTCAAAGCTGGTTCTCTCGACAGTGCGATCCAGTGCTACCTCTTTCAAATTCCAGCACCTTCTTTTATCAAAAAGGTCACGCAGTAGCTGCTTACGTCTCCTTCCCCATCTTCTCTTCCCTTCTACCTTTTCTTCTATCTCTCCTTCAATCACGTGTTTTATCAGGCAGTTCCTACGCAAGATAGGACCAATCCATTTAGCCTTCATCGTTTTGTTGTATGTAGGGCTTCCCCTTCCTGCTTGACCATGTAACAGGCCTGCATCTTCGCTTTTCACACAATCGGTCCAACTGATTGTGTCCATCCTTCTCCAGCACCACATTGCAAAAATTCCAAACATTATATATCAATTCTGGCGATCATAAGCCAACAAAAAAGGCACTGCTATAGAATATATTTGGACCGAAAAAAGCTGCAAAGCATTTCTGAAGGACGAGACAACAACGGATTTCTGGATTGCGACAACACGACTTGTCGAACTACAAAGATGCCTTCTTCCACTTCCGAACTATGGAATCATCGTACGTTTCAGGCTGTACAGTGCCATGAAGTGTCCAGGAAAGTGGGTTGGCTCCGAGATAGTACCTGCATATTGCTTTCTGAAGGTCCATTTCTCTAACCCCGTAGTTAGGCGTACTAACACCCCTACTTGAAAAGGTCCGTTTAAATTCACACTCAAAGCCTCTTAAACATGTCCAAGCCGACTGACGATCAAAGCTGCCTCTCAAAAACACAGTAATTACGTCCTTTATGAATAACTATTATACACATTTTGTGAAAACCGCCACAAACCGCCCCTATCAAAGGACAATTCGTGAAAAATAAGTTTATATGGCGTATAATTTGGTAACTGCAGATCACAGTGGCCGCGCGGTTTAAGGCGTGGGTCCGCGGCCTTTCGCTTGCTGGGATTATGGGTTCAAATCCCGCTGGCGGGCACGGATGTCTGTCTCTTGTGAGTGTTGCGTGTTGTCAAGTAGAGGTCTCTGCGTTGAGCTGATCACTCGTCCAGAGGAGTCGTACCGAGCGTGGTGTGTCTGAGAGTGATCGTGAAGTCTCGATAATGAAAGAGGCCCTGGCCCACTGGGGGCTGTTGTGCCATTGTAAACAAAAAGTAATTTCGTAACTATAGAACCTACACTGACTCTCATAATATAGGGGGGAATTCGGCGAGGAGCGATTACCACATGTCCCTAATGCTGAAGCAGAGCCTTAAATATTATATCAAACTGTAAACATTTGTGACGCAGTGGTTGATAGCACAATACGCGGACATCTATCAAAGGGAAACAGAAAGCCTCGCTCCACAGTATGATAAATTCCTCAGTTACAGCGGAAACTATGCGGGAAAGTAATGGGGTGGCAGAAAAATTAAATCCCAATTGTTCTTGTTAAAAAAAAGATAAAATATCGTATCAGTATCACACAACTCCTTTTACTGATTTAAGCTGAAGAATAAATTTCCTACATGTTTCGGCCTAAATTCGGAAACACCACCAAGCCAATCAAAATAAATATGAAAGAAATTGCTACAACAGTGTTTTATTTTGCCTGATTATAGCTTCCCATTTAAGCCAAAATATGTAACCAAGTTATCCTTAATTTTCCATCAATAAAAGTAACTGTCTTAGACTAACATGCCAATTTACGTACCTCTTATAATACATACACAAAGGGATGTCTGAAACAACAGTGTTGTTACTATTATACTTGAAAATAAAGACCCCAAAGTATATGCATTTTAATCCCCTTTTCAGACTGAATAAATTTATATATATAAATATAAATATATAAATTAAATTTTCTCAGGCAACAGGAAACTATTTTCAATCACTTATGAAATAAACCTTGTTATAGAACTAGTTAGTTTCTAGTAACAAAGGAAATCATTTGCTATCAACACAATGAGCACGTGCTGTATCGTTTCACCACACCACAATTATGTTCGCTGCCCGTGTCTAAGGTACAGGACTGTTGAATGGTAATGACATGACCGTTGAAATTCACCTGCGGAGTGTGCTAATCTCCGTCTCTTGGACGACTTGATGGAATAAGCAATGTTGCATTTCCAAATGAAGTACGCGATCTACTACTATACTGTGTCCTGCTAGCTACAAGTAACTTTCATAATTACTATAGCATGTGATTTCCATGCAGACCCTTAACACACACACATAGTCACAAACCATCATTGGGAAATACCGAAAACAAATTAACCTATTATCATAAAACACACGGGCTATTTGTAGGTTTTGATTTTTATATGACGTCGTTATTTCAGACTTGCAGGTTACATGACATGCTAAATACGAAGGCAGCAACTGCCAACAGTCGGCTTCATCAACCATGGCGGCACACTGAGCGTCTGGAGCGAAATTACACAACCCCGAAATGCCGAGTCTAGTCGCTCATGGTATAGGCTAAGGCAGTTCTTATTATGGCCAGATTCCGTACGAACAGCATAAGGCACGGGGTGGGTAGACACAGAGTCGCAGTCTGCTTCCTGCAACTTGTATCCGGCGTAATTAAACATTAGGCAGCGAATTTCACACGGGGTAGATGGATAGTTGTGTATGTTCAGGGGTGAGGTAATATGGGAGTAAAGGTGGGGGGTGCTGGCGGTTCAGGCAGGGCACATGTTCTTGACAGTTGACAGTGTGACAAGGAGGGATGGGAAGGGATTCCACCCCCCCTGTTTTGGAAAGGGTTGGAATAGAACGAAGCTAACTCTACGGGGATTTTGTCAGTCCCATCTCAGTGTCAACCACTGTGATATATTATTACAGGACAGGGCTTCCTCCGGAAGTATATATATACATGATACACATTTAATCTTCTTATATCGCATTACGTATCACAGTTTTAAAAAAGAGGGGCCTGTAAAGGCGTTACTGGGGCTAACATTTTAAAGGTAAGTTTCTTGTATACACAGTCTCACTCTATTTTATGTGCACAAAATGTGATGTATTTTATTTATTTATTTATTTATTTATTTATTTACTTGATCCTGTAATGTATTCTTTATGTAACAAAGAGGTCAACAGCTCGGACTACATAGCGTCGAAGAGTAAGACTGTTAGTGAATAATAAACTGTAAACTGCATGTAATAAAGTGATAGTAAAATATTTATAAAGTCATAACACACCCGCAATTTCGCATAACAGGCCATTGTGACTCATTCCAGAAGTCAAGACGCGACAAATGAAAGTCTATTTTATAAAAAAGGGACTGGTCCTTATATAATTTCCAGAAAAATTTACAGCAATGTCCCAGGAGTCATATCGACTCAGAGTTTTGTGATTTTTATTCTTGGTTATATCATCATGAGGCTTTTACAACCCCCCGAAATCTCCGTGCAGTTCGACAACGTATGTATGAAATTTAATGTGACCAGTTTTAAAGTATTATTCTAGCAATAGCTGTAAAAATATTAAAAATATTATGTTTGGTGGAAAGTTATGCGAAAAAGAAAGAAACTGTTGACCCATCATCTCCTGAATAAAAAGCCCAAGGTGCATGGTTATTCCATTACCGGACTCAAGGAAGAGACGCGTTAGCCAAATAATAACAAAATGTGGTCTGTGAAGTGACACTTGGATGTTTTCCCATATAGCGGGAGGAAATGTGGCAAACTAAGGTTATGATAAATGTGAATTAGGCGAATTAATTACAATAACACAACGAATTCATTACTTATGAATGAGGCACGAGACGTAGACGTTGCAACAAAGGGCGCACCCAACGGGGGGGGGGGGGGGCTGCCGGGCTGCAGCCTCCCCCGAAACCCCCCAAAATTAAAAATTAAAAAACACAGATTTTGTAGATATTATGGTACCAAAAGTTTTACGTGATTTTTCCTTCAGCCGAAATCAGCTGAAATTGGCTGACGACTAGTACATTAGAATTTTGAAAAATAAATTAATCAAATTAAAAATACATCAGACAGGATATTGTGATTGAGTCACGGAAAATGTAGTTATATTCGCATGTATATGAATCCAGTTTCAGACACTCTTATGTTGTACTTACAACATGATTTTTATAACATAATTTTTAAAATCAAACACAAATTATACAGAGCCTCCCGGTCAGCACCTCCCAAGGAAAAATTCCGGGTGCGCGCCTGATTGAAACAGAGCGTACTGTAACACAGAATGTAGGAAACAAGTATTTCAATAGTTTCGACTGTCTTTATTTCCAAATGTTTAATAAACTATCATAAGTAACACCGAAGCTAAATAATATTAGCATTATTCCTGAATATACGGCAATTTTACAAGCAGTTTGTTAGCAGAACGTACGCTATCTTAAAGACAAGTGCTTAGTATCGACTTCTTCACATTCTTAACCACATGCCTTGCAAAAAAAAATATACATACGGGCCACGAAAATTGAGAAACAACGAAACGAAGAGAAACTGCATATTCTCAAAATCTCTTACAGTCTTATGTAGTATATTCCAGACACCCACATCATTCTACAAAACATTACATTACCAATAACCTGCATAGTTTGCTTAGCACCGAATGTTATCACAATACAAACGCTAATGACGAATTTGAAGGCGGTGGTCTTACACTGTTTAAAGGCACATAAACATTCGCCGTTACAGATCGAAAATAAATGCGGAAACCCTTTTAGAACAGCACATATCGCTGTCCACATTTGAAACATGTACCTCGCCAACACGTTGTTATAGCTAAATCATCCTCCTCTATATTCCGCATTAACCCTTTAAAGACGAAGCGTAGCTGTTTTATATAAGGACTCAGTGCGTACCGCGCTGTAAACACTCTCCACTTCGGTTATAAAAACCAATCTCTTAATGTTTTATAAGGCAAAAGTTGCTGTTTGTTCTGAGATCCGTACAAAACACATAAACGCAATGTGGGCACCACGTAGAATTTTTTAATGTTAAACCTGGTGGTACGTAAAGTCACCGCTAGGCTTTAAAAGGTTAATGGTGGATTAATTTAGTAAGTAAATGGGCGATTTAAGGGGGTTCATGACGTTCTGTATAGTCGTCAATTAACGAGAGTAAAATAGATAACAGATTATAGATCCACTACGAAGTACACCTAGTAAGTTGTGATACACAGTCATGATTTGTTCTCTTTGCTGAGGAATGAGCTAGTGTTGCGGCTAACGGACGACGTGTTACGCCACTATAGGTGCTAAATACAAGTTACAGCATGACACCGTGTTACATCGCATGTTATACCACCATATTCAATCGAATTCCGTACATGGACACAAGGTGACATAATGAAGCCATGCAAGACAGTGCTTCGTCAGACCTGAACATTCATCCACCAGGTCAACCCCCCCCCCTCCAGTCTTTTATAAAACGTGGATGCCCATTACCCTGTGCAGAAGAGTATGGTCCTCATTTGATGCGAAATGAATTCAGTGCACATCCTCATGCCCTAGTTCTTCCCAACAAATTTCAATACCACACTCCCACTTGTGTCTAGGGCAGAAAATAATCTCGCTCGGTTTTCCGATTATACCTTCATCTTTCCCATGCCTGCTAAGTGTCCGGCTCACTCCATCCCTCTTTCTACGAATTTCATCATAATATTCGGATGAGTTCCCAGTGGCCGCGCGATCTAAGGCGTGGGTTTGCGGCCGCTCGGTTGCTGGGACTGCGGGTTCGAAACCCGCTGGGGTGTAGATGTATGTCTCTTGCGAGTGGTGTCTGTTGTCACGTAGAGGTCTCTGCGTCGAGCTGATCACTCGTCCAGAGGAGTCCTACCGAGCGTGGTGTGTCTCAGTGTGATCGTGAAGCCTCGACAATGAGGGGGCCCTGGCCCACTAGGGGCTGTTGCGCCATTGGGGGGGGGGGGGTGGTGGGGTAGTCTGAAGAGTACAAGTTCCACGTCAGATACCTCTACGTAACCCACCCACTAAGCAAATAACCAAGCGACCCTGTGAATGGTTCACTCTTTTTCCAGCAGCTGTCAGTTATTTAGCGAATCGGAAAGGCCATGAATATCACGAAAAGCTAGCAATTTAATGATACTATACGGCATATTAATGCAGTTTATCCCACCTTCAATATACAATCTTTTTTAATGTTTTGTCACTTGCGCCTAGATCATAAAATTTCCCAGTCAATATTTCGTACGCATTTCTTTCTTCATTCACAGTGCTACATAGGGTATACCCCACCTATCTCATCACCCTTTGACACTCGCTGACACTAGTGAGCAGCTAACGCAATTTACAGACTTCAATGATAATTAACTTTCAGACTCCGTTACTTACATTAGCTGCAAATATTCTCCTCCTAACTTTGTCTGCAGATATATAATAAAACCTGTATTTACTTCTGGCTTAAAAATGGTGTAGATATCCATATGAAACACAAGTAAAATTAGAGCATTGTATATTTTCATGTTCACGGTTTTGAACTTAAAGGAGAAAATGATGTAATCTTAATTGCTTTTCGGCAAGAATTTACAATATTAAGTTTGTCTTTAATAAGAGTATCTAATGAACCACGTATTTAGTCTCAAGTATTAGCACATGAATATTTAAAGCCGTTAATGCCGCGGCCTGACGACAAAATTTTCGGAGAGATGGAAGAAAACACACAGGCCTAATAGACTGTAATACACCTGCGAAAGGTATAATCCCAACGCAGAAAATTCCAGGCGTTCTTAGTAAACGTACAGGTCTCAAAAGCTTTGTTTATTTGCCCCAAGTATAAATCTGCCTTTACAAAGAGTATTATGTTAGAGTCACATACATTTTCTTTGTACCGAATTAACTAGAGACCTATCATAGCTAAAATATTTTCAATAAAATTGTACTTCTGTATTCTGAATCGGACCTAAGTTTTCCATTATCTAGATGCAGATATTTCTATGATTGTTAGTTTTCGTCACGAAACTGATAAATTCCAATATAATGATAAATTAAATTCTACCTACACTTGTGGTGTAGACCATCTTACCAAATTCCATCTAAATCCATCGAATAATACTGAAACGTTTAGACAGAAGTACCTTATGACTTTGTATAAGTTCACTTCGTGAAACCCTAAAACAATCATGCACTGGGAAGGATCCGGGACACAAAGTAGCTGCTGTCCCACGTGGGAAGCTACCAACGGACATGCAAGGTGAAGAGAAGATCAGTAATTGGTAAAACATGTTAAGGTAAGGCATTCCATATATTGTAAATACAAGACAATATACCGCAGCTTAACTTATAGAGAGACTTGCTTTGTATTTTCAATAATTAAATAACTGTAATCCCCTCCAGCCATAGCGCAAAGGCTACTTTAAATTGCTGGTAGTGAATACCACAAGTGCCTTGGACTAACCCCGTATTAAAGGAAGGAGATCGTGTGTGTGTGTGTGTGTGTGTGTGTGTGTGTGTGTGTGA
>BLKM01000529.1:4310649-4456061 GCA_013340265.1 Coptotermes formosanus
TGTGTGTGTGTGTGTGTGTGTGTGTGTGTGTGTGTGTGTGTGTGAGAGAGAGAGAGCGAGCCAGTAAGTGGGTCAGGGAGGGTGAGTGTAGGAGAGAAAAGAAATAGTGTCTGCGTAACAGAGACAAAAAAAGGTTTTGAGGTGAAGATTCAAGTCTTCTGGGAAGTTAGCCATGTCTAATGGTAAACAGTTACTGACGTTCCAAAGAAGCGTGACGTCTCCGTCTTCAGCGTCTAGCAGCGCAACAAGACATAAACTGCTACACGCTGGAAACAAAGGCAGCACGATCCTACGAAGAGTTGCTTAAACTGCTTAAAGAGTCGACACAGTTTAACATCCCAAAATAATAGACTCTTCACTAAACCGCTGTGAGAAATTCAAATCTCATAAAGCTGTAAGATTTTCAGAAGAAAATTTGTAATACATTAAAACTGAGAACCTGAAAGGAATGAGAGGCACAGTCAGTAAGAATAAAGGGCATTGGACTAAACCTCAATTAAACGAGACTCGTGTTTTTCACAGTTCGTAAAGAGAGTGACTTTCTTCATTCTTTTTTTTTTGCACTTCATCATTTTCTTCATTTCCAGCAGACACTGAGACATTTCTTTTCCCCTTCCTCAAATTAATTCTATGAAGTTACTTTTTCTTTCAGTTCCTTTCTTCGTCCTTCGTCCTAACCACGGCATCATATTTCTCGACTACAGAAGACCGCTACGTATGTCGCTGCTAAAAGCGACGAAATATTCTAAAACCAATTCACGCTGTCACGCCCTGTAATTTTATTTCACTGGAGCTCATTTGACGATAAAATAACCACACGGTCTATAAAACTTGTACAACTCTTTAAGATTTTTGTTAAGCGAACGTTCACTAAAAAATAATTTATCATTAATGGAAACATAATGATCTTAGACAATATACACACACATGCAGTGCTTACACGGGTTCGCAAGTGCGCGCTTTTACACGACTGATGTTGAATTTAATCATTCGGTATACACGTGCATTTTATTAATCCTTTCAAGTAGAGTGGTTGCTATATGTACCACCCGCTTTAACGTTAAACGTCTGCGTTTTGGCCACAAAGTGTTTAAATATTAAAGATTTATATAAGTGATGCATGTCAAAGAAATCAGAATTAGCCGTCTCAGTAGGTGGAGGGATGAACTGATTAAATATTTGAATTTACTGGGAGTATTCTATTGGTTGTTTGGCGTAACTCGGATTAACATGCTACATGTTTATAAAAGGTACATGTCGATTTAAATTCAATTGCAGGTTTTCACAAGACTGGCTTCAATTAGAGCAGTATGCGCGCTCAGTTTGCAAACCGGATGTTTAGCGCAAAGATGGGACAAGCTGCTTTGACATTCACGTATCCTAGATACACACAAAACTTCAGCACATTACACAGACCGGTCGGTTAAGAAAAGCAACCAGGGCAAGCAACTGGTATTTACTCTATGAATCGTTCAATACACATAAATAGACATGTGAGGCAAAATTCAGTTCATTAATGTTGGAGCAGGTGGTAGATACATTACCACTAACCTTTAAAGAGTTAAGCAGACACAGACCCAGGTCCATTGATTGATTAAAAAATTGCATCTATCCACCTACTTTTTAAGCCATGAGAATTTATTGCAGATGATTTGGATGTCACTCCGTGTGCTTTCAAGGACAAATAGTCAATTAAATCTCCGTCTAACAAGGGCGCACCCAAGGGGCGGGCTGACGGGCGGTTGACGGGATGCAGCCCCCCCAACCTCCAAAACCGAAATTTAAAAAATACAGATTTTGTAGATATTATGACATCAAACGTTTAACGTGGCGTCTCCTTCAGCCAAAATCAGCCGCTGAAGTCGGCTGACGACTAGTACATTAGAATTTTGAAAAAGTGAGTTAATAAAATTAGAAAAAAACAAGAAGAGACGACACTGTGATTGAGTCATGGAACATTTAGTTTTAGTTGTATATATATAAATGCAGTTGCAAAAAGTGTTATGTTGTACTTACAACATAATTGTGTAACATAATTTTTAAAATCACACATAAATTACATATAGCCTCAGGGTCAGAACCCCCCCCCCCCCCAAGGGAGGATCGTGGGGGGGCACCTGCCGTCTATGCAACTCTGTACCAGTATCTGTGTACTATAAGCAAGCTACACTCCAGATATTTAGGAAACACATTAACAAACTGGAAAAATTTACAACAATTGGCATGAAGTAGAAGTGACCCGTATGGAACACCCCTTCTTCTTCTCCAGTGGCTCTATATTCCATGCACAACATTGGGCTCCTTCAGGATCAATTTTCAGGCGTCTCTACCCCCCAGCTGTTTCTCTATCCTCTAATGCCCATTTTCTTCAAATCATTTTCAACATCTTAACTCATTATATTTCACATGACATCTATTAAACTCATTGGTGCATTCTGATTCATTAATAAAGGACGTTTGAATCAAGTAGCCAACGCTCGGAATTTCCACATCAGTTCTCCAAAAAAAGTTTAACAAAGTGGCCTATTTAATGGACGTGACTAGCTTAAATAAACGGGGGAAAAGGCCACATTTAAATACTTTTCAGCATCCCCAATTAAAAATTCCAATTACGACGGCAAATAATCATTTACGCCATTGTTTTATACATTTGTACGTTAAGTCTACGTGTTATCACTTAAATACAAGACCTCAGTCCCTCTCATATGAATTCAATTTTAGCGCTGAGAATATCACAGTTTCAACATACACGATAGTGTTAGACAATTAATTTACAGTTCTAATACAGTACACACGGAGCCAATGTTCCCTCTAAGCTGCGAGGGCGCGCGGCCGCGCAGTAACTGAAATGCTTCCGCGCACACTGAATTGTTGCCGCGCAGCTGGAGTTTTTCAATTTGCACTGTAAATATAATTATTATGCATATTACAAAAAACTTTTAAAATGCCGCGCAGTAGTCAGGCCATGTAAAAATTTTCTGCTCTGAGCAGTAGCAGGTCCGCGCAGCTGTAAAAAAAAAAATTAGAGGGAACGTTGTATGGAACTCAGACCGCCTACAGACTAGGGTCATTTGGGTTCGATTCCCTGAAAAGGTAGGGAATTTTCTTTGCTATGACATCAGAACCATCAAAAAGGCCGACTCACTTTGGTATCATATGGTTAAAAAAGGCTTTTTCCATAAAAGTAATTCAGCCAAAGAGTCAACCAAACACTGCGTCCCTTCCACTACCTAGTCGAACACGTGAAGCTCGACATCCTGGCCCCCCATACGTATCCATGTCGTAGTGCTTAATATCGACTGAGGCGTTGTCTTTATTATCTAAACAGTCTAAAAGCACTGAATTGCTAATCCTTTAAAAAATGAAATTAACCTTTTAAAGCCTAGCGGTAACTTTACATACGACCAGGTGTAACATTAAAAATTCTACGTGGTGCCCACATTGCCTTTATGTGTTTCGTACGGATCTCAGAACAAACAGCAACTTTTGCCTTATAAAACATTAAGAGACTGGTTTTTATGACCGAAGTGGAGTGTTTACAGCGCGGTACGCACTGAGTCCTTATATAAAACAGATACGATTCGTCTTTAAAGGGTTAATGTATATTATGCACAAATATGCATTTCGCACCTCACTAAGTCACAGTCAGGTACCACCAGAAAGGACAGTCCGTGAATTTTGCATAGGGAATTAATAGTTGTTTATTGTGGCAATTATACAAAGCACACAAACATACTGTGTAGATAAAGTGCAAAGTTTTAGGGTTAAACCCTGGTAGTATATGTAGCCTACAAACTGCTAGATTTTAGAGGGTTGGAATAGTTCCTGGCTGTTCTTGTTTTTAATAATCAAACATTATGAGGCGCATTATGTGAACCGTTTCGTAGACAGAATTCATTGTCACTATAGTGACTACGCTACAGGGTGTATAACTGAGGAACAGTTGTTTCTTTCCCGGTACGGGCAAGCGCCTAGACAGCCTCTCGAGTCCACACAAACTGAGAGCTCTTCCCGCTGCGATCAAACGACTAGGGCGTTACGTCATTCATTCCAAGTTGTGCGAAAATTAAAAATAAATAGAGCCATACCTTCAGATACTATACTTGTATACCTTCATGGCGCACACAAAGACAAATTTAACTTGACCGTTACATTTAGGATAAAGACGACCTCTACAAACGCCTTCAAGTACAGTGACATGTAACCTTAATATCTTATTATCTGACCTTAGTAAAGTGACGTATTTTTAGCCGAATACACAGTCCCGAAATAAGCTTTACTCACTAGCGTGAGTACGAATCACAACACAAATATTGATAAGCTCACAGCACTCAGTCCAACAAAACACAATATATTGTTTCCAGATACTTTACATCACAATATCACGTTGAACACTCTTACATGTTTCGATCCGTTATGGGATCATCTTCAGGGAATCACATAATAAATATAAATATCTGGGAACAATATAGTGCATTTTATTGAACTGAGTGTTGTCAGTTGCTTATCGACAATGCACGGAATGAATATAAAAAAATACTGATGTGTCTACGTCGCCGATGGGAAAACTTCTAAGGCCTTCCATTATTTCATTTCGCGCACAAACCGGCTGAAATATAGGTGACTCTTCAAAGTACGATAACAGTCACGGAAATTAATTCTGAATGATTTAGACGTGAACGACTTGGTCGGGGCAACGCGATTTAAATGTCAACATTATGTGTCTACACATTTCTCGCACGGACAGTACAGGAACCGCCTAATAATATGTCAACCCTATAAAATACTTGACATCCAATCACCCGGAGTTCGGAGTTTCCGCTTACCTAAAACCCCATCTCAGTGGGAAAGCAAATGTGAACTACCGCACTGTTACAACAAAGAGAGCGACACGTGTCGCAACTCCTACTGTGCAAATTAATGGATGTGTCGGTACAATATTTCTGCTATTAAAAGTCCATGTTATTACATTTCCTCAAGTACGAATGCCACTAATTTCCCCGCACATCAAATAATCAATAAACCGTAGGTCAAATCATTAAAAATCTCCTGACGACATTCACAGCCTAAACATAAAACAACGTTATCTTTGTTTTTGTTAAACGGTGTAGAACGAAGAACAAAATGTACTGAGAATCCTACTGGAGTGGCTGGTATTCCGGGGTCAAATTCGAGAGATCGCTGGCTACATGCTCGTATAATACCGCAACATGAAGGGGGAAATGCCTTCCATGTATTTCACAACTCGTACCCAGTCTCCAGTTTGACGCTTTAAAAAATGTGTAACTGGAAAACAGTTATTAAATAAACCAGGAAACAAAGGACTAAAATTTATACAACATATCAAACCTGTGATGATATTGTTGTGGAACTACTTAGATATTTCAGTACTGTAATTACGTTAGACCAAATGACTCATGTCGTCTGGGATGTTACGCAGTTAAAAGAAGTCTGAGAAATGGTCCTTGCCTATGTGACGTTGAAGATGGGGGGCAGTAAACTTCTCCGAAACATGGACAATTATTCATCAGTCTACGTAACATAAGTTACAGAAGACTTGATTCTTTATCAGCACCCCTACAACAGCCTCCAATCTCGCATATTGAGATCTACACCATGGGTCTCTAACTTGCGGCCCGTCAGCTTGTATTATTTGGCCCGCGCCCAGGTTTCTAAATTGTGTATATACTATAAAATCAACACAATAATTTAGGCCGTTAGGTATAGCACTTATTATTATTTTTTTACGTACGGCCCGCAATCAGCCCACATTAACGGGTTTGGTTCTTTGACACAGAACGGTTGGAAACCGTTGTCTGCACAATGATTTTAACCCTTTATAGACGAAGCGTATCTGTTTTATACAAGGACTCAGTGCGTACCGCGCTGTAAACACTCTCCACTTCGGTTATAAAAACCAGTCTCTTAATGTTTTATAAGGCAAAAGTTGCTGTTTGTTCTGAGATCCGTACAAAACACATAAACGCAATGTGGGCACCACGTAGAATTTTTTAATTTTACACCTCGTGGTACGTAAAATTACCGCTAGGCTTTAAAAGGTTAAAATAGCGTGTAGTCCGCAAGATAACGTAGTGCAGGAAGACATGCGTTGATCGTAAACAAATTTTCATTAAACTGAACCGAATTCGCATTATAAACATGCAATATAATGTGTGACAAAGAAAAATTAATTAACCGTCATACAGTCTTCGTGACGTATTTAATCAATCATGTCATATCGTAAGTACAAATGAAATAATATTGTTGATTCTCTCTCATTATCTTACTGTGAGGGAAGAGTCGCTTATTTTCTTCCTCCCATACAAATGCTGACAACAAACTAAGTTAAAGCCACGTTTCACTAGCGAACTCACGCAGATACTTCATTTTTACAAGCAGTTTGAAAGAATTATCAGAAATGACTTGTAAAATAAAGTTATTCCAATTCTCGCCTTCATTTCCACCCTAAAGCGGATTCGCAAAAAAAAAACTTTATCACACTCCAACAAATCAGTATCTTCCTTAAGTTTGAATCTTTTCACTCAACTCCCAGCGCATCTACAACCCACTTGAGATAATGACACTTCGATATGCAAGGAAAAGCTCCTTCTGGCTCAGTAAGTTTCTTATCGATGGCTACAAGTTAACACCGCCAAATATTTGGAGCTAACTATTGTGTCTCAAACTTCTGTACGGGAAAACATGAAGCAGGGGTGCACACCGCACCACTTTCAATTAATACAAACAGACAGGACCGATCCCAGTGGCCGTGCGGTCTAAGACATAGGTCTACGGCCGAGCGTTTGCTGGGATCATGGGTTCGAATCCCACCGGGGCATGGACGTTTGTCTCTTGTGAGTGTTTGTGTTGTCAGGTAGAGGTCTCTGCGACGGGCCGATCCCTCGTCCAGAGGAGTCCTACCGACTGTGGTGTGTGTCTGAGTGTGATCAAGTGATAAACAACCTCGACACCTGCTGTCAGTAGGTAGAAGAGGGAAGGACTATGAAACGAAACGAACCAAACACACAGTACTTCAGACTACTATTCAGTATAGTGACACATGACGTTACTGCTCTGACATTATGTACAAACCGACATTTTAAGTGGGAGAATAATTTTAATATGGGCCTTGGAAGAAAAATTTTCAAGATAAGTACTAATTCAACTGAACAAACAGCGAACATTTCGGACGGCCTTCGCAGAAGTGTTTTGCAAACACGCAGACATATTACTGTCATTTCGAGTGTTATACGGAAATTTTATATGTTCAAAAAATTGTCTGAAACCTGATCGAATTGGATAATTTTTTAACTTTCTTCTTACGTACCCTAACATCCATGCCCAGCGTCTATTAAAATGTCTCTGTCCGTCCGTCTGCACACATACATAGCAACTTCCATACTGCTTAACCTTTTAAAGCCTAGCGGTAACTTTACGTACCACCAGGTTCAACGATCAAAAATTCTGCATGGTGCTGACATTGCGTTTATGTATTTTTTGTACGGATTTCAGAACGAACAGCGATTATTTCCCTATACATCACTAAGTGACTGGTTTTTATAACCGAGGTGGAGAGTGTTTACTGCGCGGTACGGACTGAGTTCTTGTATAAAACAGATTACGTTCCGTCTTTAAAGGGTTAATAAATCTTCATGACACTTGACACTGGACAATTTATAAATCGTCGAGGTATTTCAATTTTCTTTCAGACTGGGTAATTTTAATTACCACTTTACGCGAGGAGCAACATGCTTTTCTAAGAGCATGCACAGAACACTGGCATCTCTGCTCTGCAAATGCGCAGTTCATATCCGGCTTCGGACCCATAGGCAAGTTACGAAAATGAAATTAGAAACTTTAACATTAAAATTCTCTCTAACACAACTGGAAGTCTAGTACTCTAGGTAGCCTGTGTTTTCTCCGCACCCTAATAACAGGGCTACAACCGCTCATAATGCTTTTGCTAGGATTTGTAAAGGTGAGAACGCGCAATAATACTAACGTTATGCGTACATTTTCTAACTTTTTTAAAATTAGAACACGTTATTAAACCCGGCGAAAAAGTGCATGCGCATTTAACCAGTGAATCGATTTCGTAGGCGTACAGTATCAGATATCCCAATAAGTGCAGCCTTATTTCTGCAACACGTAAGACACAATGATTCTTTATATACGGTTTTCTTTACTGTAAAGCCGTATACTCTGACAGAAATTCACCGCCGCACTAGCGGAACCTTGGTCTATCCAACTTCATACCAGACAAAACGTTATCACTTCCCAGCAGATGATAGCTTTAGATTCAAAGGCTGTCAGAACACAAAATTTCGAGAAGCAATTCTGACACACTGTAAATTATCGCAGAGGCAAACAACATCAACACCAGAAAAAGAACGACTATTTTCAACTTCGGTTAATGGCAGCCCTGAAGTTAGATGTGCAGCCTGTATTCCTAATACCAGCAATGAAGAGTTCTCTAATGCGTCATAAAGTAAAGTGCATAACACCACGCTTACCATAAGGTAACATGTTTTCCAGTTACGAATGAAAATTATGTTTCTTTTGTCACGTAATCTTAAACGATGCTATCACTTCAGATCCACTTACTCTAGCATTCAGAGGGGAACATAAACATTTCTGCAATTATAAACACTATTTTACTCTCCAAAACAATATAAAATTCCCTCACAGTACCCAGACTGCAAAATTAGGCTGTCAGTTTCAAAGGCACGACATTAAAATACTGTCGGACTAGTGTTTTGGACACAGGCCATCGACTCCGCTTTCTTAATCTAAAACGGAACCCAATTTCTAAACTTTCCAAAAGAAGAGAGATACCAGATTCAGTCACTATCCATGACACAGGGCCAGTTCCATTAAATTCCCTTTGATATCTTTCCCCTAAATTCAAACTTAACTTTCTTCCCGTCATCGCATTTTCGTCTGTCCAAATCAGTCTTAAGAGGTTTATAATTCTCAAACAAGCGTAACATAAATACTGTAAATAACAACAAGAAAAATCGACAAGTGAGCAAATCCACAATTTCGACTGTAATTTTTCAGTTAGTACATACCCATCTGACGAGGCGGTATCTGGAAGGGCAAAGTACGAACCTTCATCGCCGTAGAATCGCCACGTGTCACAATCCAAGTAAGTAAGCTCACTGAAACGAAAAATAAACACTGAGTTATTCGTAAAATTGAAAACTTCTTGTGTATGAAACAGTGTAATTTAATACACAGACAAAAAATAATTCAAGGACATTTATTGCCTCAGTTTTCAGGATAGATGTGTGATTCATATAGCCTCAGAAATGTTGTTAGACGTCCACCAAAATACGCAGTGTCACATTTCAGAAAATCGTAATTCAAGTACTCATTTCCGTAAAACACCAAATATCAATGAACTGGCCTCAATCACATTTAAGATCTACAACTGAAAGAAAGTATCATTGCACATTTTCTTGTGTGACAACGCACGGCGATAAGCATGGCGGGGACTGGTTCGCACTATGAGACAGGCTCAAGAGTTAATCTCGGGCCCTAATACTGCGGCCAGGACCGCGCTAATGTCCTTTAATAGAGCGCAATCCAGGGTTGTTATTGGCCTCCTTACTGGGCATAACACCCTGAGAAGACATCTCCACATAATGGGGCTGGTAGATAGTCCCTTGTGTAGGAAATGTGGGGCGGTAGAGGAAACCTCAGCCCATGTACTGTGTGAGTGTGAAGCCTTGGCAACACTCAGACATATCTGTCTGGGGTCCTTTCTCTTGGACCCTGAGAATGTGAGAGATCTGAGTCTAAGGGCCATCTGGAACTTCTTCAGGAGGACAGGGCTCTTGTGACTTGGATCTAATGAGGGGGCACAAAGGGCCTGTGAAGGCCTACGTGCAACGGGACCCTTAAAAGGGCTCGACCCACTCATACTCATACGGCGATAAGCACTGCACATATGAAACAATCTTGATATAGAACATCCCCGTTGGTGTATTAATCACAAATGTATGTTTAGCCAACTCTTCAGTCACACACACCCAGTTATATTAACATACGTTAACTTTGCGACTAAGTAGCCTCGCGGTCTAAGACGTAGGTCTGCGGCCGAGCGCTTGCTGGGATGGTGGGTTCGAATCCCACCGGGGGCATGGATATTTGTCTCATGTACAGTGTTTGTGTTGTCAGGTAAAGGTCTCTGCGACGGGCCGATCCCTCGTCCAGAGGAGTCCTACTGACTGTGGTGTGTGTCTGAGTGTGATCAAGTGAAAATAAACAACCTGGACACCTGCTGTGAGCAGGTAGAAGAGAGAAGGGCTGCGCAACTTGGCAACTGGTTCCGGCTCTGCAAACAAGCCATCATCAGGCCACTAACAAGAACTATAAAATGGAAAGCATTGTATATCACAGGGAGGAGATCTCCCCTTTTACATCGATAGATATATTATGAATGTGTGTGAAATATTAAAGGTTTTTCTATGAGGCCTAAGCAAAACATTCAACCTGTGTAACCATACAGTAAATGTTAAAATACCGAAGTTGTTATAAAAACAATAAAAAGTAATAAAAAGGCATTTAAAAGCAAAAATTTAACTGTAAAGGTTTTTTATCTATAAAAGCAGTAATAACGTGTATGTGAATATGCTACCGGCGTCATCCGATATGTTGGTAGTCGCCAAGATAACGTGTGTAATGTAACTTACTGCATGTCATTAAAGAGTTAAATAAACATACACTTGTGAAAAATGAAACAGATCGCTTTATGCATTGCAATCACGTGGTTGCCTAGCAACACAGTATGTGCGTTGATGAACATGGCTTGATTTAAGAACTTTACCACATCAGTTGTTTTACTGTGAAAAATGGAGGTTTGGCAAATAAAGGGTAATGAACTGTTTTCATGCGTAACCAAATAATAATATCATTCAATCAAACGAACACTAAGATTCAGGTCTCCTAGAATATGCAGCTTTGCCTTTGGACAAGTGGTTTCTAACTTTTCGAAGGATCTTGGACTGCTCATCCTTGACAATGACAGCAAAACCTTCCTCCGAAACGCTGGGAGCCACTAAACCAATGATACAGCGTCACATCTCAGAAGGACTGAATCCTCAGCAACAAAGCTGTGAATACCCCCAAAAGTCGAACAGACAGACAGACAGGCATAATTTTATTCATAACGTTACATTATCCATCTTGAATATTCTCAGTATAAAAGTATTCTGATCACAACCCCGCCAGTCTTTAAAATGTTTCCTTTGGTTTCCTATTTTTAGTAAACATTTCCTGTTATTAATATTTGTGGCACGTGCCATGGGATCATACGAAAAAGAACATGCTTTTAGAGATAAATCCCAGCATGCTGGAATGTTTGCAGTTGTGATTTGTCTACGATCATTACAAACTCTGGTATTGCTGGACTCTGTGTCCTTTGTGACACAGAAGTTCCAACCGGCGATATGTCGACTTTTGGGAGAAAGTCTTCATCGTCCTAAGAAGGCTCCAGTTAAGATTAAATAACTGTCATGCATGCCCTTCATCAGGATACTATTTCCCCGGGATAATCCTTTTCTTAAATTCAGCCATTCAATTTCTTCCATTTGCCGCACGTCCCGCACTTTTTCTTCTGATACCGGCAAGACATTTCCGATTTTGCTGGTCCATTCAACGTTCGGCTCTTTGTGGTTAAACATCTGTTTCGCTCTCCCACTGTTGCGTCATCATCTAAGTCCTTTCTGACAGACTTGTTCTATTTAATTCTTGCTATCCATTTTGGCATGCCAGTGTTTCCTTTACATACGTTGACTTAATTGCAATGAGAATCATGCACCAAGAAAAGGTGCAGTGTGACACTGTCCTTTAATTTATTTTGACCCATATTTAGCCTTCGCTGTTAAATCGACAATAGTCTTTTCATATATGTATACTTAATCAGACGCGCAACACGACTGTACAAATGATACTTGGTAGTGTTTAAATTTTTCATTTATGTTCGCAGTCAGTGATTCAAATAATCATAACAATCATACGCGAAAATGGATAATTTAAAACGGAGTCAATAGGGGGTAAATAATGTAAATAGAAACAACTTTCTATCGTAGTCCTGGAAATTGTAGTTTAGAAGCTTGTACGTTACACACAAAACAAACTTGGCCTTTAGAAAACTTGTACCTTGCCTGTGTACTTGTAAATATTACGAACGTGGCTTGTAGCTACTATTCTGTGACAGGCTACCAGTCACGGAGCATTTGTTGCATACAGAACACCATGTTCCTTTGCTTTCCTGAACAGACGAAGCATACGCGGGAATCTGTATTACGACGGAGCGCAAAACACGACTGCTATTTTGATGCAGCATAAAAGAGACAGAAATTTTATTCCGCAGCAGCATGCAAATATAGAATTTTCGCCCATTGTAGCAATAAAGAGAAGGGATTTCTCTTCCGTTATATCACGAACAAATAGGAATTTCCTTACGCTGAATCATAAACGGGAATTTTTCTTCCGTTGTAACATAAATGAGATATATATTTTTTTTTTGTATGCGGGAGCACGTAAGTGGTAGGATTTTCCATCGATAACAACATAAAAGAGGTATGATTATTTCTCTGATGGAATCATAATCCAACAAAAAGTAGCGTATTTTGACTTTCATTTAATGTGACGTCCGATTCGTAGAGACTAAAGACTTTAGCTACGTAAAGGTCAATATTTTATGACCCCGTTCCGCTCCTAGTATCAAAATAAGTGTCATTATGCCTTTTTTCATATTACTTAAGCTTCCATAACTTCCCAAATAACAATTCTGCTCCGAATTTCAACTGCGACAATATAAATTGAAAACGTAATTATACACAGCAAAGCACGATAAAATTAGGCCCGTACATTTTCAATTAAGCTTCAGAACGCACACGGCAGCCAATTCCTGCTTAAAACAGTATTTAGCCGACGAGACGTTTCATTAAGAAATGTGTCAAGCTATGCACTGAAACGTCAGCTGGAATGAATGTTCATTTTGCTTACTGTTTCACATGCTTTCCTGTCAAATTTTCTTCGTAAACTGTACCCCAGCAGAAACACCTTGACTAAAATAATGGTAAATTACATCTTTGGTAATTAGTGGCGACTCTAACGTGAATATTCATAGTCCATTTATGCTGTTTTAATAACAGATGTCGTTCCCAAATCTTTTTAACAAAATATATTCTTTTTTGTGCATAAATTTGTTTACCTAGTGATATGTTCCCTTCGTGTTGGCGATAATATACAATTCTCTGAATATAAATAATAGTTCCGTGTCAATTTGCCCCTACAAGTATTGCCTGTAACATGACAGATTTTTTAACACAATATAAACAACATAATTACTATATTGCGGCAAATACCATTGCCACTAGGAAGTGTATGCCGGTTTAAACACTCTCAGTAATTAACACCACGTCACATAGTGACTCTCTCAGCCAAAAAGTTGACCTAATGTGTGGGTCAAAGAACACTTCAAATGAAGTGTTCATTTAGTATTCTAAAACGGCTGTCTCGAAATCTCGTATAAGTAAAAAAGCGAAGTTCCTAGTATTATAATTCCTGTTTCTGCAGTTCTAGTTTTAAAAACAAATACATTTTTCGATTTCAAAAGAGTTAATTGTTATAATTTTCATTTAATGTTACGTATAAACCCTAGACATATGGCGAAAAAGCCGTACGTCATGTTCAAATTGACCTCGCCTAAGCAGGTTGTTTTAAAGTGTGTTTTGCTTGATGCTTTTCCGCCAGTCTCATAACATTGTAAGCTAACAAATTATATCTTACCAAAAAACTGTACCAAAAGAATTTCAGGTTATGTCAAATAAATACTGTCGTAAATAGGCTTGGACAGGGTTAAATAGCCTATTAAAACTTGTCAGACTTCAGTATTGTTTCATGTAAGAGAACAGTTGTCTCCTTTTAAGCTGAATTTTAAATTTAACAACATAGCAAAATGTTCTCGAAATTATCACTTTATTTGGGAACTGTTTTATGTCTAAACACACAGCGTATCACAATAAAAACAGACTGACTGTTTATTGTAAAGAGAAAATATGTGATAATAAAAAGCTTATGCAAAATAATATAAAGGTATGTCGCAGTTGGAATAATTCTGCCAGGTACTACCCAACGCAAGCGCACTCAGCAGAATTTCGAATTAAATAAAAGAAAAATTAAACCTGACCCTCTGAGGCATCCGTTACGGGCAACAGTCCACGGCACGGCCTATTCTTATCTAACACCTTATACTCACACATTCACCCGATCGTTGTTAATATCCGGTACTGATGAAGTGTGGTTGAAAGTGGGACAACTCTGAACCAAAGTTTGTCGTGACGAGAAGTGGGTTGGCGTAAGGATATGAAGGGGTTTGAAAGGGAGGGTAGTTGGTAAACAAAGTTTGGAGTTAGCCTTGCAAGTGTCAACAATCAGAAAGTGAACATTTATAAAGACATCAGAGTTTTGATAAGTTACAAACGGTGGTTTCGTCGCAGGCAGACGACACCCGAAGTTTTGACTCGATAAGTAAAGTAAAATTAATGTACGAGGTCTGACGATTAAATATCAGGACTGATATCGTTACACAAACTATACTGTAACATATCTTCTTGCTTTATACCTGTGTAAAATTTAGTCTCTCATATTTAGGGAAGAACACAGCTGAGACTGTTAAGGAAAAGGGTACCGAGGAAAGCATTCGGACCTAAAGAGACAGAATTAAGAGAAGGATGGAGCAAATTGCGTAATGAAGGGCTTCTTGCTTTGTACATTTGACCAAACTATGACGCTCAAATCAAGGGGAAAAATGAGTGTATATGTGGTACGTATGGTAAGAAAATAAATTCATAGAGGGCTTTGACAGTGAAACCTGAAGAACAGGGACACTTGAAGGATTCAGGCGTCGACTGTAGAACAAAGTTAAAATGCTCTTAAAGGAACCAGGTGGGACAGCGTGAAAAGGGTTCATGTGACTCAGGACAGGACAAGTGTCGAGGTCTTCCGAACATGCTGAGGAAGCTTCCGGTTCCAAAACTTCGGCAAAATTTTAAATAGTAAAGAACTCTTTAGCTTCTGAAGAAGCATTCTGCTCCCTGGATCTAGTTGAGTTTGGGTAGGTCAGATTATATTAAGTCACTTTGTTAAATTGTTGATCTGTTACTTTGAGAGAGGTTAATTGAGTTACTTAGTTGGTTGGTTGGTTAGGTTGGGTTCGTATGGTTAGATTAGTTCTTTTAGGGTTAGTTGGGTTACGGTTGGTTGACTAGTCAGTTATTTAGATAGGTAGTTAAGCTTCACTAAGGAGGGTCACAAACTGGAAGGTCAATGTCATGCCGCTTAACATGGCCGGAAATCTCTTTCTGATAATCAAGTCATTGCTGCCACCATTTTGACCTGAATACCTCCAGGGGACTCAAAACGAGACCCTTCATGAGGCCATGTCTTCAGATGACTCAACATGAGGCCCTTTACGAGGCTATGTGTTCAGGTGACTTCAAACTATATTTTTATAAAGCTCTGTAAATTTGAAAAATGAAAAATTTAACACAACCAAATCAGGTGACCAAATTTCACGTTTCAACACAGGCAGATCTACCCGCTTTCGGCCAAAAATTTCCCCAATGAAAGTACTGTGATGGGAATTTTATTTGTCCTGTTATAACTCTGATTTTATTCAATAAATGAGCTGGCGTAATTTTCCACCATGTACAATTACAGCGTTTGACAGTTTGTTTTGGTAGAAAAAATTCCTGCGACATAAAATACATAGGGACCCCATTTTTAAAAAAACTATCAACTAGGACACTTAATAACTTCTCGGTGGCGCGGGGGAGGGAGGGTATACAACAAAATTTTTAACCAGCCACCGAATGAAAAAAGCAGAGAAATTTATTAATATTACTACGAGACAACTGAGGTGAAAAGTATCATATACGGACAAAAAATCACACAATAATAATAATAATAATAATAATAATAATAATCCAAAGATTGGCGAACTCTTCCCAGAAACTACGGCATTTATGATAGCCATCAGATCATTAGTACCAATAAATATAGGAAGCATATTTGGAAGGATTCAAATATTACGAACGCTATCCACCGAATGAAAAAGCAGAGAAATTTATTAATATTACTACGAGACAACTGAGGTGAAAATTATCATATACGGACAAAAAAACACACAATAATAATAATAATAATAATCCAAAGATTGGCGAACTCTTCCCAGAAACTACTGCATTTATGATAGCCAATAAATATAGGAAGCATATTTGGAAGGATTCAAATATTACGAACGCTATCAGCAGAAAATACCTAGAGGAATCAGAAACCATTCGTCCTACAAGGGGTGCACGTCGTGCACTAGCGCAAGGCGATTGCACCCACCGTCACAATCAAGTAGCCAACGCTGTCCATCAAGAATTGCCCATCAAATGTGGTCTATGAAAGGGGTCACCAATGCCGTATGGTAAATATGACCAATAATCCGTGTTAGAGAACTCCAATTATAAACTATACTACGACAAGTCCATAATAACTGATCGAAATAGCCACAACAATACATCGAACAGTTATGCTTTAAAAAACCATCAAAGAAGCACACTTAATATATGTCGCAATTCGTAACAATCAGAACCTTCATAGCACCATAAACTAGAAGCTCCGGGAGTACTATAGAGCCTTATAAGAATAAGGCAACTGAAAACGGTCTATACTGTATAATTCCACTAGTTACTATCCACAGCGGGTGTTATCCCATACAAACTGCACGGAAGTTTAAAACTGCTTCATTTTCGCCCTGATCTGTATATTCTAATGCAGGAAGCAGTATTACTTAATGAATGACGTATAGTCGGAAAGTTTTTGGCAGAACACTGAATAAAAAATGCTTGTTCAGTGACATGCGTACTCTTTGAGAACCGGCTACATTGCCGCGAGGCAAAGAAAGTGGATATTATTATTATTATTATTATTATTATTATAAACTCTGCCATCCAATTCACTTATCGATTATTCTTCACCCATCCTCATCCTGCGCAGTCTCAGCCCAGACTCTATAATCACTAACCTACACATCTATCTCACCCTCTCCTATTCCGTCCCCTTAGTGGCCGGTTGATGACTGCCCTTCTCGTACACATGTTTCCTCCCTCCGTGGGAAAGTCTGGAAGTTCCTATGCATTGTCAGGAATGTCGTATTTTTATGACTTCGAACGCCTTGGGATATTTGCCTTCCCGAAGCCAATTTTGCGGAAAGCCGCGGCAGAGCTGTTCAAAACCCATAAAGCCGACACTGCCTCGGGAAAAACAAAACGGGCTGGATCTTTAAACAAACCCAAGATCGTGATTCTGCAGTTTGATCTGACAATTCCACATTTTGATCCTGAAGACCCTAACAATATATAAGTAATATTACTTATATGTAGGAGATATCTATACTATTAACTTCTACAACTGTTTATTCGAAACATTTTCCATACACAAACACTTAAAACCAATTTATCATGCTAAGCAGGAAAAGCGTCCAATTTTTCTTACATGCTACATAAAGAAAACGCCACGTAATCCCTAATTTATATATCGGCTGTTGTGTGTAATGCTTAAAATGTAACGACAGTGCTGAGACACTAGTGGTTGTAGTTAGAATAGTCATGTGATAAATTCACTATTAAAGTCCAAAATAATGATAAGAAATTGTTTAAGTATGGCTCCTCAGGTTATGTTTTGGTAGCAATTAAATATATTATAAATCATAAGATTTTCCAAAACAAACAGCGTGTTTCATTACAATCTCACCATGCTTTGACTAAGTTTAGTCACATGCAGGAGGTGCCCATTAACAAGCAAAAACCACAGGTGTCATTCCATATCGTACACAACTGATGTTGCTAATTACCAGGAATATACTCGTACTATCTCATGTTGTCGGATGATCATACCTATTTGTTACAATTATCAATATCATTAGATCAGGTAAAGGCACTTGAAACTTTAGTACCAAAACTTCAATTTATACTAAATCAATGTTCAATTAATTTAGCAGTAACTTAGTACAGCTTCACAGAATATGATTCTTGCATATTGTAGCTCCTGAACAATTTATTTCCATAGTCCACCGGTATGGTACCCAATTTTTTCATATGCGGAGAGCTTTCATTTATACGATAAATCTGTAATGCTTGTGTACAGTATTATGATTGATATGTAATTTTTATGGCAGTAATATAAAACTGTAAAACTGCTTCTTTGATTTATATAGTCCGTTTAATAACCTCACCTATTGCCTCAGTTTTGCCTTCGTGCGGTGCTGGTTCAAACAACGCTGACAGCTACACTGTCCGTTACTAGTTGATGTTTCGCCAAGTGTGTGTGTGTTTGTTTTATTGATGACGGGCCCCGCAGCAGACGCTACGGACGCACTGCAGCCTTGAGGCTTCTTGTGCAACCCTGATGAAGATGAAGAGGATTGTTACTTTTTTTGTCCTTTTCCTAGTAATGGAGGACAAGTGGAATGATATTGACAGGTGAAAACCGAAGTACTCGGGGAAAAACCCGTCCCAGTGTCACTTTGTCCACCACAAATCCCACATGGACTGAACCGGGATCGAACCCGGGCCTCCGAGGTGGGAGGCCGGCGGCTAACCGCCTGAGCCATGGCACGGCCCAAGTGTGTTTGTATTACCCTTCTCATTCCTCCTCTATCGGCAGATAACCGACTTGCCTCAATTTTCCATGCCGAGTCCGTTACCTACAGTTGGTGGGAGGGGAGGGGAGGGGGCGGAGGAAAAGGCTTTGAAGCACGAATATCATGTAACAAACACTTAAAAGCCGAGTCTCTAAAGCACAATATCCACTGAAGGTCTAAATTACAACCCCGAAATGGTTAGAACTGTTTACAGAAACAGCCTTTATTCTTGGAATCACATGACACACACACACACACCAGGTGTTCGAAGTGCAGTATTTCGAATTTAAAGCAGGCGGTGCACGGAACAACCACAGTGCTTTCAAGAGTTAACAAAGGGGTCGTATGGCGGTCATGGGACCGCCGAGTGAAGTTAATGACTTGTATCGCACAGGGCAGAGATTCATGACGCTCGGAAGCATTGGTATTTCTAAATAAAATATTAATGAATACAGAATAAATGTCTTAACACTTCCTGTGTTTTTACATTGATTTATTTTCACGTTTCCCCTTACGGATTCGATATTTCAGCCATGATTTGGCTCTGAAGAGAATGTTATAAAGCATGTGTGAGTTTACTTTGGGATACTTTAGGCACTTGTACTGCAAAACCTCAGAAAATAGTCTTAAAAATATCGAGTTAGTCACACGCTGCACGAAATTTGTCACTTCCAGTACGTCGTTCAACATCACGTAGCTTACACAGCAAAATGGTAATAGGCTGATAAACTAGAAGAAAGGGCAGATCACAGAGCATAAAAGTACCAGCATGGCTTAGCATAATTGTGGCTAGCGAAATTTCTTCAGTATGTCATTTTCACATTCTTCGTTTTTACACGATTGCGCAGAACTCAGAACGTGATTAGTAGCTCGTCATGTCTGTCCGTCCGTCCGTTCGTCCTTCTGCATGGAACAACTCAGTTCCTGCTGGATAGAGTTTCGTGAAATTTTGTCTGGGGAATTTTACGAAAACTTATCTATAAATTTCGAATTTGTTTAAAATCGGACAAAAATGACAATTCATGAGAACGGTTACGTACTGTCACTACTACTTTGGTTAACACCGTTTCCACGGCTGCCGTCGATACAAACAGATACCACTAGTAATCGATAATCATTGACAGCAATCGATAATAATCAGATTTCTTCATTCGACTGCTATTATTCACAACTAAAGAAAACAAAGACGCATAATCGTGATATTTAATATTTACTAATTATGTCCGTGCGCATGAAACATGGTTTGTACATAGATCATGAATATTCCTATGAATTGTGTACGAAATATTATTTTTAAGGCGGCAAATTCAAACTGTTTGGATGGGTTTAATATTTCAGATTATATATGACCAAGCACTTTAACAAGATCAACGTAAACATATAAAAAATAAGTTCTACCAAAAATATAAAAAAGACCATAGAAACATTAATAACATTCAGCAGTATGTGCCCAATTTCGAACAATAACAAAAGGCGCGACTGGTATGACCGTCTGAGAAGAATCCAGGATGCAGAGATACGAAAGCGCCTCAATGTTGCGATACACGCGGCGTCAGAATCTTCTTTATAATACACATAGAAGAAATGACGCACTTATTTGGCTAGGTGTCATTTTAAATAATCTACTAGTCCCAGAGTAACTTCGCCATTTCCTTCCTTTTGAAATAAGGACAGCGTCACAAAACAAATATATAGGGTAGGCAAAACAACATTGTAACTACAGGGCTAAACGAGAAATAACAATACACAAATAATTCTTTGTAAATTTGAATTGAGTCATCCCGGTGTGTCAACATTCAAACAAAACAATGTGTTTTATTATACCCGTAAAATCTGTTGTAAGGTATAGAGTTTCACTACAACACTTGAACTGAAATTATGTGATACAAGGTTTTTCCTTGACATACTACGTACTTTTATACAAGTGGTCTAGCCTGAAGATGGCTTTGGTATAAAAGCTGAGACATTTAGCGGTTTATTTCAAAACAACAGGAAATTTTTACCAAAAAACAAGAAGCGTGTTGAGTCAAAAAACTTCGTACGTGACAAATTATTACTACTCAATACCGGTAATTACACTCGTAGTGAAATACGGTAATCAGAATTTGACGGAAACAATGTGATACGAAAATCTTCCAGCTCTTGCCAGCAACAATCACATTAATCATCGTCGCAATATACAGAGTGTATCTAAAATGCTTAGACAAAATTCAAGAGTGAGTTCTTCACATCAACACAAAGAAAAATGTTAATATAAACTTATGTCCGGAAATGAGTGTGTTTACATTTTCATATTAAACAGTAACTACTTTACTACGTAACGTTTTACCTACAACTGACAAAGTACATTTACAAAACACGTTCCCAGTTTAACTGCCGACTTCTTATTGTTTATCAAGTCACAGTTCACAACGAATGCTCAAAGCGTCCGCCTGAATCACTGCACGCTTGGATACGTGTGATCATGGACTGTCGCATCCATTAAAATGTCCCGGGGCGGCTGCGAATGGTTTGACAGGCATCAAGAAAGCATCGGTGAAGTGTCTCATCACCTTCAACTAAAGCCGAATACACTAGGGGTTTTAGGTGTCCCCACAGATAAAAATCTAAAGGACTGAGGCTGGGAAAACGTGGGAGTTGTACCTTGAAAAGTAGTCGCCGATATATATTGATATAAAATTTTCCTTGCTTTGGTGTGGGGAACTCACTCCTGAATTTGTCAAAGTATTTTATATACACCATTTATATTCCAAAGTTGCAGCAAAAGACTTTTTCTGCGTTCGCGGTTTAGCAAGCAACAGACTATTACGCATTTCGTCTCAAAAAAAACTTCCCACTGTACACCTTCGCAAATCATCTCATCACCAAACTCAAAAGCCCTACGCCACAACCGCCTTCGTCCGTGAGCCGCATTACAAGTCATTATATGAACAGACAATTTTTTGTGTGTTTTCCAAACAAAGAGCTTGCAAATAGTGACTAATATAGGTGTAAATGCAAAAGTTATAAACATTAATTCTTCATAATAATACGCGCCTATATATATCATATGGGAAAAGCATTCGACACGAATATTCACGTACACCGGTGAATCGCTTCTTAAATTTGACTGAGTCCAACTAATCTAAAAATGTTCCAGCACACACCACCAACAACAACTTTACCTCCGCTGTACGACAATGTCATTTCATTTTATGGTGAAATTATCCCGCAATTAAATAAAAGACTGGTATAAATTCTGATTAAAAATTTAAAAGGGACTGACTGTTCTAAACTCTGTACAAACTCAGCGTTCTACTGAACGCAAACTGCCAAACATACATTTCATTCGAAATAATAAACACCAACTAATGCACCAAAATAGATAATCTTTATTCGTGAAAGTTTCCTACATGTTTCGACCCTGTTGGGCCATCTTCAGGGAAAATAGTTTTGATACACTATTATTGCGTTTATACAGTTAAGTGTGAATGTGCCCTGGGTTTCATCCTCCGTTTGAGAGGTATAGTGTGCTGTCCGCGGTGTGCGTCTGAACAGACACACACCGCCGACGACTCAACAGGGTCGAAACATGTAGGAGACTTCCACGAATAAAGATTACATATTTTGGTGCGTTAGTTGGTGTTCATTATTTCGTATGATACAGTGCACAGACATGGAACACATTAAATACTTTCCATTATCCAACAGAATGTAGTCTCGTCAAACTGATGCAAATCCGACCTCCTCTTTTTTTTTTTTTTTTTTGCATTTCGGTTGACAGACTATTTCATTCGGTGAATATACAGCGTATGTGGCTTTGATTTATAACTGTAAGGTTTTCACTCGATCACACATAAGTGATCTTCAAACACATTTCACATTTGACATAATTTTAAACGCACTTTCTATCCCAGCCTAATCATGCATTGCGGCTTGGTAGAATTTTCATAATGCTTTAATTGCATTACAACAGACCGTACAGAGGCCATCAGCCTGTACTATAAATCTGCAGAAGTGTGCACAGGGACGTTACTATAGATTATGCAGGACAAGGACGGCTATTTATAGCATATAATTAGCCTATTGTTATGTGAAAATGAACGAAGCAACTTGACCTCAAAACTTTTACGGACGATGAAGGAAAATTACATTAATACACCCTACTGTCATATAAAAAGTTTGTAGTAAAAGTGAAGAAGAACAATAGGTCTATCTCCCCTCAATCTGCCAGCATTATACTAATTATCTTCACAAAAACAAGATTACAAAGTTAACTTTATTATTTGTTGCAGAAATGTCACAGTATAAAAGGGAAATGTCCCATTCTTCATTTATTAAAACCCAACTAATACAGTGATTAGTACACGATAGACTGCAGCATACGCGTTTGTCTTGTAACCTCAACTGCTGATGTAAAGCGGCCTTAACACGAATGTTGCAACTATAATAAATACGGCAAGGTAATGACAAATTCAAAATACCAGCTAAACCCCCGAAGACGAAGTTATAGCTGCAAGAATCTAAGGATAGGAAATCTGATAGCATTAAGGCTACATTATTGTATTTTTATAAATCCTCTGTTGTCAGCATACATTACTGTGTTGTCCCATAAACGTTTTATCAATCAAGTTAAATAAAACCCTTGTACTGGACGTTCCGGCTGTGTTGGTTATGGGCAGACGACCAATTATTTTGGCACAAATGGAAGAGAATTTATATTCAGCTACCCATACATTAACCTTTTAAAGCCTAGCGGTAACTTTACGTACCACCAGGTTTAACATTAAAAAATTCTACGTGGTGTCCACATTGCGTTTATGTGTTTTGTACGGATCTCAGAACAAACAGCAACTTTTGCCTTATAAAACATTAAGAGATTGGTTTTTATAACCGAAGTGGAGAGTGTTTACTGCGAGGTACGAACTGAGTCCTTATATAAAACAGCTACGCTTCGTCTTTAAAGGGTTAAATAACAAAAACTAGGCCTACATATAACTTAGAAATACAACAGAGTTAATGAAAAATACATACAATGTCAAGTACCATATAGGACCAACGGTCCTCAACATTACATAAAGATGTATCGCACTTTAATTACTTGGGTTGCGAAAGGCAAAGTGCTTTATACAGGATTACTTCGGCAAAATAAGCCTGAAGCTGACATTTTGCATTAGGCCCCTGCTGTTACTCACAAATCCTTCACATTATTTCTCCTGCCTTATAGCTATATCGAATTTCTCTCTCTAATAAGAGTATTATGAAATATTGATGTCAAAAAGACACTAAAACTCTACATTTTTATATCGCAATTGTTAAGAACACATCAAACCCGAATGGCTTCACTTGCCTTCCTAAAGCCTTCTTAACTCGCCCCCTACGCAGAATAATAACCGTGTCAGAACCTGTGTCAAGCAAAGATGAAGAAGGGATGGGCACACTAGTACAGACGCTCTGATTTTGTGAACAGATGTGAATCTCTGCCGATCGCAATAGCCACTTGGTCTGCGGTCTCAACTTCTCTGTAAGTTGTTTTGCGTAGACACCTTCAGGCAGATGGATTCACTGTCACAGCAGTCATGTTACTATACGTACAAAAATGTTTCATAAGCCTGAAAACGGGACGGCCATGGGTCGCATTAGCCTGTATAGGCACAAAGATAACTGTGAATCTATATATCTGTATGCAAGCAACAATAATAAGGGCAATGTATGTATACTGTAACAATGAGACGCTTTGGCGTAACCATTGTTGCTGTGGAAAAGCAGTACGTATTACGTAGTGTGTGTCTGTAGGCTTAGTTATCCAACATGCAAGGCGCACGCGCCGTATTATATTGTCATATATGACGTGTCCGGCTGTATCATATTTTTCCACATTATCTCATAAAGGGCACAATTAAAAAAAAGTTATTGAACATAAAATGTGTTTTGCTTTTCTCTACAACTTTGTCTGAAACATTTCTCATTCCAAGAAGAATTCAGCGAGATATCATATACATTGGTCTTCACGTAAACAACACTTTATTCTTGTCAGATGTTAATGAAAAATGAATTTTCTCGACAGATTTTCGAAAAACACACACCAAATTTCATGCAAATCTGTCCAGTGGGAGCTGATTATTCCATGAAAACGGACGAACAAACGGACGGACACACACAGATAGACATGACGCAGCGAATAGTCACTTTTCGAAAGTTAACGAACGCGCCTACAAATATTTTATACAGCCATCATGACTTCTAACAGATTCTGATCAAAGTACAAGTATAATGGAATGTGTGCATCGTCTGGTCATGATGCAGATTGCTACGTATTGTCTCGAATACCTCAAACCGTATTCCAAATACTTCCTGAATACGCGTCTGATAAGACACTTTTCTAAACGCAACCGCTTTAAGCCCTTAATTTTATGTTTATTAAGCATTCACAGTTATGGAAAATCTGTTTTACTGTTCCATTATCAGCTGGGTAACCCAGTCCTTTAGCTAGCTATGCAGGCCTTATGCGTCAACGGTTTGAAGTCCTCGGCGGTGAAGCCATCCTGGGGCGCGGCTGGACTTCTCTACTACTTTTTAAGCCGTTACTGCTAAACAAAGAGTGTACCTAAGCTGATGGCCCTGGCATACCAAACGTTGTGAAATATTTCAACTGCAAGTACAGATACTACAAGTATCGATCAAATTCTCTTCTTCTTCTTCTTCTTCTTCTTCTTAGTCCTTCCCTCTTCTACCTACTCACAGTAGGTGTCGAGGGTTTTTTGTAATTTCATTTGATCACACTCAAGCACATACCAAAATCTGTAGGACTTCTGTAGACAAGGGATCGGCTCGTCGCCTTAGACCGCGCGGCCACTGGGATCGGCCTATCAAATCCTCAAAAGACCCAATTAAAAATTAATTTTCCGTAACTTATTCACATTCTCCATCGCTGCGAATAATCAATTTATTGTCCACATTTATTATTATTATTATTATTATTACTATTATTATTCGATTCGCGATTTTAAAAACATACACAAACAACGAGATTCAATGCTGCATAATGCTGAGCGTGTAATTTATTACCACATGTAAGTTAAAATCGCAAATATGTATTGGTCTGGAAAAGCATTCTGCAACATCCGCTTCAAGATTATACGTAGCACGTGTCATGAGATTTCTCGGTGAGCCCGGCACTTGTTTACATTGGTACACAGTACTCTAATCATCTGTGGTTTTATTCTGAATTCGAGTGCTGGGAGGTTATTCACCTTCGAGGGAAAAAGAGCGCTAGATCAGCGGAAATTTGTACCGCAGGCTCGAGAGGAAACTGAAGGAAACTTGTTTCATATACGGAACCCACTCACACGTCTCGTAAAATGAAGTCTAATCCATGTTAATATTAGAACAAGATAGGCAATATACGTATAAGGCACCATTATGGCGCGTTCGCACAACAATTCTGCAGTGGAAACAACGATGCATTCCGTGTGTGTTGTTGGATTACGTCGCACTGTCAACTACACAAAAATACTGTGTTGCACAATTATGCTCTTATGGTAAATTTATGTCACCAGCAATAAAGCAAATTATACGTACCAGTTTTTGAAAGAAATTATATTTCAAATGAGTTGTACTCTTACACACGTTACAAGTAAATGCTGCATTGAAACAAGAGTGTTTGTTTGTTCATGGCCCTCTTCAGACCTACAATTTGGATAAAAAATCTTAAATAAGTCTTTGCATACTTTCTCAGTTTTTGTGTTCCCGAAAACATTTTACAAGATTATGAGTGTGTGTCTGTAGCACTAGTTACCCAAAGTGTAAAGCGCATGCGCCGTATTATATTTTCATCTATGGCCTGTCCGGTTGTACCACATTTTTCCACATTATCTCACAAATGGCATGATTTTCGGAAAAAAGTTATTGAACATGATATGTGTTTTGATTTTCTCTACAACTTTTGTCTGAAACATTTCTCATTCTAAGAAGAATTCAGCGGCATACTACCATAAATGTACACAGATCGTCATGCAAAGTACCCATTACTCTTGTCAGATTTTAATGAAACTTGAATTCTTTCTACAGATTTTGGAAAAATATTCGAATCTAAAATTTCATGAAAATCCGTCCAAAGGGACCAGAGCTGATCCATGCTAATGGATGGGCGGCCTGACATGACGAAGCAAGTAATAGCTTCTCGCAATTTTGCGAAAAGCGCTTAAGTAGGCAGACACATTGGTACCTCTGATTAACAGATATTTCACCTAAATAATCGTAACGAAGGGAAAGCCACACATGGACAATTTCGGGGAAGTTGCGGATAATCAGAATAATGGTGTCAGCTGCCCGTCTACACCACCTCTGGTGTAGGATTAAGAACATTTTAGTCTCTTCAGTTTTGTTGCCCCAGGTGTAAATATGGATACTTTACATTTCTAAGCGGTATATTTTTAATCTTTTAGACAGTTTGGAAGTTGCTGATCCTGCACAACATGTCCTGTGATAGCATGCATAAATTCAGAATGGAAAAAGAAATGCTGCCGGGATGATATCATCCAACTGGGGATAGAACATCGCAGTGTACGTGGAAGAGATAAGAAAGTTTCCATCTTCCGCTTTTCACACGCTACGCCAAAGCAAGTGTTAACATGAGACAGAATACGTTCATATTCTCCAATATATTATGTTACTTTCCTCACAAGTGACAAGAGAAGAAATGTGGAACAGGATCTGTAAATATGTGTCTGTTTAGGATATGAAGTTTACATTGTTTCCGTTTTCTGACTTACAAGTATGCACAGATTAAAATATTAATTTTTAAAAACACACGGTTTAAAATAGTATTAAAGTTTAAAATAGAGATAAAAAATTTTTGTAATTAATTCTAGTATGTAACGAATGATATATGCATATAGCACGTAGCACTACTACGTACTATATACTACATACTGTCTAATGGCTGTCAGTGTCGTCTGCATGTAGAGATGTCAAATTCTTGAGTTCTCGACAAGAGACAATATTCGCTTTATAACGTCACACCAATGTCAATCTGTTCTTTTTACATTGCAGTTGTTTGTTTAATTGTAAAATCAAAGTTATGCCTGTGTACGTCATGTTTAGGCATGTGGGGGGAGCAGAGGTACAGCCGCGCTCACTCTTAACTTGGCACTAAATGGGGTAAGTGGCCTGATCCACGTCCCGGCTATTTGACCCTTACGGAAAGAGCTGCCGGTACCCATTGACCAGAAGGCTGGATGGGTCGCACAGGCGGTCTGAGCGCTTTGGAGAAAACTCTTGCCCATGCCGGGAATCGAACCACGATTCTTCGAACGTCTAGTCCATAGCCAAGGACAAACGCTCACTCATCAGTCAGTGGAACATGAGACACTTCTCATGGGGAATATTCGTGTGTGCCAGTGGCCGCGCCGTCTAAGGCGTAGGTCTACGGCCGAGCGCTTGCTGGGATCGTGGGTTCGAATCCCACCGGCGGCATGGATGTTTGTCTCTTGTACAGTGCTTTTGTTGTCAGGTAGAGGTCTCTGCGACGGGCCGATCCCTCGTCCAGAGGAGCCCTACCGACTGTGGCGTGTGTTTGAGTGTGAGCAAGAGAAAAATAAAAACCCTCGACACCTGCTGTGAACAAATAAGTACAAGAGGGAAGGACTGCGAAAGGACACGAATATTCGTGTGGCATTTCAGGAGACCCGAAATGTACCAGATCACTGCCACTTGACTGATTAATTAATAAACAGGTGGCAGTCATTAATTTCACTGTGTTTATTTTATATATTAGATTCTGATGGATATAAGAAACGAACCGCTCTAAATAAGTCGCGTCAGATCCGACGTAAGCCTTTGGTAAATAATTTTCGCACAAATACTTACAAATTTACAATCGCAATTTTAGTGAAAGTCCGAAACGGAATGACACAATTTCTCGTCTAACTTGTTCAAAGTCCAAATTGGAAGTGCCTCCGCGTCCCCAAATTACGCATTGCCTAAAATTCAAAAAGTTAAAACCTTTCAAAAATTGCTGCTATCCTTACACAACTACTCCAAATTCCCATAGGTCTAATTTTAAATGTTTTAAATGCTAAACTCTGACTGGACCCCCATTTCCAGTCAACGTATTTCGTAAATTTGCCCCCCCCCCCCCCAAAAAACTCTATGCGTCTGTCTTTAGAAAGCGAAAGTGAAAACCCCCGTAATCTGTTTTGTGTCCTTAACAGCCTCGCTTCACCCAGATGTCCAAGTATCAATTCTCACCCTCTGTCCAGCTATAAAATCTCTTCCAAGTTAAAGAAGTAATGGCTTTTTGCCTTGTCCACTTTCACAACCCTAAACTCTGCTGCCTTCCCAGTGAGTGGCTGTCACATAAATCTCCTTATAACTGACCTGTTCTGCTTTAAAGCCAAAAGTGAAGAATTAATGAATTACCAACAAAATGTAATGTCCCTTTACTCTCCATGTAGCTAGCTTTCTCAGAACGATGCCTCAGATTACGGTTGTACTAGTTACCATACCAGCTACGCTGTCCAGGCTACTGTTATTGGCTTTCTCTCTTAATATATTCGTTATTTGTATTTACCCTGGAAAAGACAGTGCGTAGCTCTGTTAATCCAAGCAGGAAATTACCAAAAGACTATTTAAAACTGATCATAACCGCCCACTTCAAATTATTTACTTACACGCAACGTAAGATCTTCCCTTTTCATTTAATAATTAACAAGGTGCTCTTGGTTGAAACAGCGTCGTTAAATTACTTAAAAAATGTTATGTCTTCATTTTTCATTCGTAATTTTCTGATATGTTTCTCCTTTCCTCTCCTTCCCTTTACCTTTGTGCTCTCTGCTACTTTATTCTAACTTGCTTGCATATGCTTGATTCTTTTACACTTTTTGTCTTCCTCCTGCATGACTTTATGACTCGTTCTATTCAGAAGTAGCCTACTTATGACAGAATACAAACCCACACTTTTAGGGATGCGGGAAAGAGGCAACTGGTACTGTCTAAACCTAGTGGGAGTCAAGAAACCAAGATAAAAACTCTTAAGAATACCGGTACCTGGGGAAATCAAACGAAATACGTCCCATAGTCGAGACAGCATAAGACTACCTTGAACTGTGGTGCCCACTCTCAGGGTTCCTACCAGATTATGGTATATTTGTTCTTTGGGACGCAGAAGGAGATATCTGTGTCGTTTCCGCCAACGTAGAATGAAATTGGGAAAGACATTCTGGCCGACATATTACTGCAATTGGCAATTTTGAAGAAAGGATTAGCAGTTTTCTTAAGAACTTTTTCCGATGCACTTTTGCTGTAAATGCAATCCATTTGAACATAAAGATTACAAGGTAGACGAAACATGATCGTTCAATTACTAATCTGCAACCTACGAAGTGTAATGCTACAGAGATTGGATAAATAATTGTACATCCATTATATACTTAAATACTGTGGGCTCAGATGAGGGCTGAATAAAATCTATCATTTCTGATAACATGGAATACGACATCTCGTTGTAATTCGTAAATAACTGCCGTTCCACACAAACCGACCCTACCGCCACAAGAACAATTGTATTACTGCACATGTTACACAGTTTTGCGACACTTTCGGCTTTGATGTTGGCCATCCTCTGGTTACTGACACACAAGATGTATGAAAAGGAATCTAATTTTACGGGGTTAAAATACAAAAATATATAATAATAATTTCAAGTATCCGACAAGGAACTGAGACCTCATTTACTTTTAGATCCGGTGTTTTAGACAAACGAATGGTTTTTAAGTACTCTTTAGGGAATTTCGATTATATTTTTCGTATTACGATGTATTGATCTTGTTGAATACTCTCAACTGTTTCTTATTCACTAATTTCTGTAAAGTCAAAACTTGTTAAAAACAGGCTTGTCCCTTCCTGAACACGTGTCATTCTTGAACCGATCCACTACACATCGCAAAACCTATTGTTTGTGTGGGATATTTGTAGAGTATATCCTGAAAGCGAAGTCTTTGTTTACGGTCCAGTAGTGTCTACTTATAGGCCTACCTATTCATGTCGTGGTTCTCCAACTGCGTTTTGTGTTTCTGAAATTAATGTGTGTTCACGCGTTTTAATGCCAGAATTACTAATCACTAACCTTGCGTGCTTAACGTAGGTTTATCTGACATACGTATGTCATGAGGCTGCTCACGCATGCGTGTTTGCTTCTGCAGCTAGATCCAGACTAGAGTAGTTTCTTGTGGTTCCCATTACCACGTGACGTGTAGGTCACACTCCGTCTGTGTGTTCTGATTGGTGGGTTGACTAAAACCCCAAAAGAGGTTTTCGCGTGACTGTATTCATGTCATTAAGTTGCCTATCTTCCCTTGTTGTGTTCGTGTGTTTTCCTTTTGCCATATCGACGAGGCCCATAATATTTCCTCCACATTCCGAAAGGGAATGTTTGTTTATGAAAAGTTCAAGGTACCTGTGTTGTTGCTAAACGCTGGGGCTGAACGGTCTTTATGCCAGCCCAGAATATGTTTTTTTTCCCCGCTGTTTGGACATTTCAGTTGACAAATACCTCCTTTTGAATAAATGTATTGGTAATGCCGTTACTTGCCACGGACTTTCCCAATGGTGTTGTTTGTTTTGCATGTAATTCTAAGGTCCGCACGTGTTAAAAAAGCTTGTAATATATCCAGTATCTTTGCTTACTAAAGTAAAGTTAACATATTTTGCACGTTAAATTTCTTAATTTTGTTTAGGCAATTTCTTCTCCCACTTCTGCAATCTACTCATGTGGTACTGATCATTAAAAGGAATATATCTTATCGTGTTTCGCTGGGAAAACCGCGACCCAACCCAACATTAAAAGCACTCCCTGATAATAAGGTATAAATAGAAACACTACGCTTAAACAACATAGAAATTTCACATGTAAACAACAGACTTTATGACCATTAATGCACGTATGTTAAATAAACTTCAGATTTCTGAACAAACTCTTCGCCCATGTTATTACTCAAAGTGAGAACGTAAAAGCAATAAACAAACACACGAACACAAAAACAAACAAACATACAGACATATAGTGGATTACTTAAAAAACAACCCTCGTTTCCAGGAGTACAACCCTGTTTTGGCAAGTTTTACCTCTACACAAATTAGCTGATAAGCAGCAATTAACTCCATTACACAAAACTAACACGTATGCTGCACATTACAATACAAATGCCTCAAATAGAGCACTTTAATAGAGACTAGTCGCATATTCAAAACATCGAAAGTAAAAGGGAATGAGATCTCCATTGCTCAAATTATATAAAAAAGCACAGCCCAGCACAACACTATATGTATTTATGTTTGCACACTATACAGTTACTTATGTACGCACGCTATGCTACACGTTTCGGCTCAGCTGAGCCATTCTCAGGTGCATGTACATATCAATAAAACACTGATCGTTAGTTGTATGATATAAAAAACTATTAGTGAGATCTCACTAACATACTGTTTAAAACTGTAAAATACCCAGATAAAACTGAACTTAAACGTAAACACTTATCTAACAAATAGTTTTTTCCAAAGTCTATTATTATGACGAATTACATGGGTTAATTGGAGACGTCAAAGGTGGATCATTCCCGTTTTTTACTTTTTGGTGAGTCCAAATATTATCCCCGTAATAGGTGATGTAAAGTCCAAGTTCTATAGGAAGAGTCGGGAATCGTGGAGTAGCTCAGCTGCACACTGCATATTTCGAAGTGTGTTTTTTATCATACAACTTGAGTGATATTGACACATCGGGATGGCCCAACTCAAGAATCTCAATTCCATCGATGATAAATTAAATTGTACATGTTCACACTTTAATCTTTTTATAATCAAATTTCTCGACATGCTTCTTCTATGTGGATGACCTGAAGATGACCGAGATCAAAACCCGAAAAACATTTCCATAAGAATGTAAGGGATATACAGCAACACAATCGTGTTAACGGCGGTAGAACTGGTGTATAATTTCAGTGCTTGGAGATTTAGCTTACCAGAGTTACTATAACCATTTACGTTTGTGTTCCTGTGTCTATATTATCCTGCCTGAAAAGCAAATTTTCAAAAAAGACAATATTTATTTAAAAAGTAAACCTATAACATTACACTAGGTGTCTAGGAAAGATAAAACACACTGTTAGACAATACTATTACCGTAAAAAAAGTTTTAAAATATGATTGCGGCTGGGCACAATGAATCATAGTCCGAATGTCGACGGCAGCTCGACAAACTTCCTTTGTGATAATACCACTACCGAACAACGATTACATATACATGTCTCCACGCCAATCTCAGCCCTGTTTGAACTCTAACCCCAAACGTTTTTAGTCTCTAGTTCTACCGGTCATTAATTAGAAGCCTATGGTGCGACATTATCTGTGGGTAACGTTGCTGGATCTGCGAGGAGGGTTGGATTGAGGGTGGTAGTTTTATCTCTTGATGTTTGAGGGAGTGTGTGGGAGTTTGAAGGGGTGGTAGAAGAGTTGAGTGTCACAGACACACTCTCTCAACCCACATCCCTGTCCAACATACCCACCCTGCGATACTACAGTAATCCAGACACCCCTCCCCCCCCCCCCGCCACCACAAACTTTTCGGTTTTTATATATCTGTAAAAATGTCAGGGTAACATATGTTTAAAGGGGGTCGTAAATTTTAGTTACAGTGGCAATCGAATAAGGAGCACGTGGTAGAGAATTTGACTGAGGCAATGCGTTATAAGCCGGAAGGTCGTGGGTTCGATTCATGATGGTGTCATTGGAATTTTTCATTTACCTAATTCTTCCGGCTGTACTAACAGAAATGAGTACCATAAATATTTACTTGGGGGTAAAGGCGGCCGGTGCGTAGGGCTGACAACCTTACCACTTTAATGTGCCAACTGTCTCGAAATCTTGGCATCTCAACCTCCTGGAAGCCTCAGGGCCTGCACAGGGATTGCTTCTTTTACCTGCCAGTCGAATAGAGAGGACAGATTAACCCTTTAAAGAAGAAGCCTGTCTGTTTTATATAAGGACTCAGTCCGTACCGCGCTGTAAACACTCTCCACTTCGGTTATAAAAACCGATCTCTTAATGTTTTATAAGGCAAAAGTTGCTGTTTGTTCTGAGATCCGTACAAAACACATAAACGCAATGTGGGCACCACGTAGAATTTTTTAATGTTAAACTTGGTGATACGTGAAGTTACCGCTAGGCTTTAAAAGGTTAAGGCAGTAGGATGTAAGGAAAGAATTTTTATTTTACAACTTTCAGGTTAAGGCGGACAAAATAAAATTGACTACCCGGACAAAAATGATAGTTGAAATAAGCAAGCAAAATTGCTCTGTTCTTCAACCAGCACATACGCACCCCGCCGGCGGGGTGCGGGGGGGGGGGGGGGTGGAGGGAGTTTAGTATTCGTACCATGTAGGTCGGTTGAAGGAATTCTAGCTCGCGTACACTTGCAGGGTTAATCACGGATTGTCTTACTACATAAAAACACTGGATGTTTATTTCATGTGTTATTACGTTCTTATTTCAAGCAACATGACCTGCACAAATTATTTGTCGCAAAACCTGGAAATAAATTTACTAACGGGTGAAGTTCTGTCAAAGGCAGAGCGGCGCTTCTGAAAAGCTGTACGTGGACAGAGAGGCATCGGATTCGGTAAGGATTACAGTTTCACACTAACTGTTGTGACACTTGTTTAAGCCAGACGTTGCTTACCCTCTCATTTTTCAGAGTCCTCCATACAGGCTAACAGATCTGCTGCACTTCGAATACACGTTAACCGCTTATTTCGTATATAATTCCGGGTTAAACTTCCAATGACACCCAACTTAATACGAATTTTGCGTGCAGTATCCGAAAGGACAAAGTCGCTACTATGAGAAAAAAATAGAAATCATATAATATCTGGGTCGACAATGTGAACTGCTAATCTAAATCTATTTGACAGTGATAAAGCAGAAAAAAATAAAAAACGGCGACAAACGAAAATATCCGGAAACGCAAGGTGCTACAACAAAATCAATGCCAACGACACGAGAACATGTGTTTTCCGTATAAGAAAGTGGCCTGATAAAATTTACTTCAATGATATTGTACGGTAAGCAAAGAGAAGGAAATAAACTGAAGGTAGTTACAGAATTTTGTTTGTTAAAAGGGAGGCACGACTTTCTCTTGACTGTGAGATAATCCACTTTTATATTCAGCACAGGCACCATAAGCAAGAACCTCGAATATTAACTTACAGATTTTCTGTATTATTCGCACAAATAATATAGTAGAATAGTAAATAACTTTTGACAATGTAAAGCTTCCGGTAGTCAGAATAAACAGACACGTGTTATTATTCCCGAAACAGTAGCCAGAACAGTGTTACACAGATAACCTGGCTGTCTACGGGGTAACATTGCTTATATACAAGAAGATACCCGGTTTGACCCTGGGTCAGTGCGCCGGTTATCCTAAGGAAACACCTATTCCTCTCCACTTCCTTCAAGTTCACCCAACGTCAACGTAATCTCTTAACATCTGATGTTAAAAGACTTCTGAAGTATACACACCGTCTTTGAAAGTCTACAAGCCATCTACGTACCCATCTAAAACAACATTTGCTTCTTAAACTGTTTATTTGCCAACAGTAATTGAGGAGCAGAAATAAATTTGCAGAGTTCTAAAGATTGTAGCCAATTGGAGTGATTTGTATTGATATGAATAACGAAGTAACAATGCTGCGCAACAGAATTCGGCTTCTTGCGCTGTTCTCGATTGTACAGTATTTACCTTTAGTTCGTCATAACATATAGGCCTACTTTTTTTTTTCATGGTGCAACAGCCCCAAATGGGGCAAGGCCCCCTTATTATCGAGGCTTCACGATCACACTCAGATACACGACACTCGGTAGGACTCCTCTGGACGAGTGATCAGCCCGACGCAGAGACGTCTGCCTGACAACACACAACACTCACAAGAGAAAGACATGCATGCCTGCGCCGGGATTCGAACCCGCAATCCCAGCAAGCCAGCTGCCGCAGACCCACGCCTTAGACACAACATATATATATATAGACATAACATATATATGTATATATTAAGGATTAGCAGGCGTCGCTTAAGAATGTAATCCACGTTCCTAACTTCTGCCTCACATGTACGCCTGTAGTGTTACATCAGATTCACTGTGGAGACCTATCAAAGTACGTGCTACCCAGTTACCCACACCCTAAAATCCATTTTGAAAATCAATGAATTTACAATTTTATGGCAGCGGCAGATATTCTTACGTCTATTAAACAGCAGTACTTATTCTATATTCAGCTATTTTTCTGAAACGTGTAATTTTTAAATTTTACTCTTCAATTTTCAACTGGAATGTCACTAATGTCAATAGTAAAAATTTGTTACAAAATAGTACTGTGACAGAAAGGGAAAGTTGTTCGGTTGCAACTGAACATTACACAATAAATAAATAAATAAATATTCGTAATATTTTCATGTAAGACTAAAGGTTCTAAAATTTTAAAGGAATTTTTTTGATTGGTATAAAGTGTTGTTATATTCAGAGACAAATTCGGGACAGCTGTGTGATTTATAACTATGAAAACTTCGCAATACGGAGAAGATCCGCCTAGGATTCCTAAAGCAGAATCCATAAATCACACTTTCCGGAATCCTACAGTGTAGCACAACGGTACCAGCTACACAAGTTCAAATACACACATAGGCCTACGTATACTTTTAAAATTTATGCCCAATCGCATCTTAGAAAGCCCGGTTTGCGCATAGCAAAAAAAAAAAAGGTTTTCAAAGCCGGGCTCCACAGCATAAAAGCCCCAATCTGCAATTAAAAAATAAAATTTTTACAGTACCTTCTGTTTTAAACTTGTTTCAACTGTTCCCAGGTGAGTGTTTTGGAAATTATTACAGCCGTTTAATAAACTTGGTGTGAGAGTGGCCAACCCGACAAATGGCGTACAAAGAATAGCTCACATTCATGAACTAGAAACGGAAGTCTTGGAAGGAGTTACAAGGGTTATATACTTTTCTGTAAAAGCCTCAGTACCTAAGGTGAGGGCACGAAGTACGTAAAATAACCCTATCAAGATTAAACTTAATCTACGTACATTATGTATGAGCCATTTATTATGGAAGTGGTGGAAGTCAAATTCTTTAAAAAAAATTAAACTTGTCACATATGCATACAAAGTGATAAGTTGCATTTATATAATGAAGAATTTAGGTTCTAATTCTAGGCGATAAAGGCAGCACAAGGCTGATTATTAAACAGACTTGAAAGCACTCATTTTGAACGTGAAATAAGTCACGCCAGCTGTTTGCTCCTAAAGTGTGTCGCTTGTTTATTTAAAACTTTTTAATAAGTAATTTAATCAAGGCACTCTTCGTTATATGCGAGTTTGAAAAATTCGATTTGACCACACCATTTGAGAGAGATCCGGAGTCGGGGGGGGGGGGGGGGAGTACAGTCAAGCATACTGTTGGATCACATTTTCCCATAACAGCAATATCAGATGTAACCTTTCGAGGTTCCATTTAGCATGGATTCAGGAAGGCATGACTCGACGGGTTTCTGCGTAAAGTCACACTAAATTACACTACACCATGTTATCCGTTACGTGTCATTACTTAATTACGCATTTTAGCCTAAATCAACATTAAAAGGAAAAGAGATAAACTGGTGCTTACGGGCAAAGTAGGGCCAGTTTAGATTCGTGAAATTTCACTCTATATGAATGGTTTTCGAACACAACGAACGCATAAATCAAGGCGCACACTCGATTTATAACAGGCTGTGATAAATGCGTTTTTCTAAATGATGATATGAATGTTATAACATCACAGTGGTTAAAGTAAAGAAATGCACGTATGTATCATCATTTGAAAATCAGACAAGGCCAACATTTAGATTACGTTATAAAATGCCACTTTCTTCAACAACTTTGTACAAATTAGGCCTAGTATTACTACCGCTGAAATTTTTAATACTGTTTCTTAGTGCTTGTAGAATTGTAACCTACGAAGCTATTAAATGTCAGAAAAATACGAAGAAATTTGAAATTATCATTACATGAGAAAAAGCCTTCAGCGTCTTTGAATCGTAAGCCAGAAGATCAGCCACTTGTATGGGAAAGAAAAAACATATTTATGTAAAAATATATAATGAGGAGGAATATGGAGGAATATACCACTCTGAAAATCAAATTTTGCTACGAAAAAGTAAAAATAAAACAGATTTATACTTCTTAAATAAGTACGTAAATCTCATGAATGGTGAGGAAGGAAAAATTAGTTTTGCAAATTTTTGGAATATGAGACACTTCAAAGAAACTGCGAAAAAAAAGGCAACAGAAAAATTACAACAGCAGACCAAGGTGCTGTACCTTGCAATATTTACATACCGGTAAAGAAGGTGTACAAGTATGTTTCTTGGATATCTTGAGTGTTTCTTCAGGAAAATTAGACCATACTTCTTATGCAAGCGTTCCTGGAACAGATTTACACGGGAAAAGACGTTCCTGGAAAAAATAAAGGCGCCATAAATGATGTTAAATGACATAATCAAACTGTTTACGCATTTTAAAATCATTGCACAAGATCCCATAACCCAGAAGGGAAATATGTGAGCCCTAACTTAGATATTAGGCAAATGTTTCAACTTATACGGTGAAAAACGTGAAGAAAATAACGCATCCCATATTCACGAATGATTATAGATCAAAAAAGAAAAACTTAATGAGGAGCTCGTTTACATTTTCACCGTCCACAAAAAGGCATATGCCAAAAATATGATATGCTGAATCTGAAAATCAAGACGTCTAATACTGACGAAGGAAAAGCAGACCTTACGCAACAACAGGATATTCATATAAGAAATGCCGAATTAGCCAGGTCTCTTGCAAGAAGATCAAGAAGCGCATCACAAAATCATAATGCATATTTCGCTTTGCACTCGAGCTACAAAAAGCACTACCGTATCCCAAGCCTTCAGTTGCCATTGCACATTACGTGTAAAAGCGGATTATAAAAATATGTGTTACTATAATTTGTACAATGATAATTTTCACATCTGCTTTGGGAAGAGAATACGAGAGTCCACAGGTGCTAAAGAAGTGACGTTATGTTATGTAAAAACACATTAAGAATGGCATAACTATAAACGTGTTATGGAACGCAGCGACTCGTGTGCCAGCCAGAACTACAATTTACAGATGGCTTTGACATTTAATAAAGTGCTGACAATTAGAAAATCATCATCTTCAGTCTTTTCCTTGAACGTCTTACATATGCTCTGAATTTGTACGAGGAAATTATTTTCTCAAATAAAGCCGCAATTTTAGATTCTGATTAAAATTTTAGTTTGTACTTCCAACTTTCTGAGCAGCTCCATCTGCTGAAGTTTCGACAACTTAAAATATGTGCCTTTAGAGGATTGATTTTAGTAGCTAAGACGTTGAATCCTTTAGCGAGTCATGGGACGGGACAGCCTTACGCTCTTCCTGTGGAAGGAGATAATTTGCAAGTCCGGCAATTCAGGGAATTAAAAGTTAAAGACCATAAAAAAATTGTAAACCACCGCAGAAAGACGACATTATATTCCGCGATTCCAGGTTCTCACAGTGGCGTTCCGTAAGATGCAGATCTTCTGGGATATTAGCCGTATCGACTGAGTTACCTACTTTCCTTCGAGACGTTTCAAATGAATGTCGGTAACTCTTTACCAGTCGACACGGCGTAATATCGCGGAAGACTTTAATCTTCAGATTTTAACCGCGTCCAGTAAAGTGAATAATCCCGGAATTTGTCTTAGCTTTTACAAACCCATACAAAAAGTCAGAACGATAACTTGACTCCAATAAAATCAAGCCTTCGAACCTTTTTGTTTTCTATTCCTTGTGTTTCTTGGTAGGATTTTAGGAAGCGTAAGACAATGTACACGTTCATATTGGTTCTAGGGAACACAAATCTTGTGTTCCAACTGCGTAAGCTTCTGCAATCCCGAGACCCCGTCCTCTATTCTCACCCCATAGGATTAGCCCCATTTGTATTCTTTTAAAACCAACATCCATATGGGACCACACCGCACACAACACGTCACAGGCAAACTCCTTTAGGTTGTAAGCGGCACACTGTTATTCCTTACTGGACGAATGCACCACATATAACAAGCGTGTACATCAGAACACCGCCATCCTGAACAGTGGATTTAGAGGTAAGATTTTCGATTCAGCTTGAATATTACGTATTTATGGGTTCAGCAGGAGGTTTTTAGGTTTGTGCATTAGATTGCGGCGCATAGGCAATAATGTCCAACACACTGGGTCAGATTAGTACGAAAAGTATTATGTTGAAAATAAATATCTTCGTGGAAAACTTTTCAACCGTAATTCCGAGTTTCATGATGATAAAAAAATAGCAATTCTCGTACGGGCGATACGGGAGAACGGACACCACTTCACCCGCTACAATTAACACCTGGGTAGAATGCAATAGAATTCGTGCTGTACATGCTGTACAAATTACTGATACGTATGCTTTATATCAACAATCCTAAAACATAACACCGCGGAGCCCGGGGTTCCATCACTGGCCAGTCCGTGCAGGATTTGTGATGGACACAGCGGCATTAGGAAAGGGTGTCCACTGCGTACTTCGGTTCACCTGTCACCATCACAACACTTCCACTCATACTTTAGTTCGTCTACCATCCTCACTGTATAATCTTGGCAACTAACAGCGTCGATAAACAGAACATTTCTGTCTCGAATTCTCAGTTTCGTATTTGCGTAAGACACTTCCAGTTCGTTCGCAGACTCTGTCAACTACAACAATAACAACTATTTCTATCGCATGTCGTATAAGGGGGAACTTAACAGGTAAAGTGACCATTTCTTCCCTGGCATTTCCCGGGATGAGGACAGCACTAAAATAACAAATTGATACACATTTTTCAGCCGTGTTGTCTTCATATCTCACATGCATCTTTAAATACTCCTCACTGCGGAGCACTGTTGCCCTCTCCTCGTCGGGCATGTCGCTAACAAGATCCAAGAAAGTCTCCATTCTAAATCACATTAACAGGAAGGCGTAATAAAATCTAAAAACTAAAACACGGGCAAAATCTGGGACACAGTCCGAAACATGTCATTTCGGGGACTGTCCCCGAAAGTACGGGAAGAATAGTCGCCTTAATATACGGCCACATTATTTCGTTTATTGTAGCTTTAAAATTTGTGCTATAACATGTTACTCTTTGCTCAACAAGCTTGCTACATTCTCAAATTGCGTACACACACAAGGGGCCGGGTATATATTTTGGGGGTGCTGGAAATTCCATCACATCAGTACCCTGCTGCAACGTTGGCTCAGTGCCACCCTGATCCAATCGGATATCCTGCGCTCCCATTAAATCTAAACTATACTTCGCTAATTTTCCTGAAGCTGTTTTCAACAAACCTGACCTACAAAGACACCCGACGTTCTGAGTTCCGAACGTAACATCCACTTTCCGTTTCGTAGGTCGTGCCAAACAAGGTGTTCGAGAATAGGGTGCTGAGAAGGATATTTGGCCCTCACGGGGACGAGGTAACAGGGGAGTGGAGAAGACTACATAACGAGGTACTTAATGATCTGTACTCATCACCAAATATAATCCGGGTGATCAAATCGAGAAGAATGAGATGGGCGGGGCACGTAGCACGTATGGGGAGGGGGTGCATACAGGATTTTGGTAGCGAGGCCTGAGGGAAGGTGACCACTTGGGATACCCAGGCGTAGATGGGAGGATAACATTAAAGTGGATCTTCTAGAAGTGGGATGGGGGCATGGACTGGATTGAGCTGGCTCAGGATAGGGACAGGTGGCGGGCTCTTGCAAATGCGGTAATGAACCTTCGGGTTCCTTAAACGCGGGGAATTTCTTGACTAGCTGAGAAACTGTTAGCTTCTCAAGAAGGCCTCCGCTCCATGGAGTTAGTTAGTTTGTTTGTTAGTTAGGTCGTACCAAAGAATGCGCCGAACTCCAACGGCCAGCGTATCATTTTGTAAGGTAAATAAATGACTGACTGACTGACTAAGTGATTCCATGGAGCACAGTCATTCTTCAGAAGCTAACAGGTCCTCAGCTAGTCAAGAAATTCCCCGCACTTTCTGAAACGCGAAGGTTCATTACCGCATTCACAAGAGTCCGCCACCTGTCCCTATCCTGAGCCAGATCAATCTAGTCCACGCCTCCCCATCCAACGTCTCGAAGATCCATTTTAATATTATCCCTCTTCTAGGCCTAGGTCTTCAAAGTTGTCTCCTTCCCTCGGTTCTCCCCACCAAAACCCTGTATGCAAATCTCCTCTCCCCCATATGTGCTACATGCTTTGCCCATCTAATTCTTCTTGATTTGATCCCCAAAAAGCATTTGATGAAGAATACCGATCATTAAGCTCCTCCTCATGTAATCTTCTCCATTCCCCTGTTACTTCTTCCTCAGCACACTATTCTCGAACACAATCAGCCTACGTTCCTCCCTCAATGTGACAGCAAGTTTGACACACATACAAAACACCAAGCAAAATTAGTTCTTTATATCATAACCTTTACATTTTTGGATAGCAAACTGGAAGACAAAAGATTCTGCATCGAATGATAGCAGGCATTCACTCTTCAATCTGCTCTTAATTTCTCCATAAATGGAATTTTAATTGTTAGGGTTGTTCCCAAATATTTGAACTGTTTCACCGTTTCAAAGGATTTATTACCTATCTTCATGTTGTGATTTTTTCTGCATGCTGATCTCAAGACATGACCATGTACTTAGTTCTCTCAGCACTTACTTCTAGACTAACCTCCTTACTAGCAACTACTAAAGCATCTGTGTTTTTCTTTACAGTATGTATGCTTCCACTCAGCATATTAACATCACAGCATACACCAAAAGCTAATGTGTACCATTCAATTCCAAGCCCTCCTGGTTTGCCCGAACCCTCCTAGTGACATATTCTATAGCAAAGTTGAAAAGCAATGGTGACAAAACATTTCCTTGTTTCAAAACATTCCTAATAGGAAACATGTCAGACAAATGTTTGCCCACCCGGACTCTGCTACAGGCTTCACTTAGACACGCTATTATTAGCCTTACTAGTTACAAGGGGATATCAAACTCAATGAGAACATTATACAACACCTCCCTCCTAACTGAGTCATAGGCTTTCTTGAAGTCTATAAGTAGCTGATGCACTGCCTCCCTGTATTCCCATTTCTTTACAAGTTTTTGATGACTACTGAATAAATGATCAGCAGTTGACGTGTTATGTCAAAATCCACACTGATGACCTCCAATAATGTCCTCTGCATACGGAGTTAACCTTGAATGAAGGATGTTGGATAGAATTTTGTATGTAGTTGATAAAGTGATAAGCCTCGATAATTACTACAATCTGTTTTATCATCCTTCTTATGAATGCGTACAGTGATTGAACCTTCTATTGTTCAGGCAATTTTTCCTTATTCTAAATAGAAATAATAACTTTATGGATCTCAGACTGAATTGTCCTAACCCCTGCTTTAATCAGTTCTGCTGGAATTTGATCAATACCTGGTGATTTGTGTCTTTTAAGCTTTTCAATAGCCATCTCAACCTCAATGACACTGGCCTCAGGCACTAGTCGCTCTGCTGTACGTATTTCAGTCTGCCTATCATTAACCCCAAGCACATTCAACACCTGACAGAAATGATTCCTCCACCTAGCCAGAATACTGTGGGAGTCTGCTACCAGGTCACCTCATCCTTTACTATATTACTTTTAGGCTGGTAACCCTTCTTAAAGTCATTGATGCGCCTATACAAGTCCCTGATTTTCTTTTTCTTACTTTGTGTCATTAATTTCAACCTCCAAGCTGGAGGAATACCCACTGTCGGCTGCCTGAGACTGCTTAGTCATTGGCTACATTTGGTAGCTACCCTCAATGTGGAAGTGCTCCCCTCTATCCTCAACCTCTGGACGCGCCATACCGCGGTGACACAGGACCCACCTAACATGGACGCAATAACTTCGCCCAACCAAAGCTTGCGGTTCACGATGGTTATGCCCACTACTTATTGTAAAAGCAACTTAAATTACATCAATTACAGGCAGAACCTACACAACTCTACCTTTGCTTCACTACTGTTGCTGGAATACGACAACGTTCTCCACTCGCAATATTTCCGTACAAGCCCTGACAAGGTCAAAATTGCACTACATTAATTCGATCCGCCATTTCTTCGTTGCGATAGGTGACATACAAGGGAAGAACAAAGAAACCCAATCCGGCGCCAATCCTCCATTACGCGTGCGCACTTGGACGCGCAGTGTCGCCAACGAGTAGTCATAAAACCATATGCGTCTAGTTGTGTTATGAGTTTAACCTAATAAGTAGACTTCATATTCTAAATCAAGCAATATAGGATTGCCAGGTGTTGTGGATAATAGCTCTAATAACGTGAATTCCCGACAATTTCTACGTACATGGTCTGTAGGAGTGAATCGATAGAAAAAATAGTTGACTTTGCTTGCTGCACTCTTGAATTTTCGAACAAAATAGAGAAGACACGCTAGACATTTTCAACTATGTATAAAACGATGTTGCTGTTATTCTGTTTAGGTTGGCTATCGAGGAAGGGAATTTAATTCGATACATAAATACGGTCTGTGCGAAGTTCGGAACAGGGGTTAATGTATGCACATTGAGTACGGGTATAAGAATACAACGAGATTGTCTTTGTGCATTTTTTAATAATTCGATGCCAAAATGGCACACAGGAGTCGCGTCATTAACCTGTACAAAACAGTAAGTACAATGTTCACTAATTACAGTATATCTGTAGCAATGTGTTTTAAGTTTATCGTACAACGAACTTCTGTAATATGTTACACCGTTTAACTTGACCCCATCAATTACATTACACACAGTGATCATCAATGTGGTACCGCTTAAAGAACAAGGGATAGAAGTAACACTAATCACTGTGCATGCCCTCTCAATTATATGTGTACCTGTACAGTATATGAATCGTCATACTCTTCTGGTGTTTCATAAGGTGCGAGAAACATGTTCTTAATGTCTCAGTGTTACATAGAATGAGAGCCAGGGAGAACTAAGTGGCGAGACTCCCCATGAAGAGGGTCAGTAGGCAGTGTACAGAAATCCATGGCCTCCGTATATTCCTCACAGACCTGCAGAGCAACAGTAACTCATCAATCAACTCTTGCACCAGATGTTTCATTTCCACAGTCAGTTTCACGTCCTATAAAAGATGTCACAAATAAGCATCCATGTGCTTCAACCTATTGATGTATGTTTAACAACACAAGCTGTTGATTCCAAAAGATTTTTGGAAAGAGGTGCCTTCCAAAGTCTGAGTTAATAAGTTACCCAGTGACCATGACATGTGTGGAAAACAGCTGTTAGATGCCTGGATATTCCAGCCAGCTGCCAGGAATCCATGTGCTTCCCATTCATACGAGAACTTGTTCTGATGTTCAACATGGTTTTGGTCCTCATCACAGTGGAAATATAAGCAAAGTAAATGAGGAAACAAACTCAATCGAGCCACACTTCAGAGCTGCGAGCTTCTATCACCCACATGCCTGCAGGTCATCGACACTGAAGTCAGGAGGTAGATGAGATTGGAAATGGGAGACATACTAATAGGAATTAACCTACAGTAGACAAAAACAGACTCATTTGGCACTTGCCTGGAATATAAAGTGAATTAGATGTTAAACCAATGTAGTATCATAAAAATAAAGTTAATATGACAAAATAATAACAAACCACAAAAGCCATTGGCCACAGTTTAAAGGAACATAAACAGTTGCTGAGAGGTGTAGCAGGGGGAGGAGTGGCTATCTTTGGTACACGCTATTTTTAACTGGGATGGGACCCCATGGTATTTTACCAGTATGAATAAGCAGGGTAAGTGCTTAGTGGAACAATCCCTAATTTCATAAAGCAAACAAAATCCTGTTGAGGAAAGACAACTCTCCAGCCCAGAGCAAATGCCAAAGTAAGTGACTTGATGGAGGTACAGAAAGACAGACCAGTACTCACAGTTAGTGCTGGAATAAAGCCCAGTTAAACCAGGGCTGTGGAGTCGGTACATAAAACCTCCTACTCAAGACTTTTCAATTTTTAAAGCTCTTGACTCCTTCTTAAAAGCTTAATATGTATTTAAATCTCTCACTCCCTCATAAAAGCTTAGTGTGTATTAATAATGGTAAACCTACTAAAATGGTATCATAAGACACTTCATTACCACCACATGAATCATCAGGCTACTTTTTACACTAACAACCTATATTTAAATATAAGTCTAATGGTTGTTGTAGCTAGTATCTATTTAAGATTTTATGTTGAGGCTGGAATCGGAGTCAGTACATTTATGCTGACTCCGACTCTACTCAAAATTCCTTCTGACTCCGACTCCACAGCCCTGAGTTAAACTCACACACACACACACACACACACACACATACATATATCTATATATAGTTTAAAAAATTTAATAACACACTCTTCGTGCTGAAAGAGGACCTGCTTCTTGAAGGACTGACATATTTGTCTACACAACTGTGATATCAGAGCAGTAAAAGAGGGTAGCTGAGCAGGAGAGACAAGTTAAGACAGGTAGAGAGAGGGCAGGCATATTTGAAAAACAACAAAACTGGAAGTAACTGGGACTTCAATGAAGAGAAAACAGGATATATGGCATTAAAGTCATGAGCTGTTTTAAGTATATATTATGTATGATTTGGTAATGTTTCAGTTGTTGCATCTTGGCCGAGAATATCCAGGGGGCTACGATTACTTCCGAACACGCCTGAAGCGAGCTTTTCTTAAGAATCAACAAGTCAGTGATCCCGAGAAAATTGATGTTTTGATTGCTCATGGGAATTATGTGGTGAAGGAACTTGAAGCCCTCTATATGCTCCGTAAATATCGCACCCTGAAAAGGAGATATTATAGTGATAATTAATTATATTGTTGGGTGTGTAATGGTTCGCAAAATTACTAGATGTAATAGTGCTGGGGTATAACTGTACAAAGTAAATAATTTATTCTTAACAATGGGCTTTGTAATCTCAGCAAAGAAATTATTTTGGCTGTTGTGTAGAAATTTAGGTAGGCCTACATGAAATTACTTCTTAGGTGTTTTGATTTTTAAAAATGAAAAGACAGAATGCTTTCCAGGTGATGTTTAAGGTCTCTTGAGCATTAACGGGGGGTTACCATTAGAGTTTCTGCTCTCAAGTTTATTCCACAGTGGGGGCACTGTCTTTGTACAGATTGCATGCACATAATTGCAGTAAGTTCTATAAAGTTTTTAACCTAATGGATTTGTGTTTAAGTGGACTGCACAGTGTTCCAAAAAATGTACCCAGAAGTCAAATAAGTATGTACAAAAGCTGATCCAAAATATTAGTCTTTAGAATATCCCCAGAATGAATTAGGTACTTCTGGTGCAGCATGCAACATAAATAATGTATCTTTAATGTAAATATTTTAGTAATAAGATTCATATTGTCATGTGATAAACTGTGAAGAAATATTACTGTAAAACATCAGTACAGAAGCTTCAAAGGGAATAAACTAATCCACAGTGTGGGGGTTTTACGAAGTTAATAGTGGTTGTGAAAGAACCTAGTCATATAAAAAACAATATACTGCAATTTATGTAGAGGCCTAAATTCGGAATTGATTTCTTGCAGCCACAAAGTAATTAGATGGTACTACAGTCTCTTGTGGACCAGGACAGTGCAGTCAGTATAGCGACTACACTGTGGGCTGGATGGGGATCGAATCCTGGTAGGAGCGAGATTATTCGCACCTGTCCAGACTGGCCCTGGTGCCCACCCAGCCTCCTGTACAATTGGTACCTGGTCTTTCACTGGGGTAAAGTGGCCAGGGTGTGGAGCTAACCACCCCACTCTCTTCTAGCACTGAGACTCACAAAAGGGTAGAGCTATACCTCTACTTCCCTTGGGCCTTAGGCCTGTATAGGGATCCCTTTACCTTTTTTTACAGTCTCTTTTATTGTCTAATTTTTGTGTTCAGTCCTTTCTATATGTGGGAACCATGAACATCCAAACTGGTTGGCGGACTGACATGAATAAATTTCCAGTACTTTTATTGGTAATGGTAATGAGCTTTATGAAGTTATATTTTGTGCAAAGATAAACTGAATTGCACGTTGTGACTTCTGCTTACTGTTAACATGATTTACATTTTGTAAATATCTTTCTCTGTGGGATATGTTTCTACAAAATATATCTGTGCTTTATGCAGTATGAAGTCATATTGTGACTCGTGTATTCAATTTCAGTTACTGATATATTCCTTTTTATGGTGGTCCTTGGCTTTTGGCTGTGCCATAAATGTGAAGAAGTGTATCCACACACATTTGCATTTCAGGAGGTGTGTCGATCAGTTTGCTGATATCTGCATACAATGCAATTTGAGTGGTGAGGTGTTAGTATGATATGGTCAAACAGAAACACCTGATCGTGGTGTGCCTCCTATAAAAAGTAAACTACAAGACAGAATTGTTTACAGACAGACAAGAGAAACAGTATGCAACATTATACACTTTCATAAAAAATGAAGCATCTTTTCCTGAAAACTGACAAACATATGTTCGAGGCTACAGGGGTGTCAGGAGTGTACAGAGAATTTTAAGAAGTGGAAAGAATTTAATCTTGGCGGTCTTATTTGTGTACAAACTCATGCAAAGGGGGAATCTGCAAGTCTGCGAAAGCTATAATAGACAACATTCATGAAAGTGTCAGAGTGCCAAATTGTTAAGAATTCCTGCATCGTGGAATAAAAATGACCACCCTTGAAACAGGCTTATGCTAAATTAGTGAAATACTCATTAATTTCAAGTGAAGCATTTTGACAGCACAAAAAGTTGTTCTTTATTTAGGTTTGCAACAGTGCCTGTATCTTTGCTAACCCTGATCAAATTAACAATAACTCAGGTAGCCTATAGAAGCCAAAGGGGTGCGTGCAACATATATAGTGCCATGTAAGGGCCAGTTTAACAGGCAACAGTAATAACAATATTTTTTAAAAAGTAGAACAGTGTAACAAACAAAAGACTTGCCATGTTACCAAACTGATTCAAAATACAGAAACCCCAGTTCATGGCCTTACATATTTCTATTCCAGCCCTTTGCAGGAACATAATTTTGAATATCAGGGCCAAGACAGAATATGGAGTGGTGTTGCTAGAACTTGCAGAAACAGTGACATTTCAGGCAACGTGGAAGATGGAACATGGGGCACGGTTCAATGGATGGCTGTTAAGGTGTAATGGGAAATGGCCTTATGTAGTATATCATAGGGTGTACCATAACTGACTCAATTGTCATGTCAGATAGTACCATCTACTCAGAACTAGTTAAATACACTTTCAGATGGAGAAACAACAATAGAAGAATCCTCATGGAACATCACATTATCAGGGCTGTGAGAGTATTGTGTTTAAGAAGCTAAGGAAGTGCAGGACTGAAGGTCGTATTGTGTATGTGGATGAAATGTACACATACATACACATAATTTTATTGGTCTCATGTCCCATTAATGGTTTGTACCTGCCTGTCTCAGTTGTAGTGCGTGCTTGCAGTAGCACATTTGTTGCATGGCTATATCAGTACTTTAAATCTCACTAACTACAGGTGTTTGGCATAGCACAACGAAATGTGAACAAAGATTATTTCCACTCTCCCAAGACAACTGTCATGGTGACAGATAATAACTCATTACACAATGTGCTGTAAGTTAATCATCCCCAATGGCAGATTCAAAAAGACAGAGAGAGAGAGAGAGAGAGAGAGAGAGAGAATATCTTGACTCAGTCAGAAGGGAATACCTTATCAAAAGAACTTAAGAAGACGATACATGTGTCAATAAAAATCTAAGCCACTGCCCTGTACATGTAAGACAGGTGCTACTGTATATCAGTGCGCCATATGCTGCCACCTTATCACTCGGCTCAAGCTAATAAGGGAAACTGGGTGGCTGAGAGAACCAGTACATCCAGACTGGATGGTATGATTGTGATCACAGATAAAAGGTGTAAGATTTGAGGTTCTCAGAGCAGTGTTGGTGAACACCAAAGTCTCTGAAATGTTACATGGTGTCCAGTGGTAAAAATAGTTACTGATGTTTCAGAGGGTTATAATGCCATCATCATCAGGGTCAGGCACCCAACTACTTACAAACTGATACTGCATAACATACCAGAAGACTTGTATTGTCACCAATATAAAGTGTGCATCCATCACCCAAGAAGTCTGTGTCCGCGCCTTTGTACATATGAAATGCACTGAAGTAAAGTGCATGAATAATGAAGCACAAATTGATGCAAGATCAATTGTTATGCACATGCGAGGTGATGGTTATAGCAGTGTACACAGTGAGCGCAAGAGTGGATGAGTGCAGTCAGTACAACAGTGGTGCTCAACACAGAATGTCTCAATTGAATGGTGTGATACAGTATACCAATTATTTGTTCTTATGAGTATTCTATTTACATTCAAAAGGCTAGGGAGTATTTCCCAACATTTCTTCCATGGAGGAACCGCAAAAACTATTTTTTATATAGTGAGAAACCCCTACCCATGAAAATGAAAACAAGTAGGCAGTTGGTAGCACACAAGAGATTACACCAGTATTGTCAAGTGCCGGACAAAAATGTTGAAATTTTTCATGGTATTCATTCCACAATTTCTCACAGAACCCTGGCTGGGAAACACAGGTCTAAGGGGTATAACAGTAAAAACCTGATGCCAGTGTCCTATTTTTCTCAGTCTAATACAACTGTGTGTTTTTATGTACTAGAATACTCAGTACGTCGTGCTGCGTGTTTCAGAAAATGGTTTTGCCATCATCAGATTAATTTTTAGATAAAATGGTAAAGTGTAATACATTTATATAATTTGTAAGATGCACTCTTTTGAATACACAAACTAGAGCTGTAGCACTTTGAAGACGCATAAATACACAGTCCTCTCACTCTGTAGCTGAATTACTGGTGTTTAAAGACGACTGTTACTGTCTGATATATGTAACATTTGGATATTATAGCATGTTTGTATTGTATTATTTTTGTATATTTTGTATTTTCATGACTTGTTTCTCATCCTTCTGTCACTTTGACTAAATGCTGGATCTACAGAATGTATAATGTATGTATGTATGCGTATGTATGTATGTATGTATGTATGTATGTATGTATGTATGTGTGTGTGTGTGTGTGTGTATGTATGTATGTATGTATGTATGTATGTATGTATGTATGTATGTATGTATGTATGTATGTATGTGTGTGTGTAAAATAAAACATTGACGTTAGTTACCAAATGGAATGTGACACAAAAATATTTAACAGTAAACGCCCTCTATAACATCATGCCAGTGTCTAAGAGCAAGTCAAATTTAATGATTTTCTTCAGATCTGTGGCTACTTCTGTTACTACTGACATCGGAATTTGTGATAGTGTCCCCTGTTGTTAGTGCGTACTGCATGTTTTAGAATTAAAACCTTAGTGTACACATCATGGCAATATATTAATAGAAGTATACAATCTAATATGGTTGTTTCATTGAATTGTACTTCTTACATCCCACTATGTATTTGTTCTGGGGTACATCGGCCTTGTATAATCATTTTGCAACACTCTGTGCAGTGGTTATTTTGTTTGCTTTCAGCAGCTTCTGCACTAAATAGTTTTACGTGAGATATGTTAAATGAAAAATACCTTAATACAATGTTTACAGTAACAAAAAATTAGGAAAATGTGGGATGGATGGAACTACTGCACAGTGTACAAAATTAGGTGCTTATTTTCTTTTAAATTAAAAATAATACTTATTTTATACTGGGAAACACTACAATCCCAAAATCCTGAAAAATGGAATTAAAACCAGAATTTAAATAGAGGGATCAGTGACTGATAATTATAGGGGCATTAACATTATGAATATTGCTTGTAGTCACTTCAGAGACAGTAAAGAGGGGACTTTGGAGTACTGTAGAGGATGTGTTTTTACATAACAAAATGGGTTTAAGAAATGATACTCATGTATAGACAACATGTTCAACATTAAACAGTCTGTAGACAAAAAATGGAACATAATCTGTAAAGATGCATAATGTCATTATATTCAAGAAATTGCTGTTGAGTAGAGTGATACTGCAGGTAATGCTAATGGAATGAGTGCACTTACAAGATATGATCAAATAAATACAGAACTTGAATTGTAACGCAAAGGTTATTAAAGGCAATGGATGCAAGAAACAGCAGGTGGTGACTACATAGTATACATATATGCATGTGTGTGTGTATATATACACACACACAAGTAGCTGATATACTCAAGTAATCGAAAGTTGTAATAAACACAGCATCTCCAGTCTACAACGGATATACCATCTTTTTTTGCAGATAACAAATTATTAGTTCATAATAAACATGACATCAGAAATTTGCATTTAGTTTTATCCAGATGTGCATCATGTACAAGAGAAAGCCATGTAAAGTTATGGCCAAAAGGAGAAATCCTTTAAGATAAAAAATATGACTGATAATCAAAGAACAGGTTGTGCATTGTGGTAAATAGGGTGGTGACATAAGCTACAAATCAATAACTACATACACAAAAATTTGCAGACATTCCAAAACCATTTATACAATAGATGAGGATGAAACAAGAAAAGATATAAAATTATAGTTTTACAAAGTTACTGCATTCCTGCAGTTTATGTGGTACTCAAAATTAAATTAGCTCAATTATCAGACATAAGTTGGCTGCAAAGTTAAAATTTCCATGTAGAGTGAGAACCTATACAAAGTTGGACAGAATTCGCAATGAAGAAATAAGAATCTCTGTTCTCTTCAAAAGAAAATATGGGATTATGGACAAAAATCTGTGAAAAAATGTGTAATGATTGTGTGACTGAAAGCTGTCCAAAACTCTTTCAAGTGGGACAGACACATGCTACCTGCGTAAACTTGGCCCACACATATTCAGACTGGTAGCATCCTCAACAGAACAAGGGCATGTATGTACCATATTTACGTAAATATTAAATGATCTCCCTTCATAATTTTTAAGTGTCACGAAATACCTATACAGAATGTGTTTATGTGTAATTATATGTTGAACTCCCTGCCTCCCCCCATTTCAGAGGATGAATTAAGAAACCATTTTACTTTTCTAGTTAGTTGAATACAGCATTGCAACAGTTTGCCTTCAATATCACTCCAGTAATATAATGCTAAATGGCTGTTATACAATGAGTTATGCATTACATCCTGGTTTTAATTTCAGGTTTTAGACAGTTTCTGCCAACATTTTTGAGGAGAATGTTAAAGCCTAGCATGGTCTTCATCCAGTTTCTCTTTTGTGATCACTCAGGATTTTGATTTGGTCCTTCTTTGTCCAATAAATACTCTGTGTGTCCTAATTTGTTTAGGTACGTATGAGGAGAGTTTCTGTGTATCTATCCTATATATAACATTCAGACAGTTATGTGGGGATCTTGAATTTCCTCACATGCGAGTATTTTAGGTGAACACTGACTGTTCCATTGTGTACCTCTCACATGGAATTTCAGCACAAGACATAATGCGACTGACTGAATATAAAGTTAAATTGCACCCCAAGCACGCAAGTAACACAAGTGAACAAAGGTATTCATGTTCATAATGAAGTATATTTAAATTTTTACAGTATGTATACCGTTGTGAGTACAATAAATACATATAAATGAAAGCCATCCACACAGCTTATTCTTTATTTATTAAAAGTTAGAAATTGGCAACATGTTTATATTACTTGGTTATATATATGATGCTTATGATGACCTGTAATGTCAGTTGAGATCTCAATGGCAAGAATTGTTTCCTGTTATATTTTTCTTTTGGCCTGATGATGACTGCCTAGATGGTCAAAACATGTTTCCGATTTTTAACTTTTAATAAATAAAGAATAAGTTGTGAGGTTGGCTTTCATTGTATATTTATATTTAAATTAATACAAAAAGATAATAAGTTGAGGTACAGTTACAAAATAATTCTGATATACAGTAATTAGATGTAATACCAACATCTTGACATATAACATAGCCACCGCGGCCGGGCCCCTTTGACTGTGTTAATACAGCTCAATACAAGGCCAGTACAAACGTTGCACTACAGCTTCGGCTGGCCCCATCGTATCAAAAGCAAAACCCCCCATCCTGTGTGACGTCCCACCATCAAAGAAAGCAAATACTTAACTTGACGCCATGCGGGGACCCTGGTGGGTCACCACACCAGTAGGCCGAAATAGCAATTTTGAAGTAGACAGCCAGACCGAATTTTGAAGATGTTGGCCAGTTGATGACGACACACAGAGTGTCGGCTCAACTGGCACCCCAGACCCAGAAATTTTAATGCATACAGCTCCTTTGTTGAGGCCATTACCAGTCTGAATGTGTGGACCAAGCTGGCATAAGTAGCATGTGTACCTCCCACTTGAGCAGCCAGTGATTTTCATGTAGTTCTCAAGCAGTCACACTATATGGAATCACTATGTTAAAAGCTGGTATGTCCATGAAAGAGAAAGATTAATGAGGGAAGGTATAACAAGCAATACTGCACACTGCGTGCAGTACCTAAAAGAATGCGTGCGTATCTATGGTCCCTTTTACCAAAATATTCTTATGCAAAAGTTACTTACCTCTTATACTGATGAAGAGTGGTGCCCAGTCACTGTTGACTGCTGAAGTGATAATGTCCCATAAAATACATCATTGAAAAGTTACTGTAGTTCAAGCATATATTACATTTTAGAATTTGACCTTATTAGGCTTGTTGAAATCTGAAACTTTATAAACAAAAGGATGGTGTTGGTATATCTTAGGTTTACTGTTATTCCAAACAGGAGGATTGATATGATTTATTGGTTATTTACTTTCCATAAGTGTGTCATCAGTACCACATGAATTCAGATAATATTCTTGTTAAGTTTTTTAATTACCAACATTTAAAAGGTAAACTGCTTGTAGTGCCTTTTCCCATGTTGGAATTTCACATACATATGATCTACTGCACTCATCATGTACAGACACAAATTACGATAAGTACCTTGGTACCCTTAATGCTTTGTGGCACTTTATGGCACTTTGTGGCATGTACAGGGCAGTTATCATTCTATAATGTTAGAGATATAATTCTGCTACTTTAAAAACATTATCAGGTAAGCAAGACCGTGATTCTAGTTACACATCTGGACAACGCTGTTTTCCATATCTGTCAGAGGAAAGAAGAAGAAAATTATTGGGCGTACTCGTTCATACACAACACAGAAAACTGACCTTCAGTAAAATTGCATATAATGGTCTATAACATGTTTGGGATTTTGCAAAATTAGAATGTGAAATATATTTAGTGTACTATGAAATATGTGAGGAATATTGCAATTTTTGTAATCAGGAACAGTAATAGGAAATTTCCATTGTCTTCCCTCACACTTTCAAATTTACATTTACAGTGACGTAAATTCAAAATTATGGCGGTAAGATATTTCCAAAGCGATGGATGGGCATAAACATTTACAATAAACCAGTAACTATAATGACATTAATGTGTTATGGACTGGATTCATCTGGCTCAGGGTCAGGGCCAGTGGTGGGCCCTAATTAAAATGGTAGTGAAGGCTGAGATTCCATAAAATGTAAGGAATGTCTTGACTAGCTGAGGAACTGTTAGTTTCTCAAGGAGTTTGCTTCATATAGTTTGTTAGCATAAAATTTAGTGTACTAGTCTTGTTTGTAGATTTTTGCTGCTAGCATGCAATGAATGCTAAATGGGAAGAACAGCAGTCACAGACAACCCCAAAAGCCAGAGTTACACATTGGACTTCTAACTTTTTTCAGACATAATAAATTAAAAAGCACAATCATGGACACTTCTGAATGAATAGTACAGAAATCCCAATGCCTGGTCACATGGGTAACTAAATTTTGTACAGTGACATCTAATATTTTCAGCATAATGGCTGCAGTTTTTTTCCCCATCATACAAAAAATGTAAGTTAATATGCACCAAGGAGAACACACAAGGCAACTGAGGTTCACAAGTCATTCCAGAATTGTGGGTCATGGCTGTGGAACTTGATGTCAAACTGCTGGTACCTAGAATTTTGAGGTGGTTCCTAGGATTTTGGAAAATTTGTGGATTCCTGTTTTTAGCACTACTTGTAATATTTTTCACTTGTATTCAGCTTCATAGGTTGCTGTTCCCTCAATTAAATATAAAAACTTACTCTATTTTAGAAAATATTTTTGTTTTTATAACAGGTATTTTGTGTTTCATTGTCTTATAATGGCATTTATGTGAGACATAATAATTCTAAAATAGATGTATTTTTCTTAAATTTTTATTGAGACTATAATTGTGGTTACCATAATTGTGGTTAACACAATTATGGCAGTAGAAAAATAAACTGAGTTTTCTAGCTGTGAAGGAAGAGTGCATATGTCATCATTATCACACCATTAACTACCAAACATTGTGTTTCAGTGCACAATACTTCTGATTTATGTGCAGGAGCTTTCAGGTTCTAACCTTGGCTCAGAGACTGTAATGACTGAATTTTTTTTTGTGGTTTATCTCAGTCCATCCAGGAAATATCCTTGATAATGTCTCAGATTAGCTGCTGGCTGTTTCCTTTTGTATCCTTTCCAGTTCATTATTCATGGTGCATCCTACTATCTGATACTATATAATTTGAGTTATTGGCAGAATTGTGATATCTCTTACTCTATTCTATGTTTTTGAGAATAATTCCTTTTTGATTTGTGATGGGGAATCATTTACATTTGGGTTACTAAGCCTTTCCATTGTTTCTTATTACAAGTTGCAATATTATTTTTTCCACCTGGAATGGCTGATGTTATGCACACACAGCTTCATTTTTACAGTACTGCTCACAGTTCAGAATTGCACAGACAGATAATTGGAAAATAATTTACCTTTGGAATTTCTAGAAATCTTAAAAATTCTGACACTGACATAACATTGATCTTATTGAAATTCAAATCTGTTGTGAATTAGATAAATTTTCCTTGTTTCACAGTTATAGAAAACAAGTTCCTTAAACGTAAATTTTGTATTGAAAAGATTTTCTTTGTTTAAATGCTGCTGAGATCTTCAACAAAGCAGCAACTTTTTAATTCTGATTTTATACCAAAACAGATGTGGTGAAATCATACAGAAAAAAAATAATTGTGTCATTTAGTTATAGTACATAATCATGAATTGACATGCTTTTAAGCTGCTTCTTGTTTTAAGAAAGGTGTCAGAAAGGCATTGAACTGCCCTTTGTGTTTATAATGTTATTCTTAGCATCCACTTGTTTGTTCTGAGGCTTATGGGAGAGATTACTGAAGAGGAAATGGTTGGTGATTGGTCTGGGAGGGAATAAAGAAATAGGGAGAAAAGGACAGTTGTTTTTAATGTCAGACTATGCAAATAAAAAAGTGTCAAATATTTAACCTGCTACATAATTTCTGTGTTTGAAGTGACAGCATGCCAAGTGCCTTCAAATATGTATGGTACTGTGGATATATATTACAAATATGACCTTGAACGCTGTGTTCAAGTAATAAAAATAAAGACAAGCATGCTTCCTTATTCACTGGTATACTGACGTAAGAAATCACTACCATGGAAGTGAGCTTACACTGGGCCTTCTATACCATAAATGTTTTTAAGTAGCTTTTATTTGATGAAGAAATATATAACAACATGTCATTTACATAAATAATGTAAACACAGTTATTTTCTTCTGTTACTCAGAAACCTAACATGCCATGATTGCATCATAACAATTCCATGACAAAGCAACTGTGTTCCAGGCAGTCCTACCACCACACAAACACCACACTTTTTTTAATACTTAGTTTGTTCTAGTTAGCACGTTTATCAATAGAGCAGTATTTAATGTTTTTGTGTTGATAAGGTTTTGTGGACTAGACTTTATGGTACATGGTGAGGAGATTACAGACAAGTCTGGAACTAAATACAGTAGGGAAGCTATACAGATAAACCTTATACACATGCATGTACATTCACCTATTCATCACACATTCATATATACATACACACTTACATACCCCCATATACCCACTGGGCTAGACATATATTTTTCAACAAAAGCAGAATTACCGACTTTTTTGTTATGTTCTGAGCCATTGTCATTTCAAATATTAAAGTTAATTTGATTTTGTGTTGTGTAAAATTTAGAATTTACCATATATTTTCTTTATTTACTTAAAGTATCACTTGAATTTGCCATGTTTTTGTACCTACATCAAAATAATTATTTAATGGAATTTACCCAAAAAGTAACATACAGGAAATTTAAAAACATTGGCACATCTTTGATATGTGCTTCATGTTAAATTGTATGTGTATTACTCTGAAAAAGTACATGTACTTACTAAAGTTCCCAATTTAAATAAAAAAAATTACTGCAGTGTGTGTTTTCAGTTATTTTCAAATGATACAGCAGAACATTAACAGAATTTCAGTTAATGCTGCTTCAGTGTAACAATAATTACTCTTATTTGCATGGACTGTTCCATAAATATGTGAGAGTGGATTTTATGTGTTTCAGTGCAGCACTTACATATGCACAGGTACATTAAGGAATCCAATTTAGAATTGATCTTTATTACAATATTACACAGGTAACTGATCATTAATATTATAAACTCATTTTGAGTTGTGTTATAAGAATGCAGTAAGTGACCACACTGCTTCACATAGTTTGTAATACTGATAAGCTCCATTCATGTAAAATATTTGTTCTGTAAGTTCATGGTGCATTTATAGACAACTGAATTTAGATAATTAGTGGTGGCAGAAAATATACATACTTGAACCAGCTTCGTTAGTTATCATATATTCACAATGCCAAAACTCAAAATTAATGTGATTTTTTAAATCTGAAATTTGATTAATAGTGCTTTTGCTTACTGCTATGTTTTATTGAGTATAAATTTATCAGTATTAGTCATAAATGCCCAGCATTCAAAACTTTCCACTCATTAATTCATTTACCATTTGTACACATAAGCTATTTACAGTATCAGTATGCACAGTGATGGTAAGATAAAACATAACATTGGAGTGAGTCTTAGGTAAACTTAACAATGAAATCTCTGACATTTCATCATTGCACCCAGTGTTACCAAAACTGCATTTCAATTAGAACCAAATGTTAGGAAGATACAATAATTTACGTGACATAATATTGTGTACTTGGTTCATGTGTACAGTATATTGTCATTTTTGTTTCTGTAAATTATGTCTTGTTTAAAGATTCTGCTTGCATAACCAAATATGACATGACATATTGGACAAAATTTAATCAGTTTACGCTTGTAATTATGGGAAGTTTAATGACCCTAAAGAAACCAGATCTTCATATCCAAAAATACTAGTTGATGCTTGTAAAGATCTATTGTCTTTGACTTTAAAAATTAAAGTCTTCACTAATTTATTATAACCTAACAACCTATTCCTACTCAATCTATTCTGGTGCCCTCGTTAAATCACAATGGACTTCAAAATGTGATATGAAAAACACCAACTGATTACATCATGTAGGATATTATATTACACACTGTTTCCCTTTGTTTTGGAGTTGGAATGACTTTTTACCAGCGTGGAAGAATACCCCATAGTGCAACATTTATGTAACTCCTGCAACATTTTATGGCAACAAACCCATACTTCCCAGTCACTCAATATTAGATCTGTTCAGACATTCCTATAGTGTAACAGGAGGTCAAGGCAAGCAGCTGAACAACTTGAAAATAGGTACTTTTCTGTAATAAATAAGATGGATCTGCTTTAAATAGATTATGTATGGATTTTACATATCTCCAAAACATGACGTTACATTGGTTAAGATTTAACAGATTAAGATATACATTGTCTATCTCGTTTCAAGAATAGAACATTCTAACTTTTTTTTTTTCCTTTTAGAAGATTATGTTTTTATAACACAATTATTCTTAGCACAAACAAAATACTGAGTGGAGGAATGTTATCCGTCTGGTTTTCTGAAACTTTACATATACTTTACTGCTTCTGAAAGTTAATATCCTGAAAGAAAGAAGGAAAGAGAAGAACGTTACAAAAATTCATAATTGTTAAACCTGAAATTATGTCACCACACAAGTTTCTAAAAATTGAGTGAAACAGTACTGTTGAAAACTCACATTCCAGAGTACCAGTTGATCATTACTCATTTCAGAATATGCTGCATCCTTCAATCTGTCACCATCCATCAATTTCCCAGCTTTAGATGTACTAACTTGCCATACATACAGGAAGCATGGTTTAATGCGGTACTTACTGAACATTGCAACCAAGTAGTTAGCACTTCTGCTTTGTATTAGGGACAGTACAGTTTAAAATCTTGACCTAAAAGTCAGGTACCCTGACTAGGATTGTTGTGCAGTCCTTTGAAGCTGCAAGCTTTGATCTTAAGCCTAATTGTTTTCCTTATTTACAATTACATGAAGTGGACCTCCCTGACATTCCATGTGGGGTTCTTTAATCATCTGCAACATTTTATGCTGGATTAACTGGCTGTATAAAAGGGATGATGTTTTTCTTCTCCAGTACCAATAATTCCCAGTAATGTACCATTTCAATTCAGATGACTGCAGTTTCCAGTTTACATTTGAAGTGTCCATCAGTAAACCACAAAGGCAGTTTGTTCCAGTTGCAGGCGTTGATCTTTAGACTTAATATTTTTCTCATTGACCGTTATTCCTTGGCTGGAGGTGCAGAACAAATACCACATATAGGCCTCTACAAGAGGCACCAAAAATATGAGTCTATCAGAAGTCATTATATTAAATGTAATCTCATTCCAGATGACAGACAATGAACACTGGACAGAAACTCAAGAAGTAAAGGTACCAAGCTTAGTCCTGTAATTTAGTTTTTATTATTTGTTTCTACTCAAAAAGTAAGTAGTCTGTTCAGAGACTGGGTACACCAAGTAGTCAGTGTATAAAACTCGTCATGTAACTGATGCAATGGAATTGCTGCCCCATTTATTTTCTTCTAATGAGATGTTGGTAAAAGCTCACAAACATAACATAAGCTTTATTTTTCTTCTGCTTGTCTTCTTTCTTTCTTCCTTTGTTTCTTCCTTTCTTCCTTCCTTCCTTCCTTCCTTTTGTTTCTTTCTTTCTTTCTTTCTTTCTTTCTTTCTTTGTTTCTTTGTTTCTTTCTTCCTTCCTTCCTTCCTTCCTTCCTTCCTTCCTTCCTTCCTTCCTTCCTTCCTTCCTTCCTTCCTTCGACTTCATCCCATGTTTTTTGTAGCAGTAGGTATGTATTGTAAGATTACTTTTGGTCACATGGGTGTATCATTTTCATCTACATCATGTGTGTCTGTTAATCTGTTGGCCTAGTACATGTTAATTACTTTTATTGTGGTCTCATGCAAATACATGAAATTTTCTTTCATGGTATGAAATCGTGAGAAATGCCCGCAGGAACTGTTACTGATACTAAAAGTGAAACATCAACCAATATCCATTAGTGTGCACCAATTCATGATATTTTATTTAAATGAGCATTATATCAAATAGTATCACTGCGTGACTACCTAGTGGAGATTGTAAGTATGTAAAGTAGTTAGGTCACATATACCTTGAGTTCATTTTTCTGTATATTAGTACTGTGTTGTAAATATATATTGTAGTACAATATGATCATGTTTTTAGGCATTGATATTACAGCTCATCTGCTGCCACATATGGGAGCAGCAGTAGTACTAGTTTCTCATAACTGGCTAACCATACATACCTTCTGAGGAAGTGGTCGCCTCTGCTTAGTCCTTCTTGTCATCCTCAGGGTCTTTGAGAGTATGCCACTGTGCAATTGGTCGCCGAGGAGATGCCAGCATATCAGACCAATGGCGTAACTCTGTCCCACTTGCATTGTAGCCCAGTACCACCTTACCAATAGGCTCTGATGTACCAATACGGTCGTAGTCCACCACCGTAACCATCAAGTTTACTTTCTGTATTAGTAACACAAGACTCATTTAAAAATTGTGTGATATATGAGTATAGTAAGTTATAAAAACATGTAAGCAAAACTGCAGGATTCTGTGTTCCTTTTATGTAATAATATTGGTGCTAAAGGTCAGAGAACTGGCGTAGTAAACCATGCTCAATTTAGTTCTGGTTTTCAGACGAAATTACTGTTCTTGCGCAATATGTTTTTTTTTCCCCCGTGTGTTTGCAAAATTGCAAACAGCATATTCATATGGAGCAACTTGGCTCCCACTGGACAGATTTTCATGAAATTTGATCTTTGATTATTCTTCAAGACTCTGTCCAAAATATTGAAGCTTTATTAAAATCTGGCAAGAATAATGGGTACTTTATGTGATGATCTATGTACATTTATGATAATATCTCACTCAGTTTTTCTTATAGTGAGAAATATTTTAGACAAAAGTTGTAGAGAAAATCAAAACACGCATTTTTTGTTCAATAACTTTTTTCTGAAAATTATGCCATTTATGAGATAATGTGGAAAAATATGGTGGTGTCAGACAGGCCACAGATGACAATATAATATGGCGCATGCACATTACATGCTGGGTAACTAAAGACTACAGGCACACACTCAGAATACGTAATATTACTGCTTTTCCTCAGTAACAGTGGTTACACGAATGCGCCTCAATGTTACACATATACGTACATTGCTTTTCTGGTTAACACCAGAGTGGTATTCTTATTCTGACATGAATCGCTCTCACAAAAAATTTGTCAGAAACTATAAGACTCAGTGAGTAACTGAATACAATTTTCATACTTCGTACAAATGTAACAATGTGTAATCTCTTCTCATGAACTTCCATTACTGTGCTTAGCAGTGAAATCATCAGTGGATCAAAAGCTGTGGCAGGCATGAAGTCCAGCACTTCTAATTCCTTCCCAGACATTACTTTCAAAATAAAATTGTGAAATTCATGTCCCCCACATTTTTTTCAGAATCATATTATAATTTCAAAATTGCAGTTTTTTATCCAACTATTTGGCATAAAAATTACATAGTTGACAAATGGTTTCAGAGCACAGAATAATGTGTTAAGAATTTCCAAACTTGTGACCCCTGAAGGAATTATTTCAAGTACGTCATGTCTTGTTCAAAAACTGAAATTGCAAGTCTTCACTCTGTAAAAGGTCTTGCCAAACTGATTCTGATCAATAATCACAGCATTCCTCCTAGATTCCCTGATGTTTGCATACTGCCTTATGTCTTGTCTTGACATTTCCTGTTACTCTGGCATTAGATGAAAGCTCACCTTCAGAGTTGAACTTGATCATAAGGTATCCAAGAACCACAATGTAATCAATTATCAGAACTGCAGTGTCACAAAGGATGCAAGACTTGCAACATCACAGGGTACCTCAGTACTACCATGTCATGAAATATGTAAAAGCTGCAGTGTCCAAATCTGTCAGAACTACAGTGTCAAATTATCAGAATCACACTGTCACAAGTTATCTGAGAACTACAGGTCACGAACTACAAGAACTATGTCACAAACTGCAAGAAGTACAATGTCACAAACTACGAGAACTACAAGGTCACAAACTAGAAGAACTACACAGTCACAAATGGAGAACAATATTGCCATTATCAGAACTACAATTTAATGTACTCTCTGAGAACTGCATTGTCACAGATGATGTGAGAAGTGTATCAGAAATTGCCTTAGGCATATGTCATAAACAAGATCACTTTCACGACATTTGTGTTTCTCACAGTGACGTTACTGAAGATTCCAGTCTTCTGGGATGTGATGCTGTGTCGCTGAACGATTTTTGAACGATTGTAGTGCCTCCATGTTCAGGGTCCAGCTGACCCTGAACATGAAGGGGTGCTCGTCCTTTGAAACACCAAGAACCACTCGCCCAAAAACACATCACACCTCAGAATACTGAACTCTTCAAGATTGTCTCCATTCTAGATCACTTTCACTGAGCAGAAGGAGAAATTTAATTAGATATGAAACACTTTGCTGACCATTAAAACATGAAAACATCATTTAAAATAAAACCAGTTACTTACAGCCCCAAAGAGCTGTTCTTTGCACCTTATTTCTTGTTTACAACATCCACCAGTTTTTAATAACATTTATATGTTTTTGCCTTCTCTTGCTTTAATTATCAGATAATATCAAACACCTTAAAACTGCATAAGGGCTGTGAATTTTGCATAAAAAATTATAATTATTAATATCTTGATGTGCATCAAGAACAAAAGTTTTTACTGCCTTATAATAAAATAATTTAAAAACCACCCCCTTCCCCGTCTGCCAATTGAGTTATGGAAAATGGATGCTTGTGGGTTAATGGGGTGTCAGAATGGCTAAATTATAAGCTACACACATGCTTCTAGACACATTGCTGAGGCTATTGTTGAGGTTCCACGTTCTACCGAGAAATTATTATGCATATAATTTCATATCATGTAGCACCTTCATTCAATCAACAGAAGCTTCATGCATGAAAGGTGCGAGATTTTTACTGGTTTATTCAAGTCTGCTTCAAATTCACCATATTTTTACCTGGATCTGCTCAAATGGCACCTCAAATGTGAAGGACTCATTGTAGTAAGGGTTTAGTGTGCACTTCTTGATGCTAGTCTTCTTCTTTTTGAGCCTCTTGCCATTCTGCATCAGAGCAATCTTCACATAAGGATCTATTAGGAATAGAGGACACAGTGTTAAAACAATATAAGCACAGTTTGTTTCCTTCATAACAGCTGCACTTTACTTGCATAGTTATTTTAAATAACTTCCAGATACAATTACTAAAATATAAAATGTGAGTATAATTATGCATCATAAGTAAACAGTCATTAAGTAATTTATTAAATAAATAAATAAATACAATTTTTAACTTACCTTGATGAATACATTTAAATTTATGACATGAAGTGAATTTAATTAATTTACAAATTACTTGAAGGGTAATTTACACTTCATTTTATCTAAAAAATTAGAAATAAAAATTTGCTGAATGAACGTAACACACAAATAGCAGAGTCAAATATAATGATTCAGTTACATTTCGATATCACAGTCCACATTTTATCAGTTTATCATTGTTCAACTAATACTGGACATCACTGCAACCAAGCCCAATGATGTTTCCATATCCATAGGTTTTTTAACTGAGATAGGATCCATGGAATGAACAAACGAACGAACGAACCAATGAATGAATGAACGAATGAATGAATGAATGAATGAATGAATGAACAAATGTGCTGCAAACAGATGCAGGAATTTTATGCTGCTGAGATTATAATGCTTCCGTATGTCCATCATCTTTTCTACAGTTAATGCATATAAATGTGAAAACCTCAACAATTGTTTCCCTAAGCAGCATGAGCCAGCTGGTCTTACTAATGAAGAGGCAGTGTTTCTGAGGTAGGACCTGGATTTGTAATGTTATATAAACTAATTTCAGGCTTGACAGGCTTAACATGTTAAATCTGAGCCCTCCATTTGGCCCACACAGCTGTTCCCACACAATTTGAACATTTTGTTTTTCCATTAGTCAATGCTATTGTTACAATGCTGTATGATAAGTAAGAAATAAAACACAAATAACTGTACCACACTTTTTTATGTCACTTGTGCTTCAGTTTTCAGCACGCTTATTATTTTAGTAAAACAATTTCTAACTCTAAATATATATATGGCCAGAACAAGGTCAGAATTTTCTGTGTGGTCGTTTTGTCATAGTTCCTCTTTGCAGGTACTAATTAATGAACTGTCAGTGTCAGTATTATGTACTACAGGCTGTCACATTAGAGCCAAAGTTAGACACAACTTAGATATCATTACTGAGTATTTGTTATAATTTCAAACAAAACTGTATCTGTTATCTGTGTTGGCTGATAAATTTGTAAAAGCAGAATTTGTTATGTATCTTTAAAAACTTTTACCATACCAGAGTGTTTATTAAAAAAACTCTAAAGTGATAAATGAATGGGATGATTACATTAAAATTTTCTGATAAGGAAATAACGAATGAACCTAAAATGACTTTATCTGTATTTCTATTTCAATCATGTCTCATTTTATAACAGATATTTTATTTATCTATTTGTTTATTTTTATTTATTATTTATATTTCACCAAAGAAGGAAGGAGTGGTTATTAACTAACACCACATTCATGTACTGCCAAAGGAGAAAGACCACAACTTTTTCCTCCTTAACCATTCTATGTCAACATACATCAACATTCTTTTCATTAAATACTATGTATCTTCAGCTACTGAGGTAGTATCATGCCTGATGTTTACCTGTACAGTATAGATATCAAGCCTTGTATTCAATCCAGGGAATTTACCCCTGCAGATACAGAGTTACCTCAAGATTATTGGCTTCATACACTACCGATATTAAATACTTTTTAGATATCCATTGTATGTTATTTTCTGACTTAAAAACACAGTTCTAACCTGACAGACCACCAACATCCATCTTTTTCAGGTTCTTCGCTTCCAGGATGACAACAGTAAGCTTTCCTGCAGTTGGAACATAGCGCAGAGAGAAGCAGATGTCACCGAGCTTGTTTTCCTGCACAGGCAACAATATGTGTTACATACTTAACCTTACTTCTCAGATGTTGAAAGTGACAGTGCTGAAGAACTTTGACACTGTATACAGTTCTATTTTGTAACATACCAGTTAATGGAATACATTTATTTAGACTTACAGAATTTCATGCTGAAAATACCACAAAACTTTGCAGATTATTTCTAAGGTATGACTCAATTTGCAATGTTTCACTGAAGAAAGCACATACTCATGTTATCTGCCTGTAAATCTAATTTCATCACTGTGATAAAATACGATTTGTACGTTAAGGATTTAATCTTGCAGAGGCCAATCAAAGGATATGTAATGATATTTATCAATGTTTTTATGCTTGTGGGTTGTTGTAACTAAAAATATTTATGAACGAAAATCTGTGATATTTTGAAGGGGAATTTAACGCGCACACATAGTTGTAAGATATGTGACTTTTAATTCCATTCTGAACTGAAGAATATAGTCAGTATCATATAATATCAGTGCTGATAAACATGGCATGATTGACCTTTGTTATCTCAGGCTCTCTGTCCCAAGGAAAGTATTTAGGAAAGGGAAACCCTTGAGATGGAATCCACTATAATCCTACATTCCCAAACAGAATATGAATGTCAACACAAAGGACACATAGGTGAAAAAATTCTGAAACCTGCTGAGCAAGTAGTACTCTCCACATCAAGGAAGTCTGGCTTTCACAAACAAAAGGATTTTGATCTGTGCACAGAAACATCTTGAAGATGCTCTGGCACGTATTCGTTTCTTCTGTATCAGGGTAACCCCCATTTCAAATTTTTTTACACAATTTATTGGATTTGCACACATCTTTTTGCAGCTCAGATACTATGCCTAGTAAGTAACTAACTTGTAGTGTGGAAATCGATGAATTTTGAACAATACAGTAAACAGTTAAAAATATTCTGCTCTCCATAAATAAAACTTGCATCACACATGGAAGTAATTGTACATTCTCTCACACTTCATTTCTTTTGTCTACCTCATCATACTGATTATTTGTCCATTTAAATTAGATGACTTCATAAACTTAATACATAAGTGTTAAATTTATATGAAGTTTATTCACAGTTCTCAGCTCACACTTAAAGCAATTTTTTTACATATCCCTGTATGCACATGTATGTACATTACTTTATTCTTTATATAATTACCTGGCACTTAAAACAATGTCAAAGTTCTTCAACCTTATCATATGCTACCTAGTACTACTTACCTACCTACCTACCTACCTACCTACCTACCTACATCTTGCACTACATTTATCACTACATCACAGAACAACTATCTAACTATCCAAAACTTTTAGGTTTGATTGTCTGTCCTCTTCTATATTTTATCTGCTAGACATGCTTTAATTTCTCCCTGAAGTACTAAAATATCCTATAATAATCTGTACTTGTATTGGTTTCTTTTCTCTTAAAATTCATGATAAAGTTTTAATCAGAGCACACAGTAAATCTCAGACAATGTACAGTTGTCTGTAACAGTCAATGTACAGAAGTATTTCTTTATCCCATTAAAATTTTGTAAAATAACAGAATATCCACTGTAATTAATATTATTAGTGCTTTCCATACAAGTATTAACTATTTAACCTGTAAGTTTCTTCCTATTATAGTGGCAGTAATTTGAGAAATTTTGGAAACAGCAATTATAAAGTAATAATTCAAAATATAAGCTGCATATTCAATGTATTGCACATGCTTATATTCCCATAGATTTAGCCATTGTTCATCATAATGTGTATTTATGACTTCTAATTTTGGATATCCATCTTGTATAATACATATGAAAAGGTAGTAATTATTGTACTACAATTGCAAATTGATCATTTGAAAAAAAAAACAGTACTCATTGTTATTTTTCACTGTAAGCCACTGCCTCCAAAACATGCTGTATACACAGTAAACCAGTAAAAGTATAAATTTATGTTTTACGGACATTTACGTATGCAACAATACTTTAAAATGTACTTATTATAAGCAATTGGTGCTTACACTTTTTTTTTTATTGTTTCACCTACTTTGCAGCTACTATGGTAGTTTATCACATTTTCACATGTAGAAAGAATTTCTGAAACTTGTTGAGAAGAATATTTGTACAGTTTGTTTGTGGTCATGATTTAAACAGGAAACCACCATATTCACATACTGTAAGTAATCTAGTATCATTATGTTTATCATAGTTTCAATAAGCAGGACATTTTGTATTGTAATCAGAATTTTTGTGTGCTGACACTAAATTAATGGGAACGATTAATTTATAATGCCTAGATATGCAGATTATGACTGCTGTCTTGTAAGGAATAATTGCAGGTACTCTGGTAGGAGTGTACCCCCATTTCCAAGGAGTGTGTCTACCCTGATGATGTCTGCAGCAAGGTCCCCTGAAATGTCAGCACACTTTTACCGGAGTACACAGTATCATATCCCAGAAAACAGCACTCTTCATAGACACTGTCATGTGAACCTCAGGTCTCACTATCGGTAAGATATGGAAATGTTTCATACTGAAACCATTTGGTTATTTGTGGCATGTTATGGAAATTTAATATGCTAATGTAACAGTGTCAGACATAGTGACTGCTACCTTATTCATGCATGTAACTTCAGAGGCATTTCTAATATTAAGAATTTTATATGAGAGTGGTTCCTTTTTATACTGTATTCAGTGCTGAAGACATAACATTCAATAGATCATATGTAGGTTTATTTTCTCCAAAACTTCAATCATATAACTGGTACAATACAGATATTATATGCATTAGCAATTCTCCAAACACAGTGGTTACTATGCGTATCACTTCCTTTGATATTGAAAAATTTCCATTCTGCCCACAGAGTGCATTTATGGATTTTATGTGATTCTTGAAATGAACAGAAATTACTGCCTTTAACTGGGTAGTTTATACTTTGAATGTACAGCGTTTTTGCTGTGAAGTATATACTGAGTTTTTGACAATTGTGGCATTGAATTTCAGGCTTCAGACAATGTACAGTGTAGCCACCTTCTGGGTTCTGGGTGTTCTGCGTTCACATCACACTAAGAAACAAGTTTTAAGTTCTGAATAAATTTACTGGCCAATTATTCTACATTATTCTTGCTCTTTTCTCAGGAACAACCATACCCATTTGTAGACCATGTCTTTAACACTGACTTTTAGTTGCATATTAACATTCTTTGGTGGTCTGGCCTTTTGAACATCACTGTATAACACTATAAGCCTGAGTCCAAGTCCAAATTCAGTTCACTATGTGATCAAAGTCAGTCAGTCTTGATGTCAAGCCAAGTTCTGAACTCATGACCAGATTGCTCAGTCAGAAGTTTGACCATTGAAGTCACATCATCATGATGCACCATCCCTGATGACAGAATGATATATATATATATATATATATATATATAAAAACTATACATATTATGTGAAATTTTAATGTAATGTGCAAAAAATACATACAATGACCTCTGTTATTTCAGGCTCCTTATAACAGACCATACCTTATTTTACTTATCTTATGCCCTAACAGCAAGCCAGCTACTTGGATGGCCATATACTTAATCACCACCAAATTTAATAGGTATTATATTTTCTGTGTCGGCTTTCCCCATTTCCTGTTTTGCAAACATTTATGTTTTTGTGATTTTGTATGACTTCTGTTTGATGCCTGTAAAATTTGTAAAGCAGTCATGAAAATAAACTGTTTTGAAAGCCACATGTAATTTGCAGCATGGTGTGCACCTTGGGAAATTTCCAATGTTGCAGAGAATCATTTGTTGTAGGCACTCCATTTTTGGAAGGTGAATATTTGTTTGGAACATGGATTTAAGATAACTAATACACAAGAATTCAACTTCTACCTCACAAGGAACACACATCTCCATTATAGGGGCAAACCAGTTAACAATGTGCAGGGAGAAACCATTATTCTTTTAAAAATCATATGAAACCTATTACTACACTGTGTAGGCAAAATGCAGCACCTATTAATGCCAAATCAGATTATATTGTAAGTTACCACTGTGTTTTAAAGATATAATAAGCAAATAGAAAATTTGAGCATTACTATATTATTTTTGGTCTCTTACGTGACATTTTTACATGGAAAACATCAATTATTTATACACCAGACTCTCAGATAAGTGCAAAGGTAAGCAAGTGCTACATAAATTAAATACATGATACACACAAAGTAGAAGGGAAGTTACAGTACACACTTAGGCTCAGCATATAGGTATAATTCAATGAAAAAGGTGGTGCACAGACTTTTGAAAGCATATTGTGGTGATGGATTGGATCATGTGAACAACTTTCACAGAAAGTGTATAACTGTAGGGGGCAGAATACCAAAAAAGCAACTTAACTTCAGGCTGACACATCATAAATATTTTTACACCTTTTCCCAAATAGGTCATTGATATGCACAGAGTACGGTTTACGATTTCAAAATCTGTGTCATATATTTACAGACTTCCATTTGCTTTGAATGTTACATTTTGATGGTCTCCTTGCCCCTCTAAGCCAACCTCTGTGCAGCTATACTTTTTTAATATCTGAAAGGTATTTTATATCAGAAATGTAACTATTGTTTTCTACATATCCTTCACTGCCAAGGCCATATGTTACCAATATAATTGTATGGTTTTCAAAGACGTTATCTTTTTCGTATAACCAGGGGATGAGAATATTTTTTAAATGAATTTTAATTGTGTAGCATTATCTTGTAAAAGTGAATGATAACTGCCTTTTTTTCATCCTTAACATTGGCTTGGACTCACAGAAAGTAAGGAAATGATACACATACCAGCATATTAGAAGGCTCAAGAAACTACGGAATGTGGCCAATTGACTTGGTAGATAATTGTAACAATAGGAGCAGCATCTAAGGACATTATCTGGGCACATGTCAAGACGTTGGCAAGTAACAGCTTGTAATGGAACATTTTGCGTCCTTGTCTGAAGATCTGACAGCTCTCCGTGCCAGTACTAAGATGAGTTATTCATTCCTGAAAGTAGTAATCTGACTATTCTTCATTTAGGTTCTCCATAAAGTAAACTCTGCTGACATAATGAATGTGCTTATTGATAATGAGTCTTACAAACATGCACATGAGTATGTGTGTGTGTGATTGCACATGTGCGCTTCACTGAACTTCTGCTCAGCATGGCAGCTGTCATAGGAGATTTACCACATATGTAGCCTGCATTTAGAGTTCAGTTTTTCCCAGAATATTCTTGAAATGCCAACTCCTAGCTTCTAAGCAGACCTTGCACCTTCTTAAACATTCCTTGATGCATACATTATCTTGACACACTAGCAATTTCTCTTTGAATACTGTCTTTCAGTTTTCGTAAAAAAAGTGGGCTTTTCAAGTAAGCTGTGCCTTTCTCATCTCTCCCACAAATAGTAACTGCATGGCTTAAAAACTGGAAATTTATGAGGCCAAAATCTGTTTATATACCCATTTAATGTCATCTAAGAGAGACGTGAATTTTGTATCAAAGAATCCATTGGCTTCCAATTCTTGGAGCTATCTGCAACATCAGTTTCTCACTTCTCAGTCTAGAGAAAAGAGGAGTTGCATGGCTTTAAGTTTAAATGGGCATAATTTTAAAAGCTCTGTTGCCCTGTTAGGACATAAGTTTCCGTATTTTGTTTCTGTCCAACTTCAAAGACGTTTCGAATTTTTCCATTATTCTGTACATTTTCTTCTGCATGGCACTGGGTAGGTGGTGTAATATTTCACTAAATTTTTTGCGACATTTTTCCATGATGCATATTTTGCAGAAGTATTGCTCATGAACAATGAAGAGAAAAAAATTTCTCGCATGTACTGACAGCTTGCAGTGCATCACAACATTTTACTGGATGATTATTTCATGCTCCAGTACTGATAAGAAGATCCAAACATCAGCAGACTCACTTTGCCTGTGCAGATTCGTATATCCATATGCTCAGGTAAATGATTACTCTTATGTTCTACCCATATAAATAAAGCAAAATCAGATTCTGACATATGAACTTTCTGTAACACTTCTTTGCTGCAAAAATAACAAGGCACTCGCCCCCTAATTATCACATTAAACTTAGTGAACTTCAAGAAACTAATGCTATTAAAGGATAAGATATCACTTATCTTTTCTAATATTTGCTGCTGTAGCACCACATGGCACTTGTTCTATGCATTAAATACTATGCGTGGTCTTGTGACAGACAGGAAGAAACATGGAAATTTGAAGGCTTTATATTATAGGTAATATTCACAGTACTCTGATATGTTCCAAATAATGTGTCCATATTTTTCATAAATCTGCTACAGGGGCATATCACATTGGACAAACCTATATGGTTTCTGTATCGTTTCTTACATTTCCATATCTTTGCATGATGGTTACCTAATTTTTATTCACCATACATTGCTATTGTCTTTAAATATCTCAAAAGTTTCAAATATTCTTCCACTACTATTGCACTGTACCAAACTACAATCACAAACAATGACAGTAACACTGACATATACCATACGTACACAAACTCTTATTAGCGTGAGGATATTCTGGACATGACAAGCCTATAAATATATATACGAATAATACCATGTACTTTGTTGGCTACTATGTACTTTCACAACACCCAGCTGGATTGCTAATTGTAAGAAGTAGTATGCACGCGCACATACACCCACACGTGCATACACGCGCGCGCGCGTGCACACACACATACACACACACACACACCACATGTGCACACCAGAACTGGACTGAACAGGTTTGTAGAAATAAATAATTTTCTCTCATTCAAGTTTAATATTCCTCTCAAGGCTACTGTGCCAAAGGCTGCACACCAATGTTTTGTCTGTGTACTGCACAAGGTACGTGGACCATGGAAATAAGAATTGTTGAATTTACAGTGGCTTCTGTTTTCCAATGTATATGAGATTCAATATGTTTTTAATGAGCAAAATCACTGATAGAGAATTTTAAAATTAGTTAAGTGCCATGTTTCAAAATTTGTTTACCTTTACCTTACTGAGCCCACAAAATAACAAATCTAGCCCTGAAGAACAAAACAGTTCTTACATTGTCATAGATGTATTACGCAAGCCAGTCCAGTCCCGGTGCAGACACACACACACATAACATGTGAAAGAGAACCTAGTTTTATTTATTTATAGAATTCATGTTGTCAGGTTAGGGAAACAAATGTTATCATAATTATAAGAGAATGACACCAACCTATGTTAATAATCTGAAAAAATGTTACAGTTAATAGTATCTGTGTCAAATTCAATTAATGTTATAAACTGTTCTTTTGTATACACTGTACAAGTTCAGTTCAGTCTGCTGTTCCAAGACATACAGGATGAATAATATCCTTTTAAGAGCAGTCATACACAACTACAGATTAACAACAGTCAGAATAAGTATGAGTCAGAGTAAAAATAAGGTTGTGGATTTCCATAACTACAATGTCTGAATGCACGCATGGAAAAAATGGATAAGAAAAATTATTTATTTTTACTCTCTTTCTCATATTTACCCTAAGTGATACAACAAAGAGCAAAAACCACGATGCTAAAACAATGTTAAGCAACATATGGCACAACTGCACTGTATAATATCTACTGCTCTGCCATCTGCTGTTGATTAGCTGCATTCTCAGCAAGACTTATCTCATGAGCCACTGCTCTGTTGCAAAGCTAGAAAAAATGTTTCCCAAAGATGTCAAAAGGTGACATTGCCATCTTTATCCAAATGTTTTTATCATTTTTTATAAATATGGTCATGGAAAGTGACCAACATCCTGTGCATCTTGTATCACAATCACCACCACCACCACCACAATATGCTACAAACAATACACTGAAAGTACGCAGGGTCAGGTCAGTATGGGTGAGGCATATTTGAGTGCTACACTGATTGTTTAAATTGGTGGAGAGGGGCCGGAATCTTCCTAGAAAAAGGTGAGTTTAAGGGTGATCAACAGCTAGAATCAATGTTGCAGCACTCTGCTGTTTTTCCTCTTAATTTGCAACCATAATATTGCTAACAACATATCACTGAAGTATGTTCTTATTCTTGTACATGAAATTTTGATTAAGCTTCTCACAAGCTGGTCACACTAGAAAATATGTAACATTACCACAGTGTGTATTACAAAACTATAATTTGACCGTAATTAGTAAGCATAATGTGTGACACAACCTGGGAACAAGAGGTGCAAAGGGCTGTATTCATGATCAAACTGAATGATTCCCTTTGGGATTACACATAATATTATCTATAAAAATAATTTGTAAACTAAGCTCTAGGACATCATGTGTGTAGAATGGAGTGCAGTGAGCATTAGTGAAAGACTGGCTTGTTTTATTGTTGCATGTCACTATATACTGTATACCATCAGCCATGCAAGCCAGAAAATCATCATTACATGAAACAGCATGCAGCAGCATAAATAAATGCCATTGAAGCAAAGATTACATATGCATAACAACATTTGGAATAAAGCGTTGATTGAACAAGACCAAGCAAACTCTGTTCTCATGTGTAAGATACATAGAATAGAGTTTCAATGAGGCAGTACAAAGCAAATTGTTTTACCAAAGTGCAAAAGCTTATTTTTAAATGTATCCATTTTCAAAGACACATGACACACTTTGTACTAAGACAATATTTTACTTTTTACATTATAAGAGTAAGTGCAACAGACACTACTATAGCTGAAGTGCATGTTGCTATCTTTCTTGTCATCAAGTGCTTTCTAATGCTTTTTCAGGGTAACTATTTCTTGAAAGCATGAGTGGAATGCACAAATTATTGTCTCAAAACTCAGTCACTTTGTTTAAGAAAATACTGCACTGTGCCAGTATGTATATGTCCTGAATGTATCTTGATAAGTACTGTAATTCAAGTTCAAAACAATAATCTCAATACCAGTAAAAAAATTGAAACAAATATATTACTTTCATTAATGACATTTTCATGCTCATGAAGTTCCTGTTTTAGCATCTTTCTGCACAATGAATTACTTCACTGAGGTATTTTGCAGCATACACAGTACTTCATGTAACAGAAATAAGGCATATCTATACCATCACATAATGTTCAAAAATGTCAGTCATCTATTTTTAGGTATGCTTAAGAATCACAGCTATGTAACAAAGTAGTAAAAGTAATGGGAAACAGAACCTTATAGCCTGTGTGTGTGTGTGTGTATATATATATATATATATATATATTATAATAAAAGATGCAATGGTTGGGAGTGTAATGACGATTCTGAGTCTTCCATAAGAGCATTGGTTCATGCACAAGTGTTTCCTGGTTCATATGTCTGGAATATTAAGCCATTACTTTAAAATTCCTTAATGTATTTCAGGAACATTATGTGCACTTTCAAAACACTGCAAAATTTGATTTTCTTATATAGATATCAAGAACAAGTGTCTACATCCATCAGTATTCTTTATGCAAGCTGTTTCTTTTGTTGTCCCAATGGAAGATGCTTTGCCATCTTACCACATTTGCTGTGTAACAAAAGGATCAGACTCTGCATACTGTTCTATATAAGAAAATTTACCATTTATGCTGCTTTTGTCTGTCATTCAGCATAACAGTTCACCATCTGTGTGAACACTGAGTGTAAGAAAATTAATTCTGGTAATTAAAACTATTTAGAAAATTGCTGTTTACATAGACCCATAGATCATTACAGAAGTTATGAGAGCAACACTCTACATGACAAAGAGGATGGGCAAAAATTTGATTAAAAACTGTATTATCAAAATATAAATATAAAAAAATAGGCATTAAATTTTAACATTTATGTTTCCACTGTTCTTGGACAGTTTTTTAAACGTCATATACTAGTACTTTAGCAGCAAAATGAAATATTATTTATGACTTCCCCATAGCATAGGTCCAGTGGCCACAGTGCATACGTATAAATAAATTAATTTTTTAACCAGTCATGCTTTGAAGTTTTTCACAAAAGACGTCCACAACACACATGCAAGGCAACACCAGCTATGTAGTTCAACACACATACAGTTACATAGTTATTACACTGCTGTACTGCAATTTATATGCTTTGGGTTGATATATTTCATGTTTTTTTCTGATAACAAACTAAAAATTTCTGATACAAAAATACTTACGTGTAGTTTTTGTTTGATTTTTTGAAGCAGCATGCAAATGAGTCGAAGGGCACAACCATATACACAGGCCAAAAGCAGAGCAGAGTAAATTTTGGGGAAAAAGAGAGAGAAAGAATCAACATGAATAACTGCTCCGATCCAAACGACCGAATACTGGTCCGTATTTGGTTTCGTTGTTCCGAGCTCAGCAAGACTGCCTGCGACAACTGCATTCCTTCCTGAGCGGGTGGGACTCCACTTCTAACCATTTGGCTCATATCCATCAACCACTTTGCTCTTCCACTGTTAATTCACCCATGTGAAAACTAATAGATACATGCATCATAACTGGTCAAGAATAATCAGCAAGTGATCAGTAAAATAACTTGATACAACTCATTGGTATTCCTGGCATTTTGGATATCACAACCATTAAAATACATGTTAGCATGTCCAAATGTAAGAGCCTTTTCCAGTTATTTGTAATCTACATTTGTAGATAAAATGTTGCGATTGTATTTATTTTTAATTACCTTAATAAACTCTCTTGATTTGACACGCAATTTTGTTTCACCAATACATCTCATATTTCTATAATTTTAGTGTGCTTTCATGACTCAGCATGGAAAGTGCATCTTGCAACCGTCTTTATTATGACTTACACACATTATTTTTCAAATTAAATGTGTAAGAATTATTCTATGTTAATATTAAAAACATGTTTGCTAAAAACAGGTGTGATGTGTGTGTTTGTTGACCTCCAACATGCAGCATTTTCAGCTCATATAGAAAAACAGTGATCCAGTATAAAAGTCAAATATTACGCTAGCTGCATCTTGTTGTTCTTTGTAAAATACAAAATTTGGAATTGGCAGAAAGAAAAATCTTTATTTTATTATATTGGCTTTCAAAGGATGGTAGCAGGTCAAAGGAATATTCTGTGGTCTTACATTTCAATATTTGCCAGGTTTTGGATATATTAGTATTTTGAATGCATTGCAGTATTAGGGCACACTCTAAATCTTAATAGAAGAAAGTGTGTTTACAAGGATGCAATGCCTAAGAAGGGTGTGCATATAAAGTGATACACCTTTCCTCACTTTTCTGAATTTTTAATATATAGACATTAGGCATGCTAAGGTGGATAAATGTATGAGTGTGCACTTTGACGGGGGGTGGGGCATTTGAAATATTTTTTTGTGAATTTCAAACCCAAATATTAAATTATTCTCGTTGTTAAAACTATACACTGTGGGTAGCCCCATTAAACATTTTAGGTACTAGTGTGTGGAATAATATGGACAAAGTTTGCAGGTGTGAAGTACTTTAGAAATGTTATTGAAAAACTTACTCATATAGAGCTTATTACTCAGTCAAAATGTCTGGGATTTTAATTTTAAAATAACGCATGAGATCTTAAATTATTGACAGTCATTAAACAACTGTAAAGTAATGTTTAGAAATGCAGAAAAACAGAAAACTCTAAGAGTAATTATATTTTTATAAAGCCTACAAAACAATGTCCATTCTTTTAAAACTTAAAGTGGGTTTTGTTTTAAAGTAACTTGTAAGTCTTCTTAAATTTCTTTCAAATGATGTATCCCAGACAGGTTCTCATGCAAAATTTTTACCACAAAAATTTTTATCTAATCATTTTTTACGAAGCAATTATCACTCCTGTACCATTAATCAATTTGGATCACTCCTCAGCGTTATTAAAATGATGTTTTGAGTCTGCTACAATTTCTAGCTTTGCTAATGTGAAATATATTTTTCACATAGTTCTCGTTATTTTATAAAAATATTTGCAGAAGTTTTGTAAGTCAGTATAAAAACAAAGAAATATAAAAGAAGATTTGAAGTAAGTTTAAAACAGTCTACTGTGGAGGATACTGTTTTCATTAGCCACTCATTCTAAATCACATGTATGATACCTTTCACAAGAGACAATGTAAATAAATGCATTAAACAAGGAAGTATCAAAGTAATTGCATTCTATTAACCTGTAATGCTTTTCTTCCTTTAAGTGGAACAAGGAGGACATAAATGCACACACAACACTTTCGTACGTTTCAGTTGATATGCATGCTTTGACTACTGTTAGCTATAGTCAACAGGATTATTATATTACACGTAACTTGCATTACTTTCGGAAATTCATGTTTCTTAATTTATATTGTTGTCAACTTGAAGAATTTTTAAAATATGCAGTTCAAATTACTGCATAGTTTCCAAAAATGGTGAATAATGTGTGTAATTCTAAGGTTAAGAAATTTGTTTCTCTCTAAAATAGGTTGGCAACTATGCACATTATCAACGTTGGAAATTGCTGTCCCACATGCACAGAATGTTTCCACAAGACAGGTATGATTTTTATGTCCCTTTTTTGTTACTGTTTTCATGTGGGTGAACTAATAGCTAATGGAGAGAGAAGAAGCACCAAATATGAGTCATGTGGTTTACCTTCAGACTGCATGTTACAATTTCCAACAGCTTTAATTTTCACTCTTTAATAAATAACTTCCTAAATATTGTCCCTCTGTGTACTTAAAGCAGTTCTGTACAGCATATTTATATCTCAGAATAATGCAATACACTTTTGGTTCATATCAGAAGTCTTAGCAAAATTGCTGATATAGTCTTATTAATTCCTAACATAAGAATGGACTTGGTACATTTTCAAATCAGCAGCCAAACAACATTCCTTAAATGATATGTATTATATGATATACAGAGCAAACATTTTTCAATAAATTGTTGAAATATTGCATCATGCAGCCTCAGTGGATACATAACAGGGCAAAGCAAGTCAAACATTGCAATAATTAGTAATAAAATGGAATCAAGTCACTCCTTTTAAATTTCAAGACTTATGTGTGCTGTAACTAATTTTAAATTTCAGTACGGTAATTAAAACATGTATAATATTAAATCCTAGGGTTCAATACTGATGACATCATGAGAAATGTAAATGCACAATTATTGTTCAGACCATGTCACTAAACTGTTACAATTATAATTAAATATTTTCTTACTGAAAATGCTATTTTCTTTCAAACTGACATCGTACAAAGTATCTGATAATCTAATTGTACTTTTGTTATCATAAAAAAATTTAATTGGTACTCAGTTTTTGACTGTTTTAATTATTTCGTTAGAGATATAAGGTGAGTATTGATTATTATGAATAGTAATGATATATAGCATTCTGTAATAATTAGAATATATATTTAAAAATTTTCATTCATTAAAATAATTTTCATTTACAACTCTTAAAAAATATGGTACGTAAATCTGATGTTTAGTTGGAATTGAACCCTTGGAATAAATAAGGTTTAAATTCTTATCTGTCACTGTATTACATATGCTGTTCAAAAATTAACACAACAAAACTGGAGCATGATCTGCAGAATGACATGCAAATCAATGTATTGTTTTACAAAACTTCAGAACAATGCTGTTAAATGTAATATGATTTGCATGCATTAGTAGAAAAATGGATAATATTTAAATAGAAATCCTACAGCATACAAAATCAAATGAAATATACATTGCACTCTGCGGTAGGCGTTCAACAAAATGTGACCACTTTAGCATTTCTTTCAAGAAACTCATCTATCAATTCAACAATAGTTGGTGTCACATAGTGTGATGCACCAAACACCATGATAGATGGTTTGCTTTGTTTGTTTCTTTGGTGAGACGCTTGGAATGAGACACATACTTCTTTCAAATTGAGTTCCTGTGTTGTGTTATATCTGCTTGCAATATATGTTTCATCAATCTTATAGCATGCAGGCAAGTTGACAGTTGCTGACAGTTTTCAACCCTGAAGCACTTGCATGAGAATTCAGTTTTGTCTTATTGGCATGAGATAGCTTAAATTTATTTAAATCACTCCATTTGTTATGAAATAAGCATTCGTTTGTTTTTATGCTTGTACATTATAGTTTACAATGGAAGCATCATGTAGTAACAGATTAACTTAAACCGGCTGACTAGACTATGAACCACAAATGAAAATTATACACACTGAAAGTATATGTAAGCAAAATTGTGTTTTTAATCAATTAACTCCATCCTGTACATGGCTTGGGACTTTCTGCAAATTAGTGAGACTCAAGTATGAAATGGCAGCTAAGACTGTCTTCTAAATGCATGTATGTGCACATAGTAAAGCAGTGAATAAATTAAGGATATTTTAAAATTAATAAATACAAAAAAACGAAATTTTTGTGACAGAAAATATCCTTGTGTGTTTAAAAATCATCAAGATGTATCATGTAGGTGGATACTTTAAAAGTACGATCAGCTGGAATTTTACACTCAGAAGAGCTGAGTATGAAATCATGCTGGTTACAAATGATAAAACATTTGAATTGAATTGAATTAAAGTTTATGTAATACTGACCATTTCATAAAAATCTGACAAAGCATAAAACACTTCACCAAGGTTACCTCATTTATTGCTCTTAAAATCTCGCAAGTTTTTGACCACCTATGCAACCTACAGCAAACCTTTTCCACTTGAAGGGGTTATAGCGTTGAAGAATACCACAAGTAAAAAAAAGTTCGAGTGTTAGAAAATAAAGACCTTATGGGAAAAATGTTTTAGGGGAACTGAAGACACACAAACCATGATAATATATATAATCAATTACTAATAAACCTGAAAACATTTGTGTTGGTATCTTGGAATGGTGTTGGTGCTCCTGACTGAAAGGTGTTAGGGTGAATGGCATAAAAGGCATGACAGAGAGGGACACAGAAGACTTAATCAAGAGACATGATGTTCAATTGCTTTGCTTTCTTCTGCATGTCCTTATTCACTTCCTTATCTGGCACCATGACAGCCTCTAATGCTGCTCAAGTTTTGGCTGCCTAGCCATGAAGTGCTAGATTAAGTCACCTGCCATCTGAACAGATTTCTTCAGTCAGTGTTATTCAGCCCAGGTCTCTCCACAACAGCTTCAGAACCTTCTTCCTACTCTGTTTCACTGAATGCTGTCATGTCTTTAATGTTCTCCTCAATTAAATCCACAGCATTTGGATATTTTCTACACCAACATCTGAGAAATCTTTCTCATGGAACTTCATGAAACAACATGAGGGAGGGCATTCCTTATTTTGTCCTGCTGGTTGGCAAATTTCTAGAAGTCATTAACTGTTTCAGATCAAAGCCTTCTGCAGCAGCAAATTAGATGTGTGATATAAAAATTGTCGAGGGACTCCTTTCTATGTGTATACAGTCAGCTATGTTGTACAATTTGTAGCATTCATTGGTACTAACATGACTGCTTGCTCATATTCTTGGATGTAATCATTATTCCTTGGTCAAGTGGCTGGAGGAGCGAGATGGTCTTCTTGGGAAGAAGTTGAACTTGAGTCTTTAGATGGGCTATATCAAGATGTCAAGGATGCATGTGACATCATCAACACCAATAAGAATATTGAATTTAGATTCTTGGACTTCAGGCAACATTCAATTTCACAAAAAAGCAGTTTTTTTAACAAACTGAGCAATAACTGCTTTAACACACAAGCCTTCTCTTCAGACCTCCAGAACACTGAAAAACAGATCTTGTACATCGCCCTTTTACAATGTAAGGATTGAAGGGAAGCTGATCAGCACAGGTTTTTATCATACACTCCCCCGAAGCATTACAGTGGTGGATAAAGGTGATACAATCCTTTAAGACTTTAAAACTGGGTAAGACTTTTCATAGCTAACTCGCTGATGTTAAGCACTTGCTGCCATAAACAGTCCTTCTCCTTAATTGTTTTCTTGTAGTGTTCTGGATGTGTAGTGCCAGCCACATGATAAGCACATGCTGATTCTCCTGTTCTCTTCACATTATGTTAACTCATCTGCACCTTAAATTTTTCAAACAATCCTTTTGTGGCAAGGCAGCTGCCCTTCTCCTCACCCCCAGACCCTGCCTAGTGGTTATGTAAATGCACTGCCTTGTCACTAACCACAGCACCACAAACTGATAACCATTTTTCTCTCTCCGATTCTAGCCTCATACACACATGCATCTTCTCATCTTTTCAGGGGTCATGATTATTTACACAAGAAATTTTCATATAAAAAGGAGCACTGCCCTTAATGTTTTTCCCGATCTTATTTCCATAGTTTGTGATAAGATGAATCACAAGTAAGTTGACACTGTAATGACATCTGACAGCAGCAATGCTCATTCCCCTGTTCAACTTATCTATCATCTCCACTTTCTCTAAGAAAGATACAATTTTACTTTTATTTTTATTCTTAGATTCTTTATCAGCACATATATAACTTTTCCAGATACAATTAAAACATGAAGGCATAATGTAGTTTTGAAAATTGTGGAAAATGCTGTAAAAGTTCATTCTGTATTACAAGATATGTAGATAGAATGGCTACTGACTGGGACAGACAGCAGATGTGGCCCCTGTGACGACAAATGAGTGACGGACTTAACACTGCAATACCAAAGGGTTGCCACAACAATTATTCTGTGAGTAATCAAAAACAAGTCGAGCAAACTTAAAAGTGAGGCACGTCTGCTGTAATTAAATATTTCTTGCAATAAAAACTTCAGTCCATTTTGATGGTGAATTCATTTCATGGCAGGTTTTACCCTAAAAATATTATGCTTGTAACTCAAAATATTTAAGTACATTATCTCAATAAGAATTTCAGCGTATGTTAAGTGGGGTTCCTACTGTTACACTGCAAATGGCAATAAACAGTACACTTCCAAGCCATAAAATTATACTGAAATCATTGAAGCATGTGAAATACTTTAACATATTTGATTTGAAGAGTGTATGTTTAGCCAGAAAGTAAAAGAATACATACATGTGTATATGTAGTTAAGTTTTAAAGCACAAATATTTATGTCCAGTCTTGAGAGTTTTGAATTATTAAATGCCTTCTGCTGCTACAGCAGGGATAGTGTAGATGGTATAGTGACTAGACTAAGAACTATAAACCAAGGAATTATGTTCCAATTTCCAGTACAAGCAAGAGTTTTTTTCCTCTTTTCCGAAGTGCCTGGGACCAACCAGCCTCCTATTAAATGGGCACTGGGGACTCTTACTCTGTGGGTTAAGCAGCCACGGCATAAAACTAAGCACTGTCCTTAATCTAATGCTGAAGTCAAAAATGAGTGGGGCTACACCTACAGCGCCCCATATGTCTTTATGGTGTGCATAGCAGTAGTTTCACATTTAGCTGTTACCTGTATTGCTAAATATGCTGCCTTTTTTCTGCACACATAGTGTAAGTTCAGGAATAACCTTGGTGTTGAGCTAAAGAATTAGAAATATTATATGCCATAATAGACTATTATGTTAGTGCATCTTTCATTTCATCTGACTGAAAGATACGTGTATTGGACATAATCTTACCATATTTGTTCCTTAAATCATCAATATTCACACCTGACAGGTTTTAAATTATTAGTAGTTATAAGCATAACATATGAGGTAAGGCTTCGCAAATTTGAGATAACGTACTACAGTTTAATTCCTTTGATCTGGCACCCACAGGACAGGACATGTGCCAGACCATCAAATATTCAGTATTATCAAGCCATACCTATATTGACCTATGTTCTAACAGGTAATTCTTTGTTACTGCTCCTACATTTGTGTTGCACAAATTACCGGGTGGGTACTCCATTGAGATATCTCCTTCACCTGTTGTTTCACAAGCATCAAATTCCCTTTCTGTTTTTTCTGGAGTCTTTCAGTTTCCTGCAGGGATGCTAGAAATCAGTGGATCAGGAGTCTACATAGCTGCAAAAGTTGATGGAGTAGGAGAAAAGGTGTCAGGAGATACCACGACAGTCCATGTACAGACCCTTTTGGAGGCCTTTGTAGAAGCCTTCCAGACTTAGGACTTTTCCTCAACTGCTGAGGTATCAGGATTTGTGAAGTATCAGCAGTCAGATTAAAGAAATTCTACTGTATTTTAATATGTGTTGAGAACTGCAATCTAGGTATAAATTTATTGTTTACAATGATGTTTGCAAAATTTCTTTCACATTTAGTACCAATTCTGAATAATATGCAACACGGAAATTTTGAAGTTATACATTTTATGCTTAATATATCACACAAATACATTATATAATTATCAATTTTGATTATAGCACATCATTTTCATGTTCCTGTAAAGAACATAGTTCAGAGCATCACTAGTAATATGTTACGATGATATCTCATTTCAGGAACACATATTGTTCTCATGCAAGTATCATACTTAGGGTGACATGTCAGCAGTCATTTGTATTAATATGATATTCACTTAAATGAAATTGTAGTGTATAATTCAGGGTTATAATCAAGGCCATATGGATGTAAAAAGAAGCAAACTGTTGCAGGAGAGTGCAAAGCATTCTGTAAACCTGTGTTTGTTAATGTTTAGTGACTATTCTTCTATAATAATATGGTACAATTTACACTTTTATTTTCCACAAACTGCATAGAAGGTGAAAGTTTTGTCACTATGTTTGACATATTTTAGTTTATTTCATCCACTATTTCAATAAAATTTTCACAGATTTTCAGGTTCAATGAGACAGACCACTTTTATCTTTATATTGTGTCCACGTTCCAAATATTTAACTTTAATGGCAAATTTATAAAATACCTACAATCCACATTAATAATCCACATTAATACTCCACATTAATGTCATTCAACAGTGTACATCCCAAGTACTTCAGTGTAGATATTTTTTTTAGTTATTTACAATTTTATTACCATCTTTAACTGTCTTTCATTGCACGCCAGTTAATGTGGCATTGTGGTGGACTAAGTGGCATTGGGACAATTTTTTCTGCAAGTACTTTGCTTTTCCCTCCATACTTACATTTCATTTGTCTACCAAAGGCAGCATATAATATTAGCAAGTGACAGTGTTGTTACACAAAACACTTCTGTCGTTCTTGATTGCATCCATGCACAGCCATCAGTTTTGTTTTTCTGCTAGAGGCCTTCATATTACATTCTTTCACAACTAACTTAATTTTTAAGTTCACAGGGACCTGCCATAAACTCTCGGTGTTTCCAGTCAGTCTTCCGTGAAAAAGATCGTTGTTATGAAACAGTATTTCCTTTGCACAACTGCTCTAAGATGACTGAACTTCTAGCTTGTCAGTCTTAAATAGGAGATAGAAGACATTACAGCCTCACTGAATGTGTTCATGGGCACTATTGGTCTGATTAGTTATTAAACCTTTGCAGTCCAAATTACTCTTGTGAATTCTAACAGTCTGGTTCATGTCCATTTTCCAGAAAATCTCTAACTTCAAAGTTCAAAAACAGCCATTAGATAACAAAAGTTTAAGATAAACCAACATAAAACACTATAAAATAACCCAATGATTTCAGCTTGACAGTAGACCTGGTACAACAGGAAGCACTGTCAAGTTTAACTCAACATTGGCCCATAAGGGTTAAGCACACATTAATTTTACCATACAGGGATTTTATAGCATTCACTAGGTTTGTCAGTATTTCATAGCTGTCTAAAGCTTGCCACAGTGTATTGTCAGTACTTCTGTCCTAAGCTTTCTCATTGTCCAAAAAGAGTACATACAGAGGCTAGATACACTCACTTGGCTTTTTCCATATCTTCCGTAAAGTGAATATTTTAGCTCATCTGCTCCACAGAATCTGCCCCACACCTCAGAGTTGGGCAATTCATAGTAGCTTTCTTTTTAAAATAGTTGCATGTAGTTGATATGCTTCCTCTACACTTTCTACTTACATTTCTATACTTATTTATGATTGTGAAGAATTTCCACCCTTCTGGCATTCATCTAGCACTCCATATAGCAGTAACAAGTTAATACCAGCCTAAGGACTCTGTACACATCTTTAATTCTTCACAGTCTGCCGCCTTCAGTGCACTGCAGGTCATGAGTGCATTTGAGGGTACTGTAAACTTAAAGTCCCTTCAAACTGAGCAGTAGTTGGAATTTAAGTCCCATTGCCATTGAAAGGTTAAACAACTGGAGAAGCTTAATTCTGAAGTTTCTACTTCCATACTCCCCTAGTTTCATATTGATATTATTAATTCCTGGTGATTTGTTTGTTTCTTGTTTTCAAGGGATACTGTTAGCTCTGTATTTACAACGTGAACATTATCAAGTGAAGACAATTTTTGAAAGAGCCACAAGTTTTAACTTTATGAAATTTGCGACAAGCGAGTTGAGGTTTCAGCTGTGTGACCCATACAAAGTAATTCTTCGAAATATATTTGTGAGTAATTCTGCACATGCAGAGAACCCTTAGCTATCTGCACATTGAAGTTCATAAAGATAGAGCTTCAGGTTGCTTAGAATAATGCACCTAAATTTGATAAAAATTAACACATAAGAATATGTACATAACACGACAACCTCCTCTTAAAGGCCAAATGCATCTTTTGTACATCAGATTCATGACACTGAAATGCAGAATTTTTCATTGCCTGTAATTCTGTATTTTCATCTAATTCCACAGAATCTGAATACATAGTTCCACTGTCCTTTTTTAAATGTTGTGACACATATGTCCATACCAATGCATCCTTCATTTCAATCAGTAGTCTGTTTAAGAATCGAGGCTCTGTTGGCAGATACGAGGATCACAGCCTTGTGGGATGTGATGCCACGTGTTTCAACAGTAGATACAAATGATATTCACGAATGTGCTTTCTCTGCCTTCAGGGTAAAAGATAGACACAACAGTTTTCTCTAAATCTTTGGCACCTGTCTACCAAAGGGCATATATCATATCCTGCAACAGAACAATTTTTACTCTTTCATAGCGCTTCTGCTTTTAGATCTTTCTACCTGTGCGGATATCATACTTTATTTCTTCTTCTCCTAACCTTAATACTTGGTACAGTCTTCATCTTTTGAAGTTTCAAACCTTCTTTTTCTGTCTTAATTCACGTCCAAGTGTCTGCTCATCTAAATATTCATGCGAGGTATTTTATGTAAAATAAACCTTTCTGAGATTTTCTGCATACTGCAGTTCCATATATCTACTTCCACACCTTGAGAAAATGGTAAATTGTGATCAAGAACTAAACAGTCCAAAGGTACTGGCCTTTATCAGAAATCAGTTTCCATTTAAAATATTTTACGCATGATGCATTAGTATCTGCTAAGAATTACGAAACCAGGACTCCTATATTTTCATTTATCCTTAGTTTCATACATTTGGATGAACACATAAACATACCACAGCTATAATTCCGTAAACAGGAAGTGTGAAACCATCAATTATAACGGTGGATGTATTTTAATTTTAAAATATCATGTTGCATTATTGTATTGTTAAGAGATTTGAAAATCTCATGCAGCAAATTTTAAAACCTTGTGTATGAATTTAAATGACTTGTTCTAATGTGCAAAGTGGCCATTTAAATATGCATTACATTTTTCCCAGTATTCTCCTTCTGTGGACCAAAGGATAGAGACAAAAAGAAATGGTATATTGACAGCAAATAGCTGCTTCAGCCTAGTTGAGTGACAGACAAAGCTGCTGTCCTGCCACATTTGGATGAAAGGTGAAAGTATAATGCCAGAGATAATAAAAATCTATAGGCGGACACATTATTGCCAAGTATGGACCACATTACCTGTCACAGATATCACTCATTATTCCCACGCAAAATACTAAGGCTGTTGTTTCCTGGTATATAACACTGTGCCTTCTGGTACGTGTACAGTACCTGTGTTTTGGAGGAACCTGTTGCATCCATTTGTTAGCTTCAAGAGGTTTCTTCAAAACACAGGGAACTGTTTATTAGACTTATGACATCACAGCCATTTTAATTTTTAATGCCACTCTTTATAACACCAGGTGCAATGGTACTGAATACAGTAATGGTTTGCTCTGCCATGCTTTCAAGATTTGATCAAATATTTTCCACCTTATATGCAGTTATGTGATCCTTTGGTGATAAGTACTGTGTGTCCTAGAAGCTATATTTGTAGAGGTTTTTGTGTTAGCTCAGTCATAATTAATTTAAATGTAAGAAAAAAGAATTCATGATTTACATATTTTAAAACATGTACGAATGCAAAAACAAAGCAGTTAGCAAGCTGAAAGATGTTATTTTATTAGATTCATATGCAATACATATATGAGAAATTAAATGTTTGCTTTGTATGCAGTATCACAACTTCAAAGGACTAAATACAAATGATCTAATATTGCATTCTTTCAACTTGCACTTCGAGTTGTTGGATTTGTAATGTACGAAAGTACGTAAGATTAAGGTAAAAAAACTTTCATTACGTTTCTGTTTGTAATTGGTAAAAATAATTCCTTTTATGATAATGATTCTTACCTTACCCATGAGGTAGGTGCCTAACTGACCATGACATTCATGCAAACCAATGTATATTATTAACACTCTAATAATTACTTGACAAAATTTTCCTACCTGTCCACCTTCACCCTCCACACTCTGCAGTTCACGCCAGTCCTCAATAGTCTGTGCTAAGTCGACCTGACAGAGAGGTAATTTTACCTCACCGATTTGGTCATGCTTTGAAAATCGATCAAAGTCAAAGATGGCAAACACAAGTGTTTTGTTCATGGCTTCTGCATAAGGGACGTTCTGTAACAAACAATCAACATTTTAACTGTGTAGTTATACTTGCTTCTAGGCCATAGGTAATGAATCTTAAAGTTTAGACTCCTGTAGGATAAAGATTGCTAGTTAGTTACTTATTATTAGCTCCTAAAAATATGTGTCTCTATCTGGCTTATTTTATGGTCATTACTAAATGTAATTTTCTGAACCTTTATTGAGGGTATTTTGACATGTAACTGTGTAATTTTTACAGCACCCACTTTTGAATGTAAATAGACAAATTAAATCCCTTTCTATATTTAGGTCCAATTTTGATGCATCCTTCATGACAGTCGATGGATTATTTTAGGTTTAATGTGTGTTGTTGCAAAGCAACACATAAGCTTACTTGCAGCACTGTGTGTATATTTTCAACAATTTTATCTGAACAATCATCTTTTATAACACTTTACCTTGAAAACAAATGTTTCATTGAAGACAGGGCTGAGCGTTTTTCGGTGAACTTTAGTCTCAAATTTCTTTTTCTTGTCTGGAAGCAGATACACCTTAACGTACGGATCAGATGTGCCACCCATATCTAGAGCAGGCAAGTCTTCAGCCTGAATGACTGTCACGGACAAGCTGTTTGCATTGAAGTCATATTCCAGCTGCAAGAAAACATGTGCAATTCAAAGTGTGTTTATACATGGACATAACCTGTGCAAGAGCATCACATGTAAGATTAGAGGAATCATCAGTTAGCCAGACAGCAATGAAATGTAAAACATGGAACTTCTACATAAATCTGTATTAAAAGTACCTTCCTTTAAAATGAAATGTCCTGCAGAAGCTAACTTATAGTCTCTTGTGTGGCCTGCAGTAAGGAAAGGTGCTGCAAAAATTTAGTAACTATAGGTCATATGCATATTTCATTGACAATTAATTAGGCCTGCATTACATAGGAAATAGAAAGCAAATTATACCATTTGCTAGAATTAGAGAATAAAAAAAAACAGAAGTCCAAAATCTTTTACACCTCTGTTAAGTTTTGATTCTTTGTAGAAAGTTTGTAGTTAGTAGCATAATTCTACTCAAACCGATAAGATAAGAGGGGCAGTCAGAATGAAATGCGTCAATTTTTTTATCTTCTTACTTATATTCTTGCTTTAATGAGAATAACCACTAGATCAGTGGAGTCCTCAAATATTCCCAATCATTTTCTAATAGTCATAATGGTTTGACCTGGCGAGTGGCAACACATAGTTGATAATAAAAGGGAAGACTTTGGTGTGCATTTAAAGCAATGAGCAGTGTTAAAGTCTTTTGTTGCTGAATGTGCAAATCCAACTTGTATCCATGAACATTTAAAGTGTACAGTAGAATAACTGTGGATATGAGTACTGTTCAGTGATAGGTTTGACAGAATAAAGAAGCTGAAACAGAACTTCTTCACAAAATGCGGAGTGACAACCTTTGCACTCTGACAATACTTGCTGGGTTGATGATCTGGTAGGTGGTGATCATTGCACAAAAACAACTGTAGCGTGATCCACCCTGTTCTCTGGTAAAGGTAGTGGAATGGAAAGTACTGAAGAGCTTTGACATCCCTAGTCCTGTGCTCACTGTGTGTCACAAATGCTGACAAGTATACATCGAGAGGCATGAAAGCCATTGCCAGTGATCTTTAGCACCAATACAATATAAGGAGTAAGAACTCACTAACGCAAACTGCCATGGTGTATGAAACCTGTTTGAAAAATGTTGAATCCAAATCCAAGCCATAATCAAAGGAATGGCACCACACATCTCCAAGGAAGATGAAATACAAAAGTACACTACAAGCAGGAAGGAAAATGGCTAGAGTCATTTCAGTTGAAACATGTGGTATTTCTCTGGGCTTTGTGCCTAGAGGAAAAACTGTGAACTCTGACTGCTAAATTTGAACATTAAGGTGTCTGAAATTGAGCAAATCCCACAAGAAAAATATCAGAGCTGCTTTCTTCCATGACAATGTCAGACCACACACACACATAAGCACATCACAGGGGCCAGTAAAAATTTGGATGGACAGTGTTCCTGCACCCACCCTACACTCCTGAATTCTCACCAGATTTTTATTGGCCTAGTCCTTTGATAGACAACCTGCAAAGACACTATTACATGGCTGATAAAGCACTACAGAACGTTGTGTGCCAATAGCTGTAGATGAGGGAAAGAAACTTGTATAAGGTGCCATACGCGCTCTTATTTAAAGGTAGAAGAAAACTGTTGAAGAAATTAAAGACTGCATTGAAAAATATCTCTACAATAAGCAATGAAGTTATGAAGTTCTGTGAAATTTTCATGTTTTGGGCCTGTGAATGGTACAAAGTGAATTTTACATTCTATGAGACTGTGAAAATGATACAGTATTTATTTATTTATTTGTTTGTTTGTTTGTTTGTTTGTTTGTTTTTATTTGTTTACATTATGAACCCATATACTAACAAGCAGGTTCCCACCTCCTTATGTTCTTTTCTTTTTCGATTGTATTTCCTTACTAAATGTGTTCCCTTTTATTATTATATAAAACAGGAAGCTCATATACAAATTAACTGACCTTGTACTGCAGCCGTCCTAGTTTAACTTCACTTTGTTTGCTTTCAGCTTCATCAGCTCCGTCTTCAGCATTCTCTGTTAGCTCCTCCATATCAGGTTGAACCTGAACCATACACAACATAAGAACAAGATCATGACCAAAAACCTCATCAATATTCCATATCTGATTCATGCATAAATTAATAGAAATACATAATATGTCAATTTCATACTTTTATTCTTTTTAAAAAGATTTATTACAAAACACCCACTCTTAAGTACCAACATGGGATAAAATGCTCATTTTTTCTTTATATGAATACAGCAAAATTCTGTTAATCTCACTCGCACAGGACTGGACAGGTGCCAAATTCTTTACAGTGTGCATACCGTTGTGAGTACTGGAAATACAAAAGTAATGAACATCATCTTCACAACTTATTCTTAATTTATTAAAAATTATGCCATTTAATTAAGAATAAGTTGTGAAGGTGGCATTCATTACATTTGTATATAGGTGCTAAATTGTCAAATATTCTGCCTATCAGACAGTACGTACACTGACCAAGTTTTGCACATAGTTTTTGTTACTGCTCCTATACTTGGGCTGTAAAACTAGTCAGAAAGTATTCCATTTGAATATGTCCTTCATCTGCCGGTTCATAGTGATCAGGGTCCTGTTCTGTGATTTTTTGAGTCTTTGTAGCTGCAGGAGTTGACCGAGTAGGAGACAAGGGGTCAGGAGATACCACAATAGTTGATGTACAGACACTCCTGGAGGCCTTTTTGAACATGTCCCTGAGATATGTTTGTTTCATTGATGAAGCTTTTATCTGGTACAAGGAAAAATTTTCAGTTTTGGGGCTACTCTCCTCAAGTGCAAGATTACCAAGCCTTCCTAACAATCTGATGTCAGATTAAAGGAATTTTTGCCATATTATAATTCTCTCCTTTTGTGCTATACTAATAGCAAAAATTTAACGTATCTGCTGTGTATCCCTTGTTAAGAGCAATACCCATTCTTCTTGTGATTATTTCCATAAGTGCAAAATATTACAGAGTTCTTAGTGCTATATTTGTCACACTGAATCCACAGACAGTTAACATAGGAAAGACCAGTTGTGCATAAAAAAAAATCTAGTCTGTTTGAGAAAGTGTTCTTGAAAGCTGAAGCCTATATAAAATTATTATTCTATTAAAGATGTAAACTACTGTTAGTCAAATGCAAGCAGTAATTCCATATTCTGAGTTTAGCAAAACTATTTATGAATTGTATTCAGAACTGCTAAAACAAAACAAAGCTGGAGCATACTGTCACTGCCTACAATTATCTAAGATCCGTGAATATGGTCCGTTGAGTTTTGTGATGAACACAATAGCAGCGGCATGCATGAACAGCTTTCCATACTTGCTTCAAATTGCATTTCATTTAACCATCCATCTGTATATCCTACAGTGAGAACTACTTTCTTTCTAAGTTACAGAAAAGTGTAGCTTAATTTTCTGTAATGTGAACTCATACATATTACTGTGCTTTTTTATGTGAACAAAACTTCTGACCACATGAAGTCACAAATAAAATACAACAGAATAGTATATGTCTGAATGCCTATCATACTTATCAAGTAATGGTGAACACATTTTAAAACATATAAGAAATATAACTTATGTCAGTGAATTTTATTTTCTATTAACTTCATACTTGTAACATCCAATAGTTCTGTAGTGTTAACAATTGAGTTCACATTATTGAAAGTGCTTGAAGTAATTTCATGAATGAATCACATGCTCTTTACGTGAAGAAGATAACTTTTATGTAGTAAACAACATGCCAAGCATTTAAGTTAACGAATACAATGGAATATTAACTATTCTCAATATGCCATGTATCACTTAAGTATATGACGACAAATGTTCCAGCATTCTACTTCAGGTGATAATTTTTATTACAGTAAACTGTTGGTGTATGAAGTTGGAGTGTGCTGGAAAATAGTTAGGTTTACAACCACTTTTAATTCACTAATTAAGCCTTTTTCTGAACATGTCCATTTTTAAGTCTTAATGTGGTAAATATGTTAAAATCTAGAAGAATAGATGCACACCATTTTCTATTATGTGTAATAAAACTCTACAAAATTCAACTATAATGTAGTGTTCATTGCATTATTTTTTAAAACAACAGAGCAGTATTAATCAAAATTTAAGTTTTCCTCCTATCTGCGATAACCTGTTAATTAAAGCGAAAAATTTCTTCTGTTTAATTTTTCTATCCACATTTCTATGAGCCTTAGTTTTTTTGAAAATTTAGTCTGAATGGATTTCCTGTTTTACTTCTTTTTCATCTTGTGTTCAGAACTGATTGAAGCCACTTACATTTCACGTACAGTCACTATCTCAGAATACGAAACTGAATGGCAAGATGAAACTGAAGACAAGTAATGTACCAATAACCTTTTTCTCACAAAATGATTCTGGAACTGTAGTGGAAACATTTATTTCTGCATCCAAATATAACAATACTTTTTATTTAAGCAATACAATCACTGGGTAAAATGAATACCTTTTACGCTTCAGAAACCACTTCACAGCTGTGGCATATGCACATGTTCACATACCTTTTAAGTACAGAGATATATCAATTATGGTTTTGTACTAAGTGGCGTATTTTTCGTAATTATTTTAAAGTATGAATTTGAAATGGAATAAATGACCATGTTGCAGCATGGTCATTTCTCCTTCTTGACTTTATGGGGAACATTAAAAAACAATATTCATAAAAGCATTGACTTCAAATGTTGCAAAAAATATAGTGCTTCCCAGCGTGATCTACATGTGTGTGACGAAAAAATGAATATGGAAGTTTCTTGTCAGAATTGTTCAAAATTATGTTTAGTATTATGACATTATCAAAACATTTGCATTACAGTTAACAGAGTATTATAACTGTACTGTACTATTGCATAGTGTTGGATTGTTTTTCATTGCATTACTGTTTAATTAGTGAATATTGATAATTACTCACTAATTGTAACAGTATTTAGACTTTTAGTATGTACTGTAACAATGTGTCGGACAAGTCCAATGCTTGTAACATAACAATATGGCTGTATAATAAATGCAAATACAAAGTCTGGTGTATTGATACAAAAAATAAAACTGTGAAGAAACTGTCCAATATATTACCAAGTGAAGTTATAAATTATTACTTGCAAAATGTGATGTCTATGTTTCCCATCAGCAGTGCTAGGGAACTTTATCCCATTACAGGCACGTCACTGGAAATCAGCTTATCAAGTGACACTGAAGTATATTTACTCTGGTGCTGGATACTTTTCACATTGTTTTGGATTTTAGAATTGGACTCTTCCAAAAAGATATCTTTTCTTGGCAGTGACAATATTTGGCGAATAGTGCAAGCAGTATGGTGAGGTAACAGCTTCGAAAAGTGGTTCACAAATATTTCTTCCAGCACACACCTGAATATAGCAATGCTTTAAAACCTGTTCACATAGTGGTTTTAATTTGAAAGCTCTGTTAGATAGTGTAAGAATGAGTGATACCATGCAATATGGCTCTTATTAGCCATAAGTTATGTCATGCACTTCTTGAAACTACTTAGCCTTCAATCCAGAAGACTTCCTTGAGTCTTTATGCATAAAAGGAAAATTTGCAAAGTAGAATTCTTAGTTTACAAATAGCTTTCCGTTGGAAGTCGGCAATGTGAATATTTTCAATTCATATTAAAATCTCTATTACTGACATACCTTTTCTTTATAGGCTGGGCCAATCAAACTAACCCCTTTGAGATCAAGGGCTCGTCCCTTGCCCTTGCCATCCTTCCCTCGCTTCTTCCGACAACAGCGCCAAACACAGCATCCACAGATCGCGAGAATCAGTATGCAAACACCTGGCACAGACATCTCCTACTCAGTTGTGTTTCAAAGTCAAAATTCAGGTAATTACTTTCCTTTCGTGCATGACAGTAATATTCATACACTAGTACATAACAAATTATAAATAATAGTCCTGAAAATATAACCAAAGTGAGAAATCACATGTTATGATACAGACAGTGTCTGAAAATGATTCATACAGTAATGATTTTCATGAAATGAACAGCTGTTAATTGAGAAAGGTTGTTTTTAAAAGAATCCAGGTCCCAGGCAAAAAATGTGGTAATTTACATTCAGGTGACAGGTAATAAGACTTGGTGAGAATTAGCTCAGGAATTACGTCATTGTAGAAGTAACATTTATAGAAGTCAAACCACAAAAGATTACTGGAAATCTAGTCACACAAATTCACCATGAGTCTAGAGTTTCTACAGTCTGCTGGTAAAATCAGTGATGCACAACATCCTGCAGATCAGCATCCAACTCTACACAACATCCTTTAAACATACTGTACTATAGGCCCAAAACAGTAGAAGCACAGGAACAGACTTGGACTATGCTGACGGTGTCCTGTCATATCCCAGTGGCTGTAAATTAAGATAACCTGTGATGGCACTGACTAACCGATTTATGATTTTGGTGGACTAACATATGGAAATGGGGCCATCAGCAGTGATAATTTTTATTATCATCAATTGATGTTTTCATCTTATAACTGTTTCCTCCTACTTAAAGCCTGCTTTAGAGTTTGTACTGTGCTCACAGAACAGAAAAATTCGTGACAGAAAACTAAAATTTGTCTAATACCACAATGTAAAGGAGTGTCAATTACAACTGTTGTGACTGATGGTAATTTACCTGATTTTTTTGTTGAAAACACATCAGGATATTCCATCTTCAGGTTAAGTTTAAAATGTGTACTTACCAACAATGATGGCAATAAGGGCTGTTGTTGGAATTCCCATATCATGTGCCACGGTGTCAGCAGTCTCCATGAGTCGCTCACCAATGTCCTCAGCAGTACTTTTAGGCGGTACAGCTGTGCCTGCTGGTGGCTCTTCTGAAGCTGAGGCCACTGTGCCACTTTCTGTCAAATAACCGGTAATATACTGGTGCAACAATTTTAGAATCTTTCACTTGACTAAGTTCTAACTCTACACGAATTGTCTCAGTTAATGAACATGTTACTGCTTGTGAAAGAAAGAAAGAAAGAAAGAAAGAAAGAAAGAAAGAAAGAAAGAAAGAAAGAAAGAAAGAAAGAAAGAAAGAAAGAAAGAAAGAAAGAAAGAAAGAAAGAAAGAAAGAAAGAAGGATGGATGGATGGATAGATGGACAGTTGGATGGCTGGATGGATGGATAAATGAATGAATGAATGAATGAATGAATGAATGAATGAATGAATGAATGAATGAATGAATGAATGAATGAACGAACGAATGAATGAATGAATCAATCAATCAATCAATGGAGTGAATGGGTGAGCAAATGAAAGTAACTAATTATTTAATAAATTAATTAACTTGGACATGAAATCAAAATTGCAATTGGTAACTCAGAATAGTAGTAGTCTAAGAAGAATTCTGAGTAGAGAGAATGTCACACAAAGAAAATGAAGCTGGGACTGTATAAATATCTCAAAGAAAGCAAAAACAATATTTACACTCTGTTGCTTTGACACTTCTCCATTTTTCCAGTGCCTTTTTGGTATTTGTCTTTCAAATGAAAATAAATTCTCCAACAGTCTCTTGACACTTCACATTAACCATTTACCATTTTCAATAAACTGAGTGTGTTAAGTTACAATAAAAATATGGAGCAAAAAGCTTCTGCTGAATTCTCACATGAGTAAAATCTTACTCTATGCTTTAATAGGAAAAGAAAAATGCTTGAGTCCTTTTGTATTATTGTAGAAGGGTCATGCAAAAATTGAAAAGAATAAAGAGTCTTTGTTATTATGATATATTTTACTGCCAGAAATGGAACCCAGTGAAACACTCAAATGTTTTGTAATAACATTTCTATACACAAATGGGAAGACTGTGTTACATTGTAACATAATTATTGTTTTGTAGTTTACGATTAAAAATGTTTACACATGAATTAGCCCAGCTAAAGGTTGTGTTATTAATTATATAAAACACAGCATTATGATTTAGAGAGGGGTATAGATTGGAACAATCATACATGAAGATTGTGTGGTGCCTCCTTGTCCTTAGCTGGTATGTATGTAAAAGGAAGGGGAGGCCACGGCCAGGACATGGGCTGTAGTGCCAACTTGTAACTTGTTCTTTATTTTCCATGGATCCCGTACAGTTACACAGAACATCAGGATGTGGAAAGTGTCTTACGATTAAGATAATAATTAAATATATTAGCAGATACATGTCTGTTATCAACTGTCTACGTCAAGGATATTGATTAAATTCAGAAGTGTCAAATCTATATAGAAAGTTATATAATAAAACAGTGAAATTATAAGCATCAATTCTTATCACTTGTTCAAAATATACCTATTCATCATAACATATCTGCAATACCTGTGAGTTAATAAAGATTAGTAAACAACTCACAAGGGGCAGCTACACTACACTTAATTAAAATAATGGGTGAAGAAATAAATAAATAATAAATACATTTGCATGAACAACTCCCTCTAGAATAAAATTAATCAAGAGACAGATAAATAAATACATTATCTTAAACAACTCAATCTATAAAATAAGCAAGGCGGGATATACAATCAAGATAACATAAAATTGAGAGCTAGGTATAATTATGGCGTGTTACAATTATAATTGTAAAACTCCCTTAATGTATAAAATGAATTGGAATGCAAGAGGCTCTTCAAAGCAGACCCAAACAGTTTCTGTTATTCACTAAATTCTTAATGTCAGTTGGCAGGTGATAATATAATTTGATTCCCATATAATATACCCCCTTCTGATATTTAGTTAAATTGGCATTAGGCAGGTGAAGGTCAGAACTGATCCTAGTGTTGTAATTGTGGACTTCCCTGTTCATTGTGTATAACTGGATATTACCAGCTAAATATATTAAAACAGAATAAATGTATTGTGAGTAAAGGGAAAGAATTCTTAATTCTTGGAACATTACTCTACATGAGTCTCTAGGTGCCAAGTTTGTCATGATCCTAATCATCGTCTTCTGTATTATAAAAACCTTAACACTATACCTCGAATAACCCCAGAAAATTATACCATAAGTCATGATTGAGTGTGCATAAGCAAAATGTATCACTCTCATGGTTTCTGCAGATACAAAAGGCTTAACTGATCGGAGTATAAAACAAACAGAATTTAATTTGGCGATAATATATTAATATTGCCTTCCCATGAAAAAGTAGTATCTAATGTCAAACCTGAAAATTTTACTCTGTTATTATTTGAGATGAACTTATTATTATAAGAAACAATAGTATTTATCATATTATAAATTCTTGGTCTAAATTCCAAGGTACATGTTTTTTCATAACTAAAATGTAAAAGATTGCTATTAAACCACTCATTTATATCTGAAAAGATTTTGTTCATGGCTTTTTTATATTCATCCCTATCATAATTTGTTACTAGTACACTAGTATCATCTGCATATAATGTGACTGACATATTATTACTTACTAATTTGGGCAGATCATTTATGTAAAGAACAAAAAGCAACGGGCCTAATATTGAACCCTGTGGTACACCACTTTTTACATGCTTCCAACTCGAAGATATTTTCATTTTAGTGTTGTCATTGTGAAGGGCTACCTTTAGATATCGCATATTTAAATAAGATTCTATCAGCAAATGAAACTTTCTTATGATACCATAGAACTTCAATTTTTGGAGTAAGATTCTGTGATTTACACAGTCAAACGCCTTACTTAGATCACAGAATATGCCCCCCACAAATGCTTTACTATTCATTGCTGTTAATATTTCATCCAACAGTTTATAAGTAGCTTTGACTGTGGAAGATTCAGCTCTAAATTCGAACTGTTCATTAGCTAATATGTTATTTTTAGTTATATGTTCACTTAATCTGATATACAAAAGTTTTTCTAACACCTTGGAAAATGATGTAAGTATTGAGATTGGTCTATAATTAGACATATTAAGTTTATCTCCATGTTTAAAAATAGGTTTAACTATGGAATATTTTATTCTTTCAGGGAACTCTCCATAAGATAATGCTCTGTTAAAAATATATATTAAAGGAGAAAGAATAAAGGGTGAGCTAATTTTCAATATTTTTACAGAAATTTCGTCAAAACCATGAGTTTTTTTATTTTAGTGATTTGATAATATTTTGTATCTCATATGTTGATGTATATTTCCATTGAATGTCAGGAAAAGGACGCCCAACGTTAAGGTTCAGATAGTCTATTTTTGCAACATCATGAGTGCCACCGCAAATAATTACTATATCTTTCTGTGTTAATCTTTCAATTTCGAGTTTGAATGAAGAATGAATTGTGCTTAACCTTGCATTCGGTTTTACAACGCCAACAACACTATATAAGTTACCCAGTAATTCTGCTATTATTTCAGCACAGCCACGCATGTGACTATCACCTAGTATCAAAATTTTATGTTTTTTACCAATAGTTTGATTCTTTACAGCTGCTTTCCTGCATTTCTGACTTATGTTGTTTTTTGGATCGGCTAGCGGAGCATATCTATTTGAAACAGTTACAATTTGTAGGTTAGCTTTGGGTGATAATTTTCTTATTGTTGAGATCTTCTTATGTGAAGTGTGGATTACAGGTATCCAGTCACCAGTTGCAATTTCGCAGGCGTTGCAACCACTTTCATTACATTCACTGCGCTTATCAAGTTCATTATGTTCAATACGCTGTGTTGGTTCCAAAACTTTACATTGTTCAGCTGTTCCCATGTTGCGAATATCTTCCAGAAGAACTGAAATAACACTGTGAGGGGATTTTACCTCCAGTAATGCTTTGTGAAGTTGATTCTTCAGGAGGATACAATTCTTACAATTAGTATTACTATCTGTGTTGAAATAATGAAGATCAGTTATAGTGCTTTCAAGCATGATATCCACTACATCCACCATATGAAGAATAAGAATGATTAACAGGAAGACTTTATGGCAACCGTTTTTTTCCCCTGAAATTTAATGGCAAGCCAAATGTATCAGTTATACAGGGCCACTTTTTAAAATTACATTACAATGTACTCAACATTTTACACCTTGACTGGTGTTCCAGGTGGCAGAGAGTGCAGTCATTGCTGCTGTTCCAGTTTGTCATGAGTCGGGGTCTACACATTTTATTTCCACACCCTGCAGTTAACATTACCTTGTTTACTCACCATGCTTAAAACTTGTTGGAAATGCTTTCCTTTGGTTTGCAGAAGATTGTCACATATAACGAACATGCTGTTCATTGCACGTGAAAGTTCTGTGATGACATTGAAAACACTATGTTCTGAATGTTTTTTTATAGACGCTCTTCAGCACAAGAATTAACACCATATTGTTTGCCTTTAATGGGCCCCACAAGTAAAATTCAAAGGGGTTGAGATCTGGCTAATAAGCAGGCGTCAATCTCCTGCTTATTAGCCTGCCAGCAAAAACCATGTATAAAAACAGAATTGTTTGCAGAGTTAATTGTTGCAGTATCTTGGTGGAAAGCGGCATATGTTATCCCTTAATCAGATCAGTCTTCAGAATAGTCTCAAAATGTAGGCTGCATCACATATCAGTGTGAATATATGGTCTCAGAAACTAAATGGGCACAATAATACTAGCTGCATTAACAGCATGCCACAAATTGCTCCTAGCATTATGTAATACCATTTTGTAAATTGACACAAGATTTTCTGCAGAACAATACCTCTTATTCTGAGATTTCATGTATCCACTGACATGAAACCAAGATTCATTCCTAGACACATGTATGGGGTATTTTTCTCCAGCATGTACCCAACAAAAGTACGTGCTGGCAAAATCCAACCTTGCTACAAAACATTTGTCTTGGAATTTGTTGATCAGAGTCTTCTAAAATAGATGCAAATGCAGCAATTCTGTCACATTTTGTGCTAATGAAGTACAAACACTTATTTGCTATGCAACAAAAGTCATTGATTTTCTTGGAGATGTCTGCAATCTAGGAGATGTCTGCAATCTAGGACCAATTACATCAAGTTTTTCCTTAGTCAACACATGTCTTCTACGTGTTTCCTCACTGTTTTAAAATGGAAACTCTTGCATGTAACCTTTCACCTAAATGTAAATTGTTATCCTGTGTGGAACATATGCTTCAGTAAACTTTGATCTAAATTTATGACAACACATCCTGTAGAACTGTATTTATGTATAATACAAAAACATGCCATGTTCGATTTTAATACAAATAGCACTGCAGATGACACAGAAACCTTGAAACATCTGCTATAAGCAGCATGAGAATGAGCTATTGAAGGGTCTTGGTATAAAATGTAAACAATCTTACAAGAAGGAACTACTGGTCGTGGGCACATAAAATATGGCCATGAATGATAATACATTGGGTATATTGTCGCACATTCCTGTTAGTGTGACTTTGAACTGCTGCAATTTGTTAAAATAACAAATGCATATGTGTTCATTATGGCATTACATTTCAATAATTACCTGTATATGTAACATGTACACATGTTCAGACCATCTCATCACATGAAATTTCCAGCACCTAACTATGTAAACTAGTTCATCAGGGATTATTGCATATGACTTTTCCAGCCCTATAATTACTCAACATTTTAAGATCCCACAGTGAACCACACTAGTGTTTTTAAAATTTCAAAGATTGCTAGGCAGCCATGTTTTTACTGGTTGTAGTGGGCAGTTAGGACCATAATAATGGAGTAATCTTTTTGTCCAGTTTTCACGAAAACAAGCTAATTATTTGAGTAATTAATATGGTTGGGGATGGGAAGAATTACAGGATACCTATAGAACATAAAAACAATATTCCATTTTTATATCTAACCTCAACACAACTGGGTAATTTGTTGCAAAGTTATCTGTGGGAAATGTACAGATGTGCCCACCAAAGAACATAATAAACAAATACAAGATAAATATCAGAATGTCCTCAGTGACCTATGAAAATACATATACAGACTGATGGATTTTCAAGAACAAAAATGATTTTACATTACCAGGAACTGATGATACTTCTGTATCACGGTTCAAGATGGACAGCTGCTGGTTTCCGGTTTCTGTATCATCATTTTCAGGCACTTCCACTGACTGTCCTGTTGTTGGTTCTGGAAGGGACCGCTTCACTACTGGTGCCATTGCCCTGGAAAAGCAGTGAATGTAAATCCAACGATTTTAATTTTGCCTTATAATATAATCATATGTACAAAAATCAGCTTTTTGTTCTGTGTGTAATTTGCAGTGATGTGTTTTGTGCTTTATGTTTCCCATGCTATAGCATTCTGCACGTAACTTGTCATTCAGCATCACAGAAAAATGATACATTTGCTTAATAGGTAGAATGCTCCTCTCAAGCACACAAATCATTTCAGTAACCTGTATTATGTACTCGTTATTAGTGGGTCACCTTTGAATCATCACCAGGGGTACAAATTCAACAAGGCAGTATTTGAAGTTAATTTGTATTATTCGGGCCAACTTGTACACTAAAAAGTCACAATATATCAGGTTTTACACAATTCCCGACATGTTTCGGTGTGGATTTACACCATCACCAGGGGAACCTTTATAGAACACTTTGAAACTACTGAACAAAAACACAGTTTGAGTTACCTAAAAGTTTGTTAAAATCGCTGCTGTCCAGTTAATGCACTGCTAAATTCGCATGTCTCCAGGAAAACACTTAAAAATACTTTAAAACCACTTAAAAACACTGAAGATGTTGCTAATCTGGTTTTTTAACACATTGTCATTCAGATGATGCACTAATAAAATGTGTATAACTGCCGATGTATTGTAGTTTGTCGTCATGGGGCGTGCCAGAAAGCTCAATGCGGAACTGTTGAAGGCTTTTAATGTATGATTTGGTCCCAATAACACACATTAAATTCATACCTACACGGTGTGGACAATTTTAAATTAGCAGCATTTGAAGCTTTTTAGGACCACACAGAGTTGTCAAAAACATACTGCTCCAGTAGATTACTTCTAACAAACAATTAAAACGCATATTTATGAATGTGAATTACCTGCACAATACTCTTAAAACAATTCATTTGTGTGTTTCAAATGCAAAATACACCCATTAAGTGATATGGACGTAAAGGTCATAGGACACACCTATGAAGGCACAGAAGAGGGGCTCATGTATAGCTCCAACCCATTCACAACCTTGACTCTAAAAGGGGGGCGGGGTGGGGGGTGAGTACCACCACTCGGCCGCTTTACACCCCTCCCCAGGAAAGACACAGTACCCATTGTAAGGGAGGCTGGGTGGGCCTCAGGACCAATCTGGACGGGTGCAGAAAATCTCTCCTCCACCAGGATTTGAACCCCGGACCGTCCAGACCGTAGCAACTCGCTATACCAATATGTAGCACACATTATGAATAAACGTACACAATTAGATATTTGATCTTCTGAAATGTTGTTTGCATAGACACTTGGGAATGTCTGTTAAATACAAACTGAACGTCAGGTATAGTGAATAAACAAATGTTTCAGAATATCGAAATTAGACAACTGTTTTTATGTATTATTCACCGCGTAAGCAGGAAAGACCAACAGCATTACACAATGAGATCTGCGCTCTTCTGGGATATTACGCAGCGTGGAGTGGTAATCCTTTATCGACGTTTCGGGACAATATATCTGTCCCATCTTCAAGGACCAAGAAGTCCAACATGAAAGACTTCTTCTTGTAACATATATTCTATAGTATATCACGGTAAATATATCTATATTAACCCTTTAAAGACGAAGCGTATCTGTTTTATATAAGGACTCAGTGCGTACCGCGCTGTAAACACTCTCCACTTCGGTTGTAAAAACCAGTCTCTTAATGTTTTCTAAGGCAAAATTTGCTGTTTGTTCCGAGATCCGTACAAAACACAGAAACGCAATGTGGGCACCACGTAGAATTGTTTAATGTTAAACCTGGTCGTATGTAAAGTTACCGCTAGGCTTTAAAAGGTTAACCAGTAGGCACTTGGGGTTTAATGGAGAAATTTTTCTGTAAGGAATGCACTGAATTTTGAAGTATTAAATACATTATAATGCCTGTTCCGTTCATGTTTCGGAATTTAATTCAACGCTGTAGTTACGTTAGGCCATGCACTAATTCTTCTTTCTGAATTTCACTGTATGTTTCATGTGAGGTAGGCTTCAGGCCTATACTGGACCACAGGCACACCTAATTTTTCTTCGAGGGGGGTTGACCCTGAGGTTATACATAATTTATGTTTGATTTAAAAATGTATTATGAAAGTCATGTCAAAGTCTCCAAGCCTATTTCTAGCTAGGTTACAGGGAAGATTTAAACTAACAGAAAAATCTATATATTCCTAAGTTTTTATTCTGTTTTTCAGTATTCCAATGTACTAGTCATCAGCCGATTTTGGTGGTTGATTAAGGCTGAAGCTTAAATCACTCAGTTCAAGGTCCGTATGTATTTTTATCTTGTCCATGTATACATTTCGTGCTCAGTGCTCATAATCCTCCTAAATATACTTGGTCAAAAGTGTATTTTACAGGGTTCCTCACCTGTGTCATATTTTATATCCTCCCATTACTTTATGACACACTGCTAATACAGAGCTCTACTATTATAGAATCACCTGTCAATTAGTCTATAGCCTGATGTGACTCCCGTCAGCACAAGAAACATTTTATTCGCCAAATTCTGGAGGATTTTTATCGGTCCCGTTCTGTTTTCGTCTCCAATCGGTAAGAGAATCTAATAGAACTTATGTTTTATAGCGGTTATTCATCATGAAAGTCAACAGACAGACAGACAGACAGACAGACAGACAGACGGACGGACGGATAGACAGACAGACAGACAGACAGACGGACGGACGGACGGACATACAGACAGACGGGCAGGCAGGCAGGTAGGCAGGCAGGTAGGCAGGCAGGCAGGCAAGCAGAAAGACAGACACAACTGTATCTTTTTACTTACACACGTGTTTTGTTGCTCAATTATGCTACACATCAATGCGTAATAAACTATTTACAGATTATTAACCCTGTAGCCATTTGTTTACATCCACAATGAAAATACCACGAAAAAGCGTCTTGAGATTTAAGAATTATGACGCAAAATAAAATTGGATCATGATGGTAGATTATCGCGCAATCCGTGCTACACGCAGGCTTAATTCGCTTGAAAGCCTACGTGACCTAACATGCCGAGATTTGCAGATATGTTTTGTCACAGGGGGACTTCGTTACTGCATCGTCACATACGCCTGTTAGTACTTTTGCAAGCCCTCTGTATACGAGTATTGCGTCGTATTTTTTACACTTAAATGAAAGCAAGACAGGCGATGTGCGTATAAACCTAACATTGGGGTGCGTTCGCCTAACCACTGTTGCCGCGGAAAAGCAATAAGTGTTATGTATCCTGAGTGTGTATCTGTAGCCTTAGTTATCCAGCACACAAAGCGCATGTGCCGTATTATATTGCCATCTGTGGCCTGTCTGGCTGTACCATATTTTTCCATATTATCTCATACAGGCCACGATTTTCGGGGAAAAAAGTTATTGAACAAAAAATATGTGTTTTGATTTTCTCTACAACTTTCGTGTGAAACATTTTTCATTCTAAGAAGAATTCAGCGAGACACGACCATAAATATACATATGTCTTCATGTAAAGTATCGGTTATTCTTGTCAGATTTTAACAAAACTTGCATTTTCTCGACAAAATTTCGAAAATAATCAAATATCAGATTTCTTGAAGATCCATCCTGTGGGATCCGAGTTGTTCCTCGATACGGAAGGACAGACAGACAGACAGACAAACATGACGAAACTATTAGTCACTTTTCGCAATTATGGGAATGCGCCTAAAGAAGTAGGAAGGCATAAACACAAAGCCCAAATAAATACACAGACCGTCAGTACCATGCCATTATTTTTAATTCTGAACACGTGAACAAAATACGCGTTAGATTTACACGTTCTTGCATTAAGTTGCGTTTTATAGGAATGTAAATAATAGGTAAATATGGTATATAAGTCATACGTGAAAATTACTGTCTTCTGTAATGTGACGCAGTGTAGGTCCGTAGATGGCGTCACAGGGGTCTTTCTACGTCAGGTTGAAAAATATTAGTTAAATAAATAAATAAATAAATCAACAACGAATAAAAATATCCCCCATTAAACAATTTACGTAGATTGTGTTTAGGTACGTAGTACTGGTTGCCACAATATTCGAAGATTTCTTTTAAGTAATATCTTAAGAACTCAACAATTTTTCTTGCTAATTTAACGTGAATATTCTACACAGCAAATGGCTGCGTCACGGATCACCGTAAGGAATACAGCAACCGAGGAAAGGTGCATAATTTTGGGTGTGTTTGTTTAATTGCTTCCTCACTATAGGCATTCATACAGCGTCATCTTTCGTTTACAAATATTTACTGTAGTTGTGTACACACAGTAATTTTGTCAGATGTTGCAGCCAGAACTGTATACCATGACAGTAACGTACACGATCCACGTTTTAGCAGATAACAGTATGGGTTACAAACATTGACAATGAAAGGCTAGGCTGTAACAAGAACAGCACTATAAGTTTCGATATCGCAGAGATGGAATTTGCTCTCTTTGTACAAAATTTCTGCAACATCCTTAAAAATTCGCAGTGTCTTACAGTGATGACTGATTTAGAATAGTGAGGGAAAGTGCGTGGAAAGAACATTCACCGCATTTCCTTATTATTTTTGCTAAGAGGAAAACATAACATGTGGAGGCAATTTATTTCACTCAAAAAAGGAAGCCAGTCGTAAAAAAATTCCTACTATGTAAACAATGTGATTTTTCCTTCTTTTCTCCTAATTGTTTTTTGTTGTCTTTCGTGTAGCGATAATACTTTACATAACATGTGACGGCATACAAGTATACTGAGGTACGATGCGTTTTTGTAGCAACAGAGACAAATTTCAGCCGGTAACGTGCCATGAAGTCACAGAGGCAAAGAAGAAGTACTTTATCTCTATTCTTTCTCGAACACTGGCCGTTTTTACACCCGGGAATGAGCCGGTACCCATTGTGTAGAAGGCAAGTTGTGCCCCAGAGCCCATCTGGACGTGTGAGGAAAATCTCACCTCCACCGGGATTCGATCCCCGAAGCGTTTAGCCTGTAGCGAGATGGAGACAGGGTGTTAAAAGCAATTAAATTTATGGAAGAGTAACATTTCGTTATGGTGATTAATGTACAAGCCAGAGAAAAGCTTACGAACTGAGAAGGGCTCAAAGATAGAATGCCACTCTTGCAGAGAGTTCTGGGCGGCCACCGACCGTAACACGGATTGACGTCAACGGGAATATCGATCAGCGTATCCGGGAATATTGAAGGAACGTCACTGATGAAATTAAAATAATTACCACTGATGGAAAGAAGAGGTAGAATGGGGACTTCAGATGCAAAAGAACAAGTTTATTGCGATGGAAAGGTGTGGATTTCCGGTGGAGTGGGGGGGGGGGAGGGCGTGCTTGTTAGTGTCATATAGCCTGCTTGTATAAAAGACACTGCAGGAAAGGAATCTTTTCACTGAAACGGCCACCTGCCACATACATGCTAAAAGGAACACGTAACTGTTTAGAAACAACGTACGTAGTTAGATCGCTGCGCAGAATACACAGTTGAAGCCAGTTGTAATGACACCTCGCCCGTACAGGTAGATATTCTGTGGTACCAATTACTTCCTCACTGTTAACCACAACATTATACTCCTCGGTTATAACGACACTCGTTTATAACGGCGCAAAATATTCTGCCCTTTTCACGATATTACAACCGAATTTGAATGTACTTTCTTCAAATGGGACATTCCTTTGTGTTTTGATAACACATTTAGAAGCTAAAGGCAAAGATAACTATTTACTAAGCATTCACCTTCTTTCCATATGCAGTATACAGCTACATGTTTCAGTCTGATATATCAAGCCACCTTCAATCTGCAGTGATATGTATACATCGAGGAAAATACTGTAACAACAATAAAATAATTAAAACTGCGTTTCACATCTCAGTATGAAAGTTATATTATTCCAAATAATTTCCTAAAGAAGGTTTAATATATTCAAGGCGAAACACGTAGTTTCATGTACGGAAACAAAGAGATTGCTTGATAAATACTCGTATTTGTCTGCCTTATAATACGGCACTTCTTCTATAGCGTCAGGTATTCTGTGGTACAAATTAATTCCTCACTGTTAACCATAACATTACACTCCTCGGTTGTAACAACATCCGTTTATAACGACATAAAATATTCAGTCCCTTTCATGACGTTATAACAGAGTTCGACTGTACATTAGCGTATGCCTACCTACATCAATGTGCGTGGCCAAATAAAACAGCCTTCTCATTTGCTGAGTAGTATATTATTATTAATAGTATTAGTATTAGCAGCAGCAGCAGCAGCAGCAGCAGTAGTAGTAGTAGTAGTAGTAGTAGTAGTAGTAGTAGTAATGATGAATATGCTTCGTCGTCTTCGATTTTTAGGTATATAAAGACCTTCCAAATGAAATCCCTGATCAGGGATGTTTTAGAAGTGCAAAAGTGCCCCTTACAACAGGCAGTTTATCGGCCCAAGTGAGATACGAATGTTTAGCGGTCAGCTGATGCGCTGATAATGTCGCGAGTACGTGTTCCTAGACAGAAACTGGGGCTTCGTCCTGTGTGGATCAATGACATCCGCGTCCTCAACGTCCTCTCCTATCCCCTCGACGCCTACTCAATACCACTAACGCCCCCGCAACCGTATAATCAGAGCAGGCGTTGTCCCTCTTTTAAAGCCACTACGTGTGTTCCAGACGTCTGCGTACAAGTTCATCTCTAATATAATTACACCATAATAATGTTAACGGAAATAAAATTATATGGTGGGTAAAAGACGGCAGATATAGTATCATATATTTTTAAATTGCGTCAGTTGCTCAAGATATAAGTCTTTCAGCGTTACTTTGATGGCGTCGGTAAGCAAGCTGTAGCATATATATAAAAATCTCACGTCAGGAAAATGAAAAAATATAATAATAATAATTTTTAAGTTAATAAAATATGTCCTACACACACGCGACATACATGGTGTACACATTTGTTGTGTACGTATACAAAATATAATAAAAGAGTGTAATATGGAAAATTAAGTAACGCAAGGGTGCAGGAAACTGTAACCTACATATAAGAGCCTTGTAATTTGCAGTCTTCGCTAAATATTACGTGTGTCCGTCAGAAAATAAGCTTTTTGTAACGTAAAATTTCGTAACGGAATAACCTGCACGGATCGTCCTTATATGATGGAGCTTCGTCGTCGAGATTTTATCATGTTTCCACCACCGAAGCAAAGTCTTGGTGGCCACATATTTAGAGGTAATGGCGAAGTGGAAATAGGGTATAATAATAACATCATGGCTGATAACAAAACATACAAAATGATATTGACAGTGAATAGCAAAACTCATCCCACGATACATAAATATCTCAATTGTAGCTATGACTACGTGAAAATGCAATGGGACAAGTCTGCAGTGAGATGTAGACCCTTATTAGAAATGAATATAATTTAAACTGTATACCTTGCAAAATTATTTTCTTACATAGATTCGTACTAGGTCTAAGAACCCGAAACCTGGTGGGATGAGTTGGATATGTATGAGATGGACGATAAATGGCAAGAAACTTCTGGTCATGAAAACATAGAGGAAAATACACCTAAACTAACCTAAGATGCAAGGATAAAATTTAATTCAATCTTGAGCACATTATAAAGGTGTTTACGTACAAAATATAATTAACTACTTATCGGATAGTCCTCTTACAAAGCTAGTATTTGCTCAGCTAGCCAAGAAATTCCCCGAAATTTATGCAATGTGGAAGTTCATCACCGTATTCACAAAGGCCCCTTACTGGTCCCAATCATGAACACACCACTGGCCTCGATCATAAACCTCACAAAAGCGTGCTATAAACTCTCGCTCTATTGGCTTAAGGGTAATCTCAATGCAGTCCTCGCCTCCACTCCCAGGTCTTCCAGTGGCCTCTTTCCTTTAGGCTTTTCTACTAAAACTTCTGTATAAAATATTTTCCCATGCCCGATACAAGCCCCGACATCTCATTCTTCTGCATTTTATTGTGATAATAATATTTGGCGAAGAATAAAGTTGTTTGAAGTTTCTTAGTATGTAATTTTCTCCAAGCACCTGTTACTTCATCTCAGATCCAAAATTTATCTTCAGCATTCTATTTTTGAAAGTTCCTTCCCTCAGTATAACACAGCAACCAAACACACTCATCTAAAACAGCTCATGTATTGTATTTTAAATGTGTAGTTCTTAAATATTGTAGAGAAGAGAAAAGATTCTGATCCGGAATTTGGCAAGCAGTGTTTTAAAGCCTAGCGGTAGCTTTACATACGACCAGGTTTAACATTAAAAAATTCTACGTGGTGTCCACATTGCGTTTACGTGTTTTGTACGGATCTCAGAACAAACAGCAACTTTTGCCTTATAAAACATTAAGAGATTGGTATTTATAACCGAGGTGGATAGTGTTTACACCGCGGTACGCACTGTGTCCTTATATAAAACAGATACGCTTCGTCTTTAAAGGGTTAATATGGAAACACTGAAATCAATTATACAACGTGTAAAAGGATTTTTAAAAAAGTAATTAGAGGTAAGCTTATCTTATGTTAATAGATGAACAATTACAAAATAGGCACTGTATGCATAACGCAACATTGTGATGATTTCGTCTAATTATTTTAGCCATGGAAAAGTAAAAAATGCCTTCTCTCTTGTTTTCTTTTTGAGGTACAGAATATTTCATGGCCTACTGTTTATACGTCCTCGGCTCTCCTAAGATGCTAACAACTTTGGCGCGAAGAGCTCGATTATATGGAGACTTGTCTGTCTGTCAATAAAATAAAGGTTCCTTTGGTCTTCGACGGTTGTTTTGTATATATATAAAGATTCGCTTTGTACCTTACAGGGAACATCGTGTGCTTACATTAGAAAAAAACGTTCACACTTTTATACACAAAATATGCAATATCGACAGTGTAAGAAGGATTGACACATTTGCCACGAAAATTAGTTTCTTTTGGATTGTTGCGTGGCATGTCGCTGTCAAAAATTCTTCTATTGTGATTTTATTTCGCCAGCAACACTCAAAATACTTACGTCTCCGCGTAAAGTCCCCATATTTTTGTCAGATTTTAGCCACATTTAGATTTTCTCCACACATTGTTGTAGAATAGTCCTATGTCAAATTTGACAAAAAATGCGGCTGATACATGCGGACACACAGAAGAAGGGATGGATATCACAAGGTTAATAGGCGTTTTTTGCGAGTGTACAAACGCTTGTAAAAACAGACGATACTTTCTTACTTTTCTATAACACACTACAAGTAAGCCGCCTTTCCTTTCAGTGAAGGCACTGTAAAATATAGTATCGTTATCTCAGTCAACCACGTACACATTTCTTTGTCCCGATAGTTCCCCTTACGAAGCACAATGTCGGTCAACCGCATCTACAGAAATTTACGCTAAACTTGCAACCCATTCCAGCATGCTTTTTTAAGTTTCCTTTGAGTCGTCCTTTGTTGCTTTAACCGCTCCTGCTCAATGAATAAGTTGTCATAGGGCAGGGACACCCACTCTCTAACTGCAACACCGTAAAACAAAGCAATGCCTCCACATATGACGCGACGAGACGCCATAAACTGGCTTCAGGTGTAGGTTATCGACAGACATTCAATAATTCATTCACAATGCCTGCTAGACAAAAAAAAAAAACATTTTGACAATTGCATCTTCTCCTCCGAAACACGTGGGATATGCCTTGCAGCAGGAAGTGCCTCTGCGCGAAACAATATAACTAAGAGCATTGATTCCCAAACTTTTCTTTCTTTGGATGGTTTATAAGTGCCTAAAAGTCTTGGCTGACCAGTTTATAGTTTTCTAATGCCGTGTAACAACTGTAAAGCTGTTACATACGATGCTAACATTTAGTAGCTGACGATTAATAAATCTGTTGCAATAACCACTGAAAATTCAGCAGACAAATGTGGCAATTCAGACCAACAGTTGCAGTTTATCACATAAACATTCTACCGAAACACTCGTACGCATTATATCCCTTGAGGAAGAATTTTATATCTCAGTGTCACTGAATTTTCATGGTGTGAATTTGAAAAGGTGTGGAAAGGCAGCTTGATCAATAAGTGTATCAGTATGATTCAAGAAATTATTTTTTCTGTAAAAAATTCTGTTTTCTTCATTAAGCTCTGATGCGAGTTTATTTTCATTTTGTCTTTTAAATGTACACAGAAATTTTATAACACTAAGAGAGGACGGCTTCAAATGCTGTACAGACAGCTTGAGAGAATAAGAATTGTTGATATTTGGTCTCCATTTTGTAAGTACAGGCCAAGCTCTGAAAAAAGCCGAAAATTTAATTTTAATTCAACTTTGGTATGTGGCACCCCACTGCAATTTCACTGTAAGATGAAATGCATTTCAAGCCTATCAACACAACTCTTTTTTAATGAAACAAATTCTGTTTTTACAATAAGGCACTACCTGATTAATCTTATAATAAAGCATGAACAGGCCATTTCTTATAAAAATATATTGAGGAAATACTCTATTTTCTGCGTCACCCTGCCTAGCATTCGACCGCAGCACGTGCGCCATCTTCGCTATATAATTGCACCCCGGTTTCTTGTAACTTGTACTGCATGCACTGTACTAATTTACACAACGACAGACTTCCCATCTCCCATTACTTGCATCTTGTTTTACGACTCCCTTGAAGTCATAAATTTATTGCGCGTCAGAATTTCCTCACGTTTTTCGGAACCAGAGTATTTTTCTTCAGCCCTTATGTCGTTGTATTAACCATCATTAGGTAAATTAAAATTTTGTGTCAATTTTCTGCTGAAGCTCAGCCAAACATTCTACATTCGAAACAAAACAAAGAGTCAACTTCGATTCTGTGCTCTGTTCCACCCACGGAAAAATTTGAATATGGATGGAATTTTATATTTATAGTCCACAGTTTTCGAGTAGGAGACTTTTAACATTAGTTAATTTGGTTAGTCCGTGACGTGTGCATGCATCACACTGCCATATGGAACAATGCCTGCCTCATATAGACCCTCAAAGTAATTTAGAGGCGAACCAATTGTAACTGCAAGGTCATGATATCCAATTAATTTTCAGGCGCATCAGTGAGTAATTATGGAACATATCCATGTTAGCATAGGAAGTTCATAAAACTGTTAAACAACTTTGCTGTTCGCTGAAACATGTTTTTATTTAGATTTTCCTTCACTTGTACGCAACTCACTTGTTAATTTTTCTAAATCGCCTTATGGAACATAAGGTGTGATTGAGCACGCTGGTAAATCAGATTGTACCAACCATATGGCACCACAAATGACGCAGCTTGCACACTCTTTACTGCCACAATGAGCAAGGCGTCTCTGTGATTTTGTGGGTAACAAATGTTGATGTAACAGTAATTATGACCAGAAAAGTCAACAGAAAGCACAGATACGTGTATGAAATGCTCCGGCCCTCTTGTTACCGGGAAGTACAGCATTACACAAGAAACCGAATTATACAGTACAGAATATGATTACGTTAACACGTTCTGTAAGTACCGAAAGCGGGATGCAACTTTATATAAGTTTCGTAGGAAGGCAGGATTATGCATAATTCAACTCTGAATATTAAATTCTTCATTTACACAGAACAAGGACACTTGATTGCTTCTAACAATTGGAGTCCAAATTCTGTTTTGTAGGAACACTGCATACCGACATGGAAGGCAACGCCATCGTTAAATAAAGTAACAAACTTGTTTCAAACTACTGAATTTTATTATAATCATTTTTATAAATTGTAAATACGTTATTTTACTGTAAAGACCTTACAGTGTTTAAAGATATAAGGGTAAATAAAATACACAGAATTCGTTTGAAAACCCGTCCCACGCATACACAAGACTCTATTAAAAGTTCTATATGACTCGCTTTCCAGAAGTCGTATTTTAGCTTTTACGTTTACATTGCGTTACAGAAATGCTGTCACAGGGTCCAGTTTCATATCCTGTGTGTAACACGTAATGACTATTTTTTGTTGGAGGATACAATTTCAAGGCAACAGAACGTTTTTTTTTGACGTAGATGTTTGGATTATGCAGACAAAATTATTGGAAACTATCAATGTGGATTGTGACGTAATAGGTAAAGTAGGGTCACGTATTCTGCTTTCGTCAAAGCTTGAGAAAATTGGAGTCAAATGGGTCAGTGTATCAGTTACTCGTAGACTTTAAGAAAGCCTAACACTGAGTTAGAAAGGACGTTTTATATTATATATGTATGAAATGAAACTTAGAGTAACGAGCAGGTAGCAATAATTTGACATATTTCTTATTAAAAATGGTCTGAAACAAGAGAAGGTTTCTTGCCCTTGCTTTTAAACTTTGCTTCAGACTCTGTAATTAGGAAGGTGAAAAAACACCAGAAGGGGCTGAGATAGAATGGTAAACATCAGCTTCTGGTTTATGCTGATGAATATCTATTGAGTGAAAGCATACATACTATGACAAAAAAACATGGAAGCTGGTACAACGGTTTTGTAGAAGCAAATGCTGAGGAAACAAATTGTGTGTTCATGTCTTGTGAACAGAACGCAGCACAATGTCGCGACATAAAAGTAGATAACAAATCCTTTGAAAGTGTAACAAAGTTTAAATATTTGGAAAAACGCAAAGAAATTCAAATTGCATTCATGAAGAAATTAAGAACAGATTGAAATCAGGGAACGGCTGCTATAGCTCTGTCCAGACTGTTCTGTTTTCCACTTTTCTATCCACAAACATAGACATTAAAATACATTTGACTGTTATTTTGCGGTTCTCTTATATGGGTGTGAAAGCTGGTCTTTACACTGAGAGTTTTTTGAGAACAGGATATTGAGGCAGATATTTGGGCCTAAGGGGGACAAGGTAAGAAGATACTGAAGGACATTGTTTAATGAGGACCAGAATGATCTATCCTGCTCTCTAAATACTATATGGTGGTCATATCTAGAAGAATGAGATGGGCGGGACATGTGGAGCGTATGGGGGAGACGGAAGGTGTATACAGAATTTTGGTGGGGAAACCTGAGGGAAAGGAACAACTTGAAAGTCTAGGCAGAGATGGGAGGATAATATTAAAATGGATTTTCAAGAAATAGGATAGGTTGTAGGCTGTATTGCTCTGACTTTCAATAGGGACAGACAGTAGGCTTCTGTGAAAGCAGTAATGAACCTTCGGTTTCAATAAATTCGCGGAATCTCTTCACTGGCTTCTCAAGAAGGACTGTCCTCCAAAGAGTTATTTTATAGTCATGAATTGTTGTTTTTGTTCTTATATATGCTGTACAGGATAAGTACGAATGATTTTCACTGTGGAAACTTATATCATGAAGAAATCCTACAAAATGTGTCACAGAAAATTTAGAAGAGAGGTTTCCAGTGTTTCTGTTTCTCAGAAATTAATAACATAGAGACCGATGAACATATTTCGTAAAACGGATTCCTTGTTAAAGACGAATGAAGAACTAATGCGATCCTTTCCTTCAGGACAAACATTAAATGATGTTGGAGTACGATTAGAAGCATCTGCTCGAAGATACAGGCGTACCTCGCAGAACATCTCCTCGGTTAAGGGTTTACCGGTAGATCGCCTCTTGGTTTTTAATACCAAACCTCATAGAACGTACGTATCTCTCAATACAAAATTTTAAAGCCGATATTTATATACGAAAAGTTTATATTACCTTCCCAAAAACTCAATGTGACATATTTAACAAAATGATGTGCATGACCTACACGTTACTGCGTACAAAGGAACTGCTTTTTAACCTTTATCCTGCTAATGTGGAATATATGGTGAGCTGCTAATAATGGCGGCACCACTAACGTGTAATATTTGGTGACCTACATTTGGCAACGCCAAGAGGAGCCTCTTTTTTCTCTCTCTCTCTCTCTCTCTGTCTATGCACAATGGCTACCAACTAGGCCCTAAGCCTTTATCCTGCTAATGTGGAATATATGGTGAGCTGCTAATAATGGCAGCACCACTAACGTGTAATATTTGGTGACCTACATTTGGCGACGCCGAGAGGAGCCTCTTTCTCTCTCTCTCTCTCTCTCTCTCTCTGTCTATGCACAATGGCTACCAACTAGGTTGGTAGCCGAGTAAGTGTGTGCACACAGATATGACATAGGACGTCTTTCACGATTGAGTCAGTGTTGAGACATTGTGCAGAGAGGGAGAGACAAAGAGGCTTCTTTCAGCGTTGCCAAATGTAGGTCACCAAATATTACACGTTAGTGGTGCTGGCATTATTAGCAGCGCACCATATATTCCACGTTAGCAGGATAAAGATTAACAACCATGTTAAATATTTGGTGATGAGGAGACGTTTTAAGCGTTTTACGTGCTAACATATGGTCTGTTACTTATGTATCAGCGTTTTGCTGTGTTTTAGTTACGTTTTAGGAAACTGATTGGGTGTTTTGTGTTCACTCTGTGACGGATTATAATTATTCCCATTTAACATAATGGGAAATAGGTCCGCAGTTAACATTTTCGCGCAGAATGTCTGACTTGCAGGAACGAATTACTGACGTTAAGCGGAAGATGGCTGTACATAAAACGGTTACCACAGGAAGCCGGTGTGTCAAGGTCATTTGTATATGCAGCAACAAACTGATAGATTGCAACCATAAAAATTTAGAGTTCTGCGAAAGCTCCAGGAAGGAGAAGGCGTTGCGACGCTTCAAGAGTTTCTTGAAATTCTCTAGATTAGAGGAGAACTGGTACTTCTCAAACAGGATTCAGTTCAGTGGAGTTCTTCATCTTTTATAACCTCCTAGCTTATAAAATGTCAAGCAGAACATTTTTTATCTCTCCGGAACCAGACACAATAAAGTATGAAATTCTTTAAGTGAACGATCCATAAAATGAAAGTCTGCATGGATTTACATCACGCAACATAACCGAATATATTATAGACTCCACATTTTTACGTTTCTCTTTATTCTGTTGGATATACAGCAGTATAGAAGATAGGATGTTGTTGTTTATGTACAAAAAATTATATGCAATAAGCACAACGGAAAAATTGAGAGAAAATAGATCTAGTCTGCTTGAAGCTTCATTGTGATAGGCAGTATGCAATATAACAAGAGGGGCAGTGTACGTATAATATAACATTGATACGCGTTCTCATAACTAACGTTGACATGGGAAAGCACTAAGTATTACACATTCTGCGTGTGTGTCTATAGTCTTCTTTATCCAGCACGCAAAGCGCATGCGCCATTTTATATTGTCATCTGTGGCCTGTCTGGCTCTACCACATTTTTCCACCTTATCTCATTAAGGGCAGGCTTTTTGGAAAGAAAAGTTGCTGGAAATAAAATGTGTCTTCTGAGTTTTTCTACATCTTGTGTCAGGAACATTCCTCATTACAAGAATAATTCAGCGAGATATTATCATAAATGTATATAGGTCGTCAGGTACGTACCAGTGATTCTTTTCAGATTTTAATAAAACGTGACTTTTGTAGAAAGGTTTTCGAAAAATACTGAAACATCAAATTTCACAAAAATCCGCCCAGTGGGAGTCGAGTTGTTCCATTCGGACAGACAGACAGAAAGACAAGCATGACGAAGAGAATAATCGCTTTTTACAATTCTGCAAACGCGCCTACAAATGAGGAAAAATAATCATGCAAGTTAAAATACACGAAATATTTGCTGTGGTTTCTCTTCAAATCGGTATTTAAAAGAAAATATTTCTGCACTGTCTCCATTTGTGAAGTGCATGGTGATCTGTTAAACTGCCCTGCGGTGTGTCAGGAAAACGTGAACATAAGAATGCAAAACAAGAAAGGAAAGAGCAATGCTCTTAACAAGATTTCTGAGATCAGTTTCAGGAATTGCATTAAGGGACGAAATTATAGCGAAGATATAGGAGAAAGACGGAAAGCGGAAGATCTTAACAGCAAAGACCCGGCGACGCGGTAGTAAATTTAGAGAACTTTTAGCAGGGTTTGCTGTAAAAACGTTCTTTTTAAAACCCGCTAGAAAGAGGAAACCTTGAACAAAGAAATAGCAGCTACAAACAATTTTTGCCGCTGAAAGTAAATGTAATCTATTTAAGGAATAATAATAATAATAATAATAATAATAATAAATGTACCAAAATCAGTAGAAACAAGTCAAGTGGGCAAGGTAACCATATTATGGAACCAACAAGTGCAAACCGACAGAACCATCCCCAACAATAAACCAGACATCTTAATCCGGGATAATGAAAAAGGAACATGTATGCTAATTTATGTAGCAATCCCGGGAGACAGAAATGTGATAAAGAAAGACGCCGAGAAGGTTCTAAAATATAAAGGCCTTATAACAAAAATACAGCGCATGTAGAATGTAAAAACAAAGGTGACGCCAGTAGTAATAGGAGCAACTGGAACCATTTCAAAATCCTTCAGAAAATACTTGAGCAGCACACCAGGAAAGCACGATACCAAGGAACTACAGAAAACAGCTATATTGGGCACAGCACACATACTGCGGAAAGTGCTAATGTAGAAGCACAAAGGAGTTTAATATTGAAGGCAGCGCTATATGCACCATTAACAGTACGCGCTTAATAGCTGCAACACTGTGTACCCTAGAAACATGGTTTGTTTCAGGTACATAAGTATGAATACCCTGCATAAAGGATATAATATAATGTAATAATAATAATAATAATAATAATAATAATAATAATGGTTTAGACTCGCTTGGCGTCGTGAATGAGATTTATGAGACCACAAAATTCCCTTCAGTTGAAAGAGCTTTGCTAAACATCGAGAGAATAATGTACGGTATTAATGCATAACAGCGCTTAATTGGACAAAAGCTTTCCTAGTTGAGTGCACAGCCCATAAAAGCTACAATAATAAAACTGATAGAAACGAGAAAAAAGAACGTTACACAAACTCACCACTTTCCGTCAGCAAGAACACAATACAGTTCGGACTTTCACTTAAATCGTCATCTCCAGCCTTTAGTGGTCATTAGTTCAATAAAAAACTATCGCCCACTATACGCGTCTCATCTACTAAATATTTAACAGGACTGCAGTGGAAATTTAACTGCAAAACGTTTGCCAAACGAGAAAATGTTAAGGCTGATTATATCGCTTTAGACAAACCTAAGATTCAGATTGTTTGGTATGAAGCGCCATGTCGATTGGTAATCGTAGACACCACAGACAACCTGAAAATGCAGACTCCTTCGTGCCAAAATACATAATTACAAAAATTAATTTTAGAAAATTGATATGAATGTGAGATTGCAAAAAGTCATATTCGCTCGAAAACAACCTAACGTAACCAGAATGTACAAATTCTGACTTCGTTTATTCCTTTCGTACAACGATGAATAAAAGACCGTGTTAAAATATCTGTGTGAAGAGTGAGATAAAATCTACGGTCTTCTGGGATATTACGCAGCGTTGAGTGGCAGTTCTGTACCGACGTTTCGGGACAACGTATCGGTCCCAGCTTCAAAGGCAAGGAAGTCCAAGAAGAACTGGGTAAGTTTCACTTGAAAGAGTTTTGGCTGTAGGCCTGCCGGTTCCTTTACCAATTCAAATCTCCACGGTCTGACACTCCCGCCTGAACGGTTCAAAGATTCGCTTGAGGCTCTGAAAGAATCTCACAGGAGAAGTCCATACTGCGCATGCTCTTTTGACAGCATAAAGTAAAGCAGAAGCTACGACGTTGTGGAGTTATTTATCCTCTCCAAAATATTTTACCAATAGTATAACCATATATTTTGTGTCCTTAGATGCAGGCAACGAATTATTTGTGGAAGTATTGATTTAAAATAGAAAATAAGTGCGAAATATGTCAACAAGAAAACAATCATGCTCTTCAAATTATACATTTTTCCTTATAACATTGCTTTATGGACAAAATACACAGCCGAAACAAAATTGCAAAGGCTAGGGTAAAAGTTATCACTCGTGAGAGAAGTCCTACCGAGTGTGGTGTGTTTAAATGGGCGTGATCATGGAACCTTAAAAAATGAGGAGGCCTAAGCCTATGGCTGTTGAGCCACAAACAAACAAACAAACAAACAAACAAACAAAAAACAGTACAAGGTTCTATATGTACAGCATCACATAACATTATTCTATTCTAGTGTAATATTTTTTTTAAAATTAAAATTGTTCTATTCCCTCGCTTCTTTCCACTCTGTGTGGTTTATGTTCATCAACTAACCAAATCCATAGGATACTATTTCTTGAAAGCCTAAGAGTATGGGGTTAGCATTTGTCCGGCTAATAGCGGACTCTTGTAAACACGAGACAGAAAGGTTGGATTCCATAAAAGGTGGAAATTTCTTGAGTAGCTTATTTCTTCAGATGCATCCTGCTGTAAGCATTTAGTCTGACGAAATATGAAATTGCATTCTCCTCTCTCGAAAACTGAAAACTTCGGAAGTTAAAAAATGAAGTTATAAAAATGTACAATTATGAAAATAGAGAGTAAAGACCCTTCTGCCAAAAGGATCATTCAAAGCGCCAGGTCTTATAAACTTTATGTACACCTGTGGGTTTCGTACAGGCAATATGAGTCTAATTTATAAAGTACCTACTTTCCGTTAATATTAACAAAATAGCTATACTTTAATTCTCTGTATTAAAGGTAAAACAGCATTATTCTCAGAAATGTAGACCACTGGAGACACAGATACTACATTTCTTCGAAGCAAAGGCTACTGGTTACCCATTTATGCAGTCATATCCCAGAAAAACTGAATCTTCAACCACACTGCAGTGAAAACCTCAAAAACTCGCACAAAACAATGCAATTCAACAAGTAAATAAAAATTCCGTTTGGTAGTGGTTTCTCTGAGAAACTGATAATGGCTCTATATTTTTAAGAAATTTCTTCTATTTATGTGACCAAGTATAGTAACAGTTTACAAACACTTTGATATACAATCCAGGCAATATTTCTGCGGCGCGGCCTTCGTCTATTGCATAAGAAACGTTTTAAACCCCTCTCACACATTAAGCGAGTGTTTCCAGTGGGACTATACGTGGAAATGATACTATTACCCCCAAAATAAAATTAAAATGAAACATTAAAGGCAACAAAACATTTAATGTAATCGGATGACTTGTTGTAAGAAAAAACAAGGTTATTTAAGTAACTAAATTAATAGGCAATAACACAATCATACTGTGTGTGTGTGTGTGTGTGTGTGTGTGTGTGTGTGTGTGTTGATAGAAGCTGATATTTATGTAGCTATTTAAGAAATTTCTCTGTTGTGGAACCCTCAACATGAATGCAAGCCACGGCCATCTAGGCTGTGGTCTTCTAAATGACCGATTTCCATTAACTTCTATCTGCAGGAAATTTAATTACTGACATCATATGGATACACTTCTCCCACATTAATAACCACTGTCACAATTAGTTAAACTTGTAGGAAGAAGAGGCGGTAGCCTTTGTGTTAAGAACAGTTGAAAACTGCAGATCGCGTTAAGGAAATAACAAAATTTAGCAAAAAATTTCCTTTGATTTTCTTTTTGGAAGCCAAAATTCTTTTGTCTTAGTGTGGGAAAATTTTATTTCAACTGATATAATATTAGAAGATGTGTTACGGCAGCTTAATTGTAAACCCGAAAAAAATATGCTGTTAATGTAAAAATAATTTCACTTCTAAAAGCTCTCTTAGCAACGTATCGCAGCGGGCAGATTCTTGAGCATTTAGTAAGTGCCTTAATACTGGAAACAGACCGACATACAGATCCAATCCATCCGGAATTATACGAAAATTCGTATGCTCTCTTAAGGTAAATACTCGTACACTTACGCTAGTTTTGCAATTCCGTTAAGAAATTATGTAGCAACCTTAAAATTTAATTAGTCAGAATACAATTTCTGAATACTCAACAAACAATACAAATACTAATTTTACGATATTTCGTAGAGTGTTTATTTTGGGGCTGTGGTTACAAATTGTTAACGCACAAAACGAATGGTATAATGAGATTTATCAATGTGACTGCATTAAAAACTATTTTTTCTAAAAGATCCAATACGAATACTTCTACTAAATTTTAGTACATTTATATATTTAGCGATTTTTTTATTGTACTTTGTACTTCACATTTCATGCATTTAAATACACACTTGGCGTAATTTTAGTTTAGAAGGTTTAAAAACCTCTGTCTTTTCTGTGTTGTGGAAGTCAAATAACTTACTTAAGGCTTTAAACACATTACATTCAATGCTGTATGATATAACAGTGAACAGTATGGGCAAAAGGTACTAAAAATATGCTGCCTCAATTTAGGATTCATTCAGTACTCTCCATAATATCCATCTTCTGACTGACACAAAGATTACAATTAATACGCACTTTTGTTGTTATTTAACGCAAACTTAAGATATTCAGAATGCACGGCACTCTAAAGACATGCGTTTCGTTAATAATATTAAACTGACCTGTACAACTAGGTTTGTGGGTTAGGCGCTGGCTAACTCCGTGCTTTCGATTCGGAGACCTGATCACACTTTGTTTACGATGAAATCCATGCTTTTAGACTTTCGTCAAAGTTTAAATTCTCCCCTGCCCTTGCCCTTTATTCTACACGACCCTGTTTCTTCTTCAGGTTCCTCTGGAACTTGACGAAGCTGCAAACCACTCGTCACAAGATGGCTACCGGCCAGCTCCCCTGCAAAATCGATACAAAAGCTTAGAAAAGTAGTGAGGTTCATGCGCAGAAATATATGTGTTGCCAACATCTATAACGGTCAGGATGGAAGCTACAGTTTCCATTTCATCACATAGAGGAGTTAGAGGCTAGAATATTTCCTTGACCAGCTGATGTAGGCGGGATAGGCAGTTACTGTCAAAAGACCGGACACTTTAGTTCCTTGCTGGATATCCAAATGAGACATATTACGCATGACAAGAAAACTCGTAGTTACACATTTTTAAACCCACCATTTCCGAAATATATATTTAAATTCATGAGATATGAAACAAAAATATAGTAAAAGTCTATTAGGTATTGTATTTTATAAATACACTAAAAGTTTAGTAATAATATTCAGAGTGAGCTTGTAAAATAATTATCTAAATGCACATTGTTGGTGTATCAGTCTAATTCTATGTGGGGTTCACAGCGGGCAAATTTTCACTGGGACAGGTACATTATAATTTACTCTGTTCTCAACTCTTACGCATGTGTCGTTAAGTGTGACCAGAAGAGAACCATCAGCATTCTTAGTAACAAGTGACTCGCTCTCACCCAACCCGATGAATAAAAAGGGTCACTATATTAGTATCCGGGAGGTATAATTTCAAAACCCACTTGGAATACCAGCTGTATGATATAACGCTTCTTTGAAGGGAGTGCGACAACTCAAGTCGGTTATTCGGTAGCTTCTCGTTGCCTTGTCTATGTAGGATTTGTGGTGGCAATGGAGGGGGGTTTTCTCCGACTATTTCTGTATTCCCAGGCCAGTTATCATTTAACCACTGCTCCATATACATCTATCAACCGAATGTTGTTATAAATGCCCCATTGGAGGCCGCAGAGTTAAAACACTGTTTCACGCCATCACAGGATGAAAAGTTGTCGCGGTTTTATGCAGTTTCTCCAGATGCTTGCAGTTACACTTTATTTCTTCAAGTAAATCACAATCCTGTCCTATTAAACGTCTAGCAATTAATAATTTATGATTATTTTCCTATCTCATACAACTTAATAAAAGCGTAAGCTGTGCACGCCGAAGGACGTTAATTAACCGAACAGTTAATAAATTCGGAAGTCTCACTGCGTCACACTCAATGCAGCAACAGAAAGCAATTCACTTCATGGATGAAAGAAAAATTAACTGTGCGTATACTTTATAAGTGATTACAGCCTTCTTGTAAGTAAAAACAATTTCGGAACTCGGGACGAATATTTTGTTACAAAGCAAGGTTTTTAATATCATAGAAAAGAAACCTGTTTTGCATTAAACAGTCTCTTAAGGCACGTAGTAGTAGTAGTAGTAGTAGTAGTAGTAGGGGAGCGGAACAGGAAGAAGAGTGCAGTAATTGTGGCAATTATAGTAGTAGAAAAAGTGGTAGTAGTAGTAGTAGTAGTAGTAGTAGTGGTGGTGGTGGTGGTGGTGGTGGTGGTGGCGGCGGCGGCGGTGGTGGTGGTGGTGGTGGTGGTGGTGGTGGTGGCGGCGGTGGTGGTGATGGTGGTGGTGGTGGTGATGGTGCTGGTGGTGGTGGTGGTGGTGGTGGTGGTGGTGGTGGTGCTGGTGCTGGTGGTGGTGATGGTGGTGGTGGTGGTGGTGGTGGTGGTGGTGGTAGCAGAAGTAGCAGCAGCTGTGGGGGACGGGGGAAAGAAGATGATTTCAGTAACTGTGGCAGTACAAAAGGCAGCACAATTTGTAAACAGCAGCAGCAGCGGTATTATTTGAAGTAATTCTTAACTGACGGTTCGTATAAACAGGCTATAGAAAAGAAACTTGTTAAGAAGAGGAAGCTTACAGAAAAGCTCTGTGTGTACACGTGGGTGTCTATAGAATCGACAATGGCATTCGGTTTAGAAAACTCTGACGTCGCAAATAACAGTCTTCTATGATTATAGCCCGCTGTTGGAAGTCTCTTTGTATATTTCATTTGAAACATTTCAAGTCTTATCACACATACTAAATTTCATATCGTGACGCATTTTATTTCGTGTAACGACACTAATTTATCGACGAAATTGGATACAGATATGTGTTTTACAATTAGTTGAGCAGTTCTCCACAAATGTTCCTACGATTCTGTGGCAAATTTAGAGTATCCTATGCTTACGTTTACACTATTAAGAATTCTTAATGTCACACACAAATTTGCGTCTTGTTACTTTATTTGAAGACCAGCGAAGACATGGAGCAAAACATTCCAAGATCTACAAATCATCAATGTCAAATGGGCTGAAACAGAGACCGCTGCAGCTGATCGACGACAATGGAGAACACTTACTGTCCAGTGTGCCCAGTTGCACATGAGTGATTAAGACTAAGACGTTATTTTAAAGCTATTTCTGAATATCAGACACACTAAATAACGTTTTATGTATTGTGTGAGGGGGGGGGGGGGGGGGCGTTGGCAGCGAAGTAGCTCAGTTAGTATAGGGACTAGACTACGGGTTGGACGACCGAGGAATCACTTTCGATTTCCGACAGGAACACGAGCTTTTTCTCTTCATCTACTGTCGTAGTTAAGAATGACTGGAGCTAAACTGCAATGCCTGCAGATGTCATCGTGTCTTGATTACTTTCATATTCGTTGGACCGGCGCATTTCGGAAAATTACGTAGTGGTATTTAATGCCACAATCACGGCAGAAGTCTACCCTAAAGACGACGGTAGCGGTGGAACACGTCTACCCAAATTTACGGCGTCACATATCAGAAGGCCATAACCTTGATACAACCATGGGCACCTGCCCATCCTAGAAACAAATGTGCTTATCATATCGCCTTACAAATTTCTCATGTAATGGCGTAGGTTTTGATAACTGTTATCACACCGACATATTTTGCATGGTCGCTGTGTAGTTATTTAGAGTGCTTATAAAAATTTAGCTTCAACAAATTCTGAAAATCGATCAGGCCATGAAGACCCATAGGGGGAGTAGAATATAGATATACTCTTTCTTTAACTTCGGCGCTAGGTGTGGGTGAGTTGTTAACGCCACGCTCCAGCCGCTTTACCCCCCGGGGAAAGAGAAACTCTACCCATAGTACAGGATGCTGGGTGGGCCACGGGGCTGGTCTGAAAGGCTGCGGAAAACGTCCAGCTAGTAGTAAGTCGGATGACCCAGTCATAAAGGTCAAAACTTGTCTGTCTGTTGCAAACAGTATTGAAAAATATGTGAAATTTTGCTGGTTATAATAGGGAAAATTCGAAGCCACACCGTGTGCTGGGAATACAGCCGGTTACCAGATTAAGATTGTGACAGTGCGTGAATCATATTTGCCTAAAAATTGCATACTGATACAGAAACTTGTATTGAATCTGTAACGTGAAAACGAAATACGAAATATATTGCTGTATATGTCTGGAATAAGGGAAATGTTGTTACTTTTTATTCTGTTTTGCGCAGTCGCTGTTACAAACAACATTTTAAACACAGTGTGCACGCGTAATGATAATCCACCTGCGTGACTACATTCACATGCGCATCTCCAATTGCTTATTAATTACTGCCATCAAATACAAAAATAAGGACAGCATTTGTATCGATGTCGTGTAATTATTTCAATTCCACAAAAATATTATTTCAACAAAGTTTCATTTTTTACGAAGATCTATAATTCTATGTCGTTAGAGGTCCTCTAAATTGTCACTCACACTTCATAAATTCGAGCTTCCATTTGCTTTGTTGCTCGTGTTAATTTCGTAAGCATGGTATTAGAATGGGCTTCTACCACGCAAAATTGATAGTGCGTCTTGTGAAAATTAGTCAAGTTTTAGCCTTTTAAAGCATAGCGGTAACTTTGCATAACGCCAGGTTTAACATTACAAAATTCTACGTGATGCCCACATTGCGTTTATGTGTTTTGTACGGATCTCAGAACAAACAGCAACTTTTGCCTTATAAAATATTAAGAGATTGGTTTTTATAACCGAAGTGGAGAGTGTTTACAGCGCGGTACGCACTGAGTCCCTATATAAAACAAATACGCTTCGTCTTTAAAGGGTCAAGGAAAGCGGGCTACGAATTTTAATTACACCAACATCCTCTCCTGAGTTCATTACGTTTTTCTCCTCATATGCCCAAGTATTTTTAAAACATTCATTATATGACAGGTGAGTTACCACACCAGTTTAATTTTCTGATCGCAAATACGTATTTACCCCTTACTGAGGAACGAAAACCAAGCGCCCTTATTAAGAAGAGAAGTTTTACTGCGTCGAATGCAGTTGCCAGCTTCCAAGAGCAAAACCTGCAGTGGACATACGCGACAACATGCAGCGGCTGCAGTACTGGATGTAGCAGTTACGGTTTCGACGGAGCAGCCGTTGCCTACAGCAGTTTCTTGAACTGACTGTAACATCGGAAGGGTACTTCTGTGCTGCATTCTCCAGTTTCCACTTACTTCGACCCTCTTAGGTTCAAATTGCCGCAGTATCAGTTGCTTCCCCGTCAATGATTTGTGTTCCAGTTTAAATGAAGTCAGAGTTACACGTAAAGCTTTGAGAACGTTGCGAATCTGCCAATGTTTCTGCAAGGCCCGAATAATCCATAATTCAAAGATAATCCGACATATGGACGACGAATGGTAGGTGATCTCAGTTCCGAAATGCCAGCGACAGTGACATCTGACAAATGTGACATTTTGGTGGAACACGTCACCAGGGACGTCACCATTCCCCGCTGGAGATTAAGGAGTGGAATATGGCGGCGCTGAAATTTCGCGTTTATTCACACCAAAGAATTCCAAAAATTTCCCAACTTATGGGTTTCAAAGAACGCTTTCCCAAAATTTGTTTTTGACATTCATATCACCCTCCAATATGGACTTCCGTGTAATGCCTCACAGTTCAACAATATCTGCATCATTCGAAGCATGACTTGGATATATGAGAAGAGTCGTAACAGAGACTTCGGTATCCACAAATTAGTACGCAAACCGTGTGACGTTTACTGAAACAAAGGGAGGTAGGTCTACACGGATATGTGACTTGTCCTTTTTAATTGCATTAGCAGTTTCGCCTTTTCTGCCCGGAAAGCGGTCGGTTGGAAGCACCGATATCTGTATAAGCTTCCAGCTATGTCTCTGACAGCAGAGCCACATCTACGTTCCGTTCCTCCAGCTGTCTACTGAGATCACAGGGCCACCTCCAAATGTGATTTGCATTACCTACTAGGAACTGGGGTCATTCTGCTTCACTAATTTAAGTTCAGTACAAGTTTATTGATGACCACTTTTCTTTTTCTTCAGACGCAGTTACATTGATTGATTTCAAGCTTCCGCCGCGGCGTAAATGACATATTTGCTCTTCTGGGCTATTATGTATCGTAGATTGTTTAGTTAAGTACCGACCTTTCGGGATAACCCATCAGTCCCATCCTCAAGGGTCAAGCAATCCAAGCCTCTTAGTCGCTGAGGATGGGGCGATACACTGTCCCAAATGTTGGTAAATAAAAATCTAGACTATCAACCCAGAAGAGCGAAGATCACACCTCCACTTAGCTCTGTCTTTATCCCATACACGTGGGGCCGCGGTGGCGCAGTTGGTTGAGGCACTGCGCTACAAACCGGCAGGTCGCGGGTTCGATTCCCGATGGTGTCAGTGGATTTTTCATTGACATAATCCTGTCTTTCGCACTATGGCCCTGGGGTCGACTCAGCCTCTAACAGAAATGAGTACCAGGAATATTTCCTGGGGGGTAAACGCGGCCGGAGCGTAGGGCTGACAACCTTACCACCTTCAAGCGCCGATTGTCTAGAAATCTGGGAGCCTCGACCTCCTGGAACCCTGTGGGCCTCTCCAGGCCTGTAGTGGGACTGCTTTACCTTGCTTTTTTATCCCATACACTGAAGTTACAATCTTGAACATGTCCACCGACGAAATGTATACACCGGGGGCCACACGTGACTGACCTCTTTGAAGCGTTTGCTGCTGCTTCGTCGTAGGCGAGGTCCGTATACCTTATAAGGTTCAGGTATGTTGTTGCAGGTTGCTGCGCAGCGCCGATGCAAAGTTTGCCCAGGGTGACATAGATTGTCGAGAACGCCTTTCCTGTTTGACCTTTCATCGTGAATCTCTTGAGTTTTCCTTAGCTTTGCTTATTCTTTTGCGTGACTGCGGTCTCGGTACGTGGCCGGATGGGAGGTTCACCTTTTTAGTCTGCAATTGCAGCAGACGGGAGTACAGCGGTCCCTCGTTTCTTCTTCGGGACACTCCATATGGACATGACCGCCTTCGCATAGGCATCGAGGTGAGTGCCTACACTTAGTTTAAAACACTGCCAAATTTTTGACAGGCAAGACATTGTGTCAATCCGTTACGGGTCCTGTAAGCTTCCACCTTAAATACTACGTAACACTGGCTGGCCAGTTTAAAGATATCTGGAGATTTGTTGCCTTTGGTTAGTGGAATCAACAAAAGGTTTACTTGACTGTTTCCTCCCTCATTGGAGGAAGGATGGCAGTCAATTATGTCACGTACATAAACATGTAACAAGCTTTTTCCAGCCCATTGCATACAACTTCGGGAGGCATGTTGGCGGACAAGTGTCTCATAACAGTTTTAATATGCTTTCTTGACTAGGCATGGAAGGTGATGTAATGTAATTTGCTATTGTAAAAGTGAGCTCGAAAAGTAGAAGTGTCTGTCATTTCTCACATCATTATTCCTATTCCGTTTCGCATGCTTCGAAATTCTAAGTTGCATTTCGCTGTGTTTTTTTTTACCGCTTGTGTAGGTGTTTCAGATTAACAGTGGACATCAGCCCCCCCCCCCCCCATTTTGGCAGAGAGCTCGTGATGGTTGTGCAGATTCCGTCACGTTCTCCCACTTCCTCTTCCTCCTCTCGAGTGACTGACCACAAGGCAAAAGTAAAGGTATCTTCGTAACATATCATAAACGCACTGAGGGGGAATAAGTTTACAGCTTTACTCATTTTTAACCTCGCCATTACATAGGGATGGGTGGTCCAAGCCATGTTCCCTTCGCTCTGCCCCCGGGAAAGGGCCACAGGACCCATTTTACAGGATGCTAGGAGGGCCCCAGTGCTGCTCTGGACCTGTCTCAAAAAGAGAAAAGCCCTTGCTCCACTGGAATTCTAACTCCAAACTGTCCAGGCCGTGGCGAGTCGCCACACCGTCTAAGCCACCCCGACTCCCACTGACCTCAGTGTAGCACAGCAATTACCTGTTGCCACTGTGCAGACCATCGCCTGTTTTGGAGGAGCAACTTTCTTGCTACTTCTTCCTTTGTTTTCTCCTTCGGGGTTCCCAGAAACCTTCCTTTGTTGTGTCAATTTGCTGTGTATCTATTGCACAGGAGTAAATTTATATTCGCTTCCTAAGGAGACGTCCTCCCTTTCGGCATTTCTGTATAGCCTGCGTCCCATATAGGGCAACGTACAGGGATTTTCCTTTTACTGCCTTGCTCAAATGGACCCTATATTTTCTTTGATGCCCTCGATGCGCTACTACTCCTTGCTGCACCTTGCGAAGTCAACAGTGTCCCCAGGCACATTCACTACACTGTCAGCCTTCGGTTATTTCACGTTTTCTTATTCTGCTTGTACCGTGTCACACTACCGGTGCTCTTTCTACATTGTCATATTAAGTTTCGTTAATGTGTTTGAGCACTATGACGTATGCACGTCCGTATTCGCAGTATATTTGCACAAAAAATAGCATATGTACACTAATTAAACTTCTTACACACTATTTACAGCATCCTGTCTCCACAGAGCAATAGGGCTTTCACCCAATCCAGACCGTCCGGTTTGCCATCGTTAAAGTTTCGTTTGTAGATGCATCCCCGTGTGGTTGCAGTTTTTCCGAGTTCGTCATGTATTCACGTGCTTGCCATATACCAGAAGTTAATCAAAGTCATTTCTTCTCCTTTTTTTAAATAAATTAGAGACTAAAAAATAAAGTGCTTCTTCTACCCCATGTTTCCCGGTTTTTAATGGTTCCCAGGCTTCGCTCGTCTGTCCTTCTGGTAGGAGCAAAACGTAGATAAAGATGAGTGTCAAGCATTTATGGAATAATTTTGACAAAGGAAATACGAAGTACTCGGAGGGAAACCTGTCCGCAGTGCCACTTTGCTCAGCCTTACGTGGTCTGACATGGGATAGAAACCAGTCTTGCGCAGTGAAAGGCCGGCGACTGACCCATCAGATGCATGGCAGGGCCGGAGTTAAAAATAAGTTTCACCTTAAGTATAGCTCAGTATTCAGTTCGTACCGAGCAGTAAACACTGTCAATTGAATTTATTACAATTAAACCTTTAATGTTCTATAGGGAAATAATGACTGCTCTTCTGACAACCATACAAAACACATGAAGGCACTTTCTGGGCAGAATGCAAAACTTTAAACGTAAAACACTGTGGTACATGAAGTAACCACTAGGCTTTAAAGGGTTCAATGAGACAACAGTTTAGGTAACCATGAACCAAATTTGAAATATACGCTGTAGAAAACAACGAGATATATACTGTAACTTTCGTGCTTATTTTTATGCGATGAATAGGCGTGAACAAAATTGAGAGTTTTATGTACCTGCCTCATGTAAAGAAGAGGTGTATTATGCTCACAGAACATAATTACAGTAGACCGGCAAAGTTTGGTGAAGACCTGTAACACAAAATTTAATGAAGTCTGTGACGCAGTTGTGAAGCCAAACCAGGCGGGGAATTAGAGACGGCTTTGTGTTGACTGTTTATTCTGAATTATTTTCAAAAGGCGTAAACGGAGGTAGGATAGCAATTTTTATAATATTTTCTCTTTGTAACTGCACATTCGTGATCAGCTTTTCCTTCAAACATGCTTAGGATTTTGTGCATGTCAATGAAGGTTCTGACTTAGGAAAATTATAGTCCGCGTAATGATAAAAATGAAAGGTCACGTTAAAGGTGAAAGTTGAAGCTGTCAGCCTGCTCATAGTAAGTTGGCATCGTATCGAAGGGATATCCGAAAGCTCTCAATCGCAGATATTTTTTACGCGTATCAAAGACAAAATGTATCCTACTCTAGGCTTCACACGCGACCATCTTCGTAAAAATATTTACATTAACTGAGACTTTGTATAGGGAATTCTTTTGCCAGAATTTCGATGACACAGATATTTCTCTTTAATTTTTTTTATCCTTTTGCGCCTATTTTTCCAGGCTGTATTCTCCCGGGCAGAGCCGGTTAAAAAAATATCTGGACCCAATACAAAAATAAATTCGGGATTCCAATTTACGTGTAGAAGTCAAATAAAAGTGGCAACAGAGTAATGTAAGAATATAAGTTCTAAATATACGTAATACAAAACCTAAAATACGCCCAAAACTTGTCAGGGCCAATCCAACCCAATAGATAACTATAGCCTTAAATTGGCCGGGCTTCCTAAAACATGTTTTGAATCAGAGATCTTATAAAAATTCCCGCTTAAAAATTTGGCATTAAGGGATGGTCCGATGCACAATATCTTGATTTTATTTCTCTAAAAATTAAAAAAGAATACATGTCATATGAAAATTTGAGGTTATTGAAGTATTTTCGCAGAATAACAAAGAAAGACTTAAGTTGAATAAACGTTATATGTCATCGAATATGACGAAAGGGGCAAATACTGCGCACGGTAAACTTCGAAGGAAGTCATCGTAACATGTAAGATCAAAAATTCAGTGAGGCGATTTAAGTTCTTTTTAAAATTTATGACCTTTTCAAACATAATATATGACCTTTAAGTATCGATCAGCTTTAAGCATAATAACATAAAGACAATTTTAAGAAAAGAAGAAAGCTACTCTGTTTTGCATATCAAAAAGCATATCTAGAGATAAGTAAGTTGGTAATTTTACTTTATACCTTCAAAGCACCAATCCGTCTAATAAGTAACTGAAATTTCAGTTCCTACCTTGCAGCAAACGCTTGCATTGTCCTTTAATTCTGCTAAACCTGCGCAGGGTAAAAAGGGCTGCTTATTTTGAGAATCATGTGAAACTTAAAATAGACAACTGTGTGGAAAAAAGACATATCGCTCACGAAATAGCAATTTGTTTTAACCCACCTATACACAGTTTTACAAGAGACAGAGAAAACTTGACAGATCCTTAAGACCAACAATTAAGCATGTTTTGTTTTTTACGAAAATACGAGCAGAAGCAATTCTTTTGTGGACACTAACATTTTGACAGAAGGCGTGTCTGTAACCTGTCTTGAAACGTACGAATCTCAGTTAGGCGAACTGTGTGGGTTATGACAAACGCTTCAGGAGCTAAATTTCTCAAGTTTTGAAACTGGTGGTACAAATAATGCAGTTACAATGGACTTCCAAGTAGTACACTCCACCACTCTAAATGTATTACCGATTATAACACAAGAGAATTGCAGGTAGCTTGTAGCCTTCTCCAGTTTCCTGTTACCTCATCTACGTATATAAACATGCAGCTAAAATATATCCATGTAACTTCCTGGAACGTGTTAAGAGACTCACACAAGGAAAGCACAGCGTGTCAATGTGCATTATTTCTCACTGCTGAGCAGCGTAAACAATTAAGGTTAACTTCTCCAGGATCACTGAGGAATGTTTGTTTAGCTTCTGCTTGGACTTCCTATTATCACCCGTCAGAAGATAAAATCATTCAGTCTGTAGGAAGTGGCAGAGGTACATTTATTATTATTCTTGGACTAAAGGTAAAGGTAAAGGTAAAGGCTACACAGGCCTAAGGCCCGAGGGGGAGCAGAGGTTAGTTCTACCCTTTCGTTAACCTCGGCACTAGATGGGGTGGGTGGCTAGCACCACGCTCCGGCCGCTTTATCCGGGAAAGGTCCGGTATGGACGGATGCGGAAAATCTCGCCCCTAAGGGGATTTTTTTTGAATTCGATCCCCGGACCGTCTAGACCGTAGCAAATCGCTATACAGACTACGCTGTACCGGCCCACATTATTCATGAAGTGGTATTATTTAATTCAACATTCTGAGACGACAGTAAACTGCACGAAAATACTAGCTGTTCATAGCTGAAAGGCGTACATGTCATAGCCACGTGAGAACTTAACCAAATATCTATCTGGTCTGTACAGGCACTAGCAGTGTTACAGTGCGCCACTTGGAATCAGGGGAACACCCAAGGGAGGGGGGGGGGGTGGGGCTGAAGGGATGAAGCCCCCCAAACCCCCAAAGCCGAAATGTAAAAAACACAGATTTTGTAGATACTGTATTATGATATCAAATTTTTACGTGATTTACCATTCAGCCGAAATCAACCACTGAAATCGGCTGATGACTAGTACATCAGAATTTTCAAAAATAAATTAATAAAATTAAAAATCAAGACGATAGGACACTGTGACTGAGTCATGTAACAAGTAGTTATATTCGTATGAGTAAATAAATGCAGTTGCAAACAGTGTTATATTCTACTTAAAAATAATTCTATAACATAATTTTTAAAATCAAACGTAAATTATTTATAGCCTCAGGATCAGCCCTCTGTACAGAGTTGCCACTTGTGAAACATACAACTTAGTTACAATCAGAGTTCTCCTCACATGTTGGAAACAAGATGTTTGGAAACAGATTTTAACGACTTTGACCGCTATTTTATATAATACCAATTGTAATACCAACAATAGTTTTAACATATAAGTTTTTAACATACTCGTACAATAGTGATTGTTATGTATATATATTAATAATCTACCACTCACTAATATACTATACGCTGCTTGGTTTCTAAAAATTTCTCCCTGAAGATGGCCGAATAATTGCGGCCGAAACATGTCGGAGATTACATACATATAGTTGTGCAGTACTTGGTTTCATTAATAAATTTTTACAATCAGTTCAATCTCCTCTCCGGGCCCGCCCTATACTAGGTAAATCAAAATGATGAATGAACTCTGCCCCACCCTGTATTTTAGTCCTTGTTTAGTCACGCTCTTTTAAGCATTCCATTAAAATAAGGCGGTATTAGTCTAATATGAACCAACAAATGCACATGATTACTAACGTGCATAAAATAGATATGAGACCCCTACATATGTTTCAGCAAAAGAATTGCCATCTTCAGGAGGTTTTTAGTAGAGAACTACAAGAAACCTTCACTCGTGGCAACTCGTTTGCTGAAACTTATGTAGGGGTCTCAAATATATTTTATGTATGTCAATGATCTCGTGCAACTGTTGGTTGATATTAAACATGATAAAATGCACGGTATATAGAATATAGGCTACTGTGCTTGATACATTTATTATATTATTTCAGTACATGGCCTGAATAAAAGATTTTTCACTAAATTAAGTCAACTTTATTTCAAACAGTCTTCTGCCACCCCTAAACAAATGTCTTCCTTAACTGTCTTGTGCTCATTTACGAGTTATGAACCGAGGACCTGTTAGTCGTGGACGAAAACGGATGTTACCTATTTCCTCACCAAGGGTAGGGAACTGACCGTGGACGAAATTGGATACTATACCTGCTGGTCGTGGACCAAATCGATTATGGCTTTTTCGACCCGAAGGGTAGGGAATCAATCGTGGACGAAATCTGATATTCCCCTACGGACAGGGGAAACTAAACACGGTAATGAAATTTCGGGTTCAGTAAAATGCGGGGAATTGCTTGACCTGCCGAGAGAATCGTTAGACTCTCCGGAAGTACTGTACTACTGGCAGTTCACTGAAATAGGATGTGATGGCGTGGACTGGCTTCGTCTGGTTCAGCACAATGTACGACGTAATGAAATTCAGCTTGCCATACAATGTGGGCAATTCTTTGCTTCTCAAGAAGGACTCTGTTCCATGCAGCTAGTTACCACAGTTGGTTTTCTAACCAGTTACATTTTCAGTACAATAATTTCTGTAACGATATTTTATGTTCTGTTACTTTCATACTTGTAGCGCTGTTTGCATATTGTGTCAATTCGTGTTCCGAAAAATTTAGTGTCCTCACAGAATGAGTCATGTTCACCTGCTTTCTTTATGTGAACAAGGGCCCCGCAGCAGAAGCTACGGACGCACCGCAGTCTTACGACTTACTGAGGAAACCTGTGATAAAGATGAAGAGAAAGATGATCAGTTTTTCATTTTTCCAAGTAATGGAGCACCGGTGGAATACATCGGTAGTGGAAAACCGAAGTACTCGGCGAAAAACCTGTCCCAATGCCACTTTGTCCAGCACAAATCCCACATGGACATGCTTACCTACTTACATGGTATCATTAATTTTAGACTATTAACAACCCGAATTAGTGTCACTAATCTTTTATTGTAAGTTACGTACGGAAAGTTTAAATACACATTGACCTTCAAACCCATGTTGAACGTAACGACCCACGCTAAGAAATATGTTGCGCGTTTGTTTTATTGGATGCAACACAGGGCGGAATCAGAAAGTTTTAATGGCAACAAACCGTAAACTTTAATTAAAAGACGGAAAAGAAGATTAACGAAGAATACCGCAGGAAAAGAGCGGCAAAGAGAGTTTAGTTCAATTTACGGGGTTAAGGGGCCTGTACTTATCACCAAATATTATTCAGGTAATCAAATCGAGAAGAATGAGATGGGCGGGCCATGTAGCACGTATGGGGGAAAAGAGAGGTGCATACAGGATTTTGGTGGGAAGCCCTGAGGGAAGGCGACCACTTGGGAGACCCAGGCGTATAGGGGAGGATAATATTAAAATGGATCTTCAAGAAGTGGGATGGGGCATGGACTGGATTGAGCTGGCTCAGGATAGTGACAGGTGGCGGACTCTTGTGAATGCGGTAATGAACCTCCGGGTCCCATAAAATGCGGGGAATTTCTTGACTAGCTGAGAAACTGTTAGCTTCTCAAGAAGGCCTCTGCCCCATGGAGTTAGTTAGTTAAGTAGTTAGTTAGTTAAGGGGCAGCAGTAAGTCCGTCGATATATCGACCAGGCTACAGGCTGGAGGTCAGAGGAATATTGCGTTGATTCCTGTAAGGAACAAGAAAGTTTCCTCCCCTCCACTGCCTACAGACCGCCAGTGGAGAAGATTCAGCCTTCTACACAATAGGTACTTGGCAGGGGGGTGGCTTTTCTCCTGAGGTAAATCGACTTGGAAGGTGAGCTAACAACTCGGCCCATTTACTGCGGAGGTTAGAAATGGTGAAGCCATGGCTCCACTACCAAGTCTTTCTTCGTGACCTGAACAAGGAACAACTTGGCCTTCATGGACTTAAGAGGCCCTAAATAAATTGCAGTAATTTCCCGGCTTACGTCATCTCGTCTTGCGTTGTTCTGCATTTATGTCCTTTGTCCACGACTCAGCATAACACGTCAAGCGCGCAAATACGCGATGCTGAAGACGTCTACAAGATGCTGAACTCCCATTCTCAGTAGCTCATGCTCGGCCATTCTCTTGAAATTCGGGAACAACATGCTTTTTAAGAAGCTGACGAACCTGAGCCAAAGCTAAGTAGAAGACCATAACAGGTTTGAAGTTGACTGAGGGAAAGCAAACGTGCAAGATCTAAGCTTAGGCTGGAGGGTAACAGTACAATTTATCTTACATGGACAGGATGGAGGTTTGTGGAGTGGATTCAAATGACTCAGGACGGGCTCAATTGCGCGCTCTGTGAACATTCTAATAATGAAATTCTTGGGTCCTCGAACTAAAAGAAATTTCGTTTGCCGAGGGTCTACTAATTTTCAGATTCTCTACTCTATACGTGATGATGATGATGATGATGATGATTATGGTGATAATTTTTCCAATGGCGCAACAGCCCCTAGAGGGTCAGGGCCTCCTCGTTATCGAGGTTTCACCATCACACTCAGCAACACCACACTCGGTAGGACTCCTCTGGACGAGTGATCAGCCCGACGCAGAGACCTCTACCTGACTACACACAACACTCATAAGAAACAGACACCCATGCCTCCGGCGGGATTCGAACCCGCAATACCAGCAAGCAAACGGCCACAGACTGACACCTTAAACCGTGGGGCCACTGGGATCGGCAATAATAAGAATAAGAATAAGAATAATACCTTTTATTATGTGAACTTAATTTAATGATCATTAATTAGGACCATTCACAGATAACAGCGGATGTGCCTGGGAAGTGCCTCTTATAATTAACTCAGTTTACAGCAAATGTAGAAATTCCATGTAAGGAGTAGGAAAGTAAGGTCTACTGAGTAGGTTTGCTGAACTTTACTTCGATTAACACTTGTCTTTTCGTGGGGTCAGTATTCCAGCCGACAAGAGGGCTGCAGGCATGGAATAGAGATTCGAGACAATTTTACACATCGACATGTCAGTTTTCACTTTATTGCTTTTCCATGAACACCTCTTGAACCTTTCAACAGGCTTCCATTCCTCGCTGGTACTTCAACAAGTGCACTCCCCATTGACTGTCCCTTTCCTTTTATCCCCGACTAACCCCACAAGGCTAAATTCTGTCTGGCCTCTTCTCTTTATTGCATTCCCAGCATAACCGCATTCCCTATATGCGTGCAGGTCAGAGCTCTGTGTTCTTATCGCCAGCTTTTCCTAGAACGCTCTGGATATTTTTAAGCCTTTCGCATGAATGAAAGCTGAAAATATGGGCTGATGCAAGAGAGAAATTTAAGCCATATTTACACATCTCATCAGAAATCTATATAGAAATGTACCAATAATAGTACTTACAGAAGCAGGGTAAAACTTGAGTCCTTATACGCACACTGAGGCCAATGTAAAATATCCCATGGATCGATCCCATCCATACTTAGCTCAGTACCTTAAACTTCCCCCTCCGGAGTTCTTCCCTGTTTATTTCCTCTAGTAATCCATTCACCCTTCACAGAAATATTGGTACAGACACCCATGTGATGACTTTCATCAGAGACAAGATAAATGTATTGTTTCACGTATACCAGACGGCTTGGAAGCGAATAAAGCAGCAGGCAAAATGGAAGGATCACCGAACACTGTCACTTCCACCATCCACAGAGCTTCTTTCCGTGGCTTCAGAAAAGGCAATGGAGCCTCAACTGGGCATGATAATTAGTAACAGCAAGGTCTGCAGCGTTAAGAGAAAATATGCAAGCTAAGTTACTGATTAAAATCCCGCTTTTAGAAGCGTTCACATATCAGGTGCAAAAGCAACTGTTAGGATCTTCATGTCCGCCCATAATTTGTCCCTTCGCATGGAAGAAAGCTATTCCCATCTAAAGAATTTTCGTGAAATTTTTATTTGAAATTTCAAGAAAATTTTTATTTGAAATTTCACGAAAAATTTTTCCCGAATTCCAGTTATGATCAAATGGGGCAAATATAACGGCCACTTCACATGAAGACCTACGTAGTTTTTTAATTCTGGACATGAATGGTATTTATAACTGAGACGCACTAAGTTATCTGTGAGAGAAGCATAAACAGAGGAAAGAGTTGAGGGTTTATATACGTATAACAATAGAATATGGTCGACTGTCATATAACCATTCAAAACATACCAATTAAGAGGTACTTAAATCTTCTGTTACGTCATGGAGGAAATTTACTGGTTGAGTTGAGTAGAACTACGTGAAGTAAATTAAAAACAGGTTGCATCTTTATGGTCTTTTTCTTTTTTTAAAAATAGCAAAGAACTTACCACAATCCGGAGAATACAACAGCATGAACGTACCGAAACTACGACACCCTGAATATTTCCTAACTTCTTTCTTTGTTTCCCTGTATATCAAAGGACGCTTATTACGCACAGGAGCACGTTTATGTAATGAAGATGGTATTTCAATTAATTTTAGCAGGAAATGTCTAGGGAGTAACGTGAGTAAGACGGAAGTGCCTAAAAGCTTCGTTAATGAGCTTCGTAATTATATTCTGTATCGCTAAGCCTCCTACACAGGGGAAACTTTGTGGATGGGTGACAGATCCAGTTACGGGAAGTAGTTGGCTTCTATATTTCTTGGTACCTTGTCCTTTGGGAATTTATTTCGGTAAATTTTAGGATTTTTTTTAGCCACATCAATTTTAATCATAATTGGACAAGTGTAACAAACACTTTACATGAGGAGCTGCTGTATGTGCATGTGTGATAATTTCCGGAATACTCACCAAATACTTACAAATGAAAATTCTTTGCAACACAAGTTACAGAGAAGAATGAAAAACGTGCATTATATCTAATAAATTTGCCGTACGTTTCACTCTTTCACAAACAATGGAGGAAAGGGTTCCTGTTTGAACATTTCCGGAACTCTCATATGAAACAGTTTACAATATTTTCAAATATATGCCTACAAATCATCCCACGCGATAAACAAAAGTGTCCCGAATGCGTTTAAATAGCACTTAAAATAGGTCTGTTGTATGTTTTGAATTTAAGACCCCAATAAAGTAACAATTCTTTGAAGCACAGACCTGCATTAAATCAAGTACACAAGACCTATATATGCAAAGTTTTTTTTTCCGTACAGTGAAGAAAGTAGCTTCACTGTCGATTGTTTATTCATTTACTGTAAAGTGGTCACAGATATACTCGTACGTCTGAGTCACGTGCGTAACAAAAATGTGAGGCTTAGTGACGTAAATAAAGACCCAGCAGACCCCGAGGCGTGGCAGGTCCCGTGGGGTCAAGAGGCCCCCCGAACGTAAAGAATACTAAAATTTCTTGTGGGTTCTTTAGAAATGGATTCCTTTCTTCATACAGAAGTATTCGGACGTCGACCATGCTGAAGTACTTACCCGCAAACTACAGCAGAAAAAAAAATTTGGCGTGTGACATTTGCAAGAATTGAGAAAATTAGCCCGTATTTTTCGTGAAGGGATGTATTGTGGAAATGACTGCAAGACCTCATTCTCTATTCGATTTTTCATTAAAAAGTTCTTACTGGATCCCTGTATCTCTCCTAATAATTACAGAAGTGCCCCGATTATCGAGTTTTGGGGGCTTCCATGACTAGCTATCTACGCCAACGGTGCGACTTAAATGTCAATCACCGATATGGGGGAAAGTTTTGGCTGTAAAATTTATATAAAAGTTATTGTCCAGTAATACTGACGCTGCTTATGTGGAACACTATGTCACATACGGCAGATTGGGCCGGTAACGAGTTTTGAAAAGTACAGGGAAGAAAAGCTAAGATGCTGCAGACTTCCCTCACACCAAAATTAACTAAGTAAAGTGCGGCGAAGTTTTGCGATTCGTTCCTGAAGAAGCTGATGATCTAAGTGTGCTGAAATCAATGTATAGGAGACATATTGGGAAAATTTTGTATTGTTCAATTTCGATTTATCGCCAGTTTCAGTAACAGTGAAAAGCTACGCTTGAATTTAATGCTTGCAATGTTCATAACAGAGTCGAACTCGGTTATAACGTCATTAAGGGGACTGAATATGTTGTGTCGTTATAGACGAGTGCTGTTATAACCGAGGAGTACAATGTTATGTTTAAAAGTGACGAATTAATTGGTACCACAGAATATCTATCGCTATAGGCGAGGTGTTGCTTAAGACCCTTATCGTTATAACCGGGTTCGAATGTAATTTTTATTATTTACTTGTAGATTAGACTATTTCAGCCCTGATATCGTTTTTGTGTAAAACGTAGTAGTGACGTAATTTTTCACTATTTTGCATGAAATCGTCTGTTTCACGCTAACTGTAAGACAGCATCAAAAATTATCATTCACATGTCAAAAATATACAGAAAACAGCAGAGCGAACCAAACTCACTGAAACGTGAGCATAATAAGTATGTAAAATATCACACTTTTTTGCGTGTTTGTTTCTTATAGCGCAATAACTTTTATGTTCAGTCAAAATATTAAGGTGCCTTGTTGATTGTAATGCGTATGGAAGTCAACCAGACTTAGGGCCTGCATGTTGAAGATTATTCTAATTCATACTGTTACAAGCGTTCAGTAGGATCTTATAAGAAAGCAGTACCTTTATTATTCCACTAGAGAGAGTTTTAAGAGAATCCCAGGGGAAGGATAGAGCGCACTTTACTTAGAAAATACGACAAAAAAACACAAGTTTTACTACTAAGCCAACGTCTATACTATCCAGTTACCTAACAGTTCATTCACTTTGAGAAAAGATGAGATGTCATTACTGAAATAAATCAATGGTCATTAAATTCGTTCACTCTCCCGTGGGCTTGTTTCGTCTAATCACCGCCACCTCGTCAGTTTCGCTGTGGTAAAAGGAGATATCTAAGCGTTATAAGGCAACCAGCCAACCAACCATGGCAATGACGTCACTAGCATTGATTTTACGGAAGCTGCCCACTGCCAGTATGTACTTGCGGGGGGGAGGGGTGTTATTGATAAGTCTGCTCTCTCTATCTCGCAGTGCGTATAGCGGGGCAAATTATTCGACCGTATGTAAAGTGTGTTAAACCGCCAGTCAGCTCCTACCTTCCGGTCTATGTGTGCTATTTATAGTCAATACAATACAGTTTACTTGTTACTAAAATAGATTTGGCAATACAAAAACTGTATAACTCTACAGACATTTGCGGTATAGACTGTATATATATATATATATATATATATATATATGTGTGTGTGTGTGTGTGTGTGTGTGTCAGCAATCGAAGCTTCCCTCAAGTAAGGGATGGGAGTCGATCTACGTATCAGTCATACTAGCATAAGCCTTATACAAGTGACAAATAAACAGCCATGCGGCCAATACTGTCCTATCACCCCCTACTAAAAACCTGTGCCCAGGGCCAGGAAGATTAGCAAAAATCAAACAGTAAATGTCGAACCCCTCCATTACAGGAAAATTTAGCACTCCTGTTATAACCGAATCTCCAGAGATGGGATACAAAGATAAAAGGGCTAAAAACTCACCCTTTTATTTTAGAATCACTTTTAGAAAAAAGTACAAAAAACTTTCTAAGTAGGAAAATCTACTATGAATACGGAGTGTCTCGTACAAGGTTAAGGGCCTTTTTAACTCAAACACGACCCTTGATATGTAGAAAACCATAGACAGATTCGGTGTAGAACAGCGCACAAAGGGGTCTCGATTCTGCGTATCGGAGGGTGGCCTTAGAAACCTTTCAAAACTGCACACTACGTCAAATTGTACACACAGAAAATCCTGCGAAGCTTCTAAGAAACTAGTTTACCACTCACTCGCCAGTGAAAACACTACAATTTGATTTTATTTGGCGTTCGCACAACATTTCTGATATCATGATCCGAAAACTCGTTTAAACTTTTCGTTCGGCGATTTAGGAGACCTTTGGCAAGTTTTATGCCGTTATCTCAAGAGATTCATGTTAAATGTAACAGTTTATCGACGAACACCGCTGCACACGCACAATAAGGCGTGACTACTGTAGGTATAAATCATTGTCTCCATTATGCAGTACGACATACCCCCCTCTCTTAACAAGGAGTCGAGTGTATCTTCCTAACCCTTTGCAGTACAACCAAGCAAGCAAGAAAGTAAGCAGATTGTTCGCAAATCCGTCCAACGATCTTTTTTGGTACCCTGACTTTCCTTTGTGACAATCACATAGGAAGGACAATAAATAAACGATGGAAGAAAGATGATAGGCACCACACATGAACAGTAACAAAAATGAATTATGTTTTAAAAAAGAAAACTCAAGGAAACAAACTCTTATTTTTTAAAAAAGCATATTACAACAAAAATAACAAACAAAAACTGTGTATACAACACATTAACTTAAGAGCTCTTTAAAAATCAACAAAGTATTCAAAAAGTCTTCTCGATTAGGGTACCAGAAGTTTAAAGAGGGTTGAAATTCTTCCTACACACTTTCCTATAACCACCGAACAATTAACTCACATAGCAATACAAACAAGAACTCCTTGGTCAATATTTTTATAAACTTATACGTGACAAGGCAACAAGACACTTATAAAATTAAAATATGAATACATGAAAACTCCTTCTGTCAGTACCCTAATCACATTACACTCGAACTGAGGGTGATGGAAACTAACAAAATAAATTAAGACTGGATAAATATTGCCAGGCATAAAACACAAGCGATGGCTATGTGCTCCAATCAAGACTGGACCAAACAATAACCAATGGCACAGATCTTGGAGAGGACAACATAAAAATTGCTGTAACTTCTGTTAGTAGTCAAGGCAAACGAATGATTCTTGCGCGCATGACGAAGTGTGATGTTACCGTGTTTGCATCGCAGTACGTAAGAAATTAAAAAAAAGAAACATTTTAATAAAATGTCTTAAAGAAAAGGTTTAGCGGAAATAAAGAAGCCAGTAAACGCTAAAAAAATCATTTCCCTTGACTTGAATACTAACCAAGCCTGTAGTACTTAAAAATTAAGAAAAAAAAAGGTCAGAATGTAATACAATCCGCTGCTATCTACTTTTAGGTAATAACTTGAAATCTGAATTTCAGATCAGGCTCAGAAACAAACAAAAAAAAACTGCGCGTCTTCATAACAAAAGACAGCTTGTCCGTATCTCAAATTGGGCAGTTTTATATAAACACATAACAGGGCCAACTAAACAATGATGGTATCCAGCGCAATGCTAGAACCAAGTATTTCCGCCCATTCTACATATCTTACCATAACATAAATACATAATAACAAAACTGGAAAATAATAATGACAAATAAACATAAAATTATACGATATACTTGCAATGGTCATGTTGAGTGCGCGCCCTGCAGCTATTGATAACACCGAGTGACTAGGATGCGTTTGATATCGTGAACGTTTGACGTCAGGTTCGGGGGGGGGGGGGGGGGGGGGAACAAAGTTAAAAAAAAAAAAAAGTCCCTATTACC